>VZRX01016282.1:121346-195965 GCA_013398075.1 Notiomystis cincta
GGTCCTTCCAGGAAGAATTTCCTTGGCATTCCCTGACTGCAAGGAAATTGGAGGCATTGTACTAAATAGTGCACAATTTCAGTGAAGGGGTAAAGAGCCTTATTTTTAGTCACTCTCAAGAACTTTAGAGGCTTGTAGATGTTACATCCTCGATACTTTAGTTATTCCTGGCACACACAGGCTGCTCTGGAGAACATGCCCTTGCTGAGTGCTGAGGATCCTAGCAGGATTGTTTCAAGGGTACAAATTGATCTGAAATGAAATTTCAGGGCATTTCTCCATATGCATGTTATGGATTGTTGCACTGTATTGCTTAATTGGGGTCTAGTGGTGTAATTGGAATTCTGGAAACATAAATTATTTTCATCCTCAAAAGAACCAGAGCTAAGTGACTTTTTTATTGGTTATTTCATTTAGATCTAATGTAATTTCAGATATTTGTAAGATTAAAACATTGAGGCCTAATATGATCAATTCTGTAAGTGGCTAGAGTGGATGCTTGAGGATAATTAATATTGAGGAAGGTCTTTCTTATTATCATTTTGGTCTGAGGCAGGAAAGATCCTCTCAGACTCATGCTTAAAGATACCCTAGAATACTGGTATTGCTACTTCACCTATCATTTAAACAAAAGTCAAACAGTATTTTAAAATTTGAAAAATTAAGAGTAATACAAGGATTTCAATAAATGTTGTGGGTTTTTTCCACTATTTCTTTTCTTATAATGGTTTGGAGTCTGTGAGCTCTCAGCCTCCACTGGAATAGATCCCCCTGTATTTAACATAAATAACAGAAGCTGTCAATCCTGCTTCAGATTCCATCTTAAGTTAACAAAACAGATAATAATTTTATGAAAAATGTATGTAAAAGAGAAGTGAGCAAGCAGATAATGATGTGCATTCCTCCTATCAGTTTCCCTAGTTCTCTTTCAACAGTACATGTGTTTGTGCTGTACATCAAGCATGGTATGAGAAGAGGGGACCTGGGAACAGTCCATGCAAAGGTGATGAGAGAACCAAGGGTGGGGGAGTGAGTTTCCAATTTTGTTTGTGTGGTTTCTGTCAAGCAGAGTTCTGCTTGGTGCCCTGCCATGCTCCTGACAGCTCCAAGGATTCTGCTCGTTCTCATCATAAATTAGTTTCTTCAGTTGCAAGTCCAGGAGGAAAAGTAAAGCTACTGATTGAATGTAAAGGCTTTCTGACTTGGCTCACAGCTTACTCCAGGGCTGCTCTGTGTCTACTTGCAGGCCATAAGCAGGAATGAGTTTTCTGTTTACAAACAATGCATTTGGCTGTGCTGGGGCTGCCCATTTAGGGGAAAAAAAATAAAAAAAGCAAGCAGCTGAAAACGTAATGTCATGATATATTTGAAACATTCAATGGTACGTAACCCATCAAGGCAACTGAGGTTTTACCACAGTAGGTTATGCTGCAGTCTGAATTCACAGTGCTTGCTTGGTTGGCATATTGTCAATGGAAAAGATGCAGAGCTGGTTTTAATCTTAAAGCAGCAATTGCTTTCTTCTTCTAAGATTTACTGTCTTGAAGCTCTGAACAGTGCAGGTAGTGTATTCAAAGTTAAAACAGTTGGCTTGAAAGAATAAGATAGCACTTCAGAAGTGGGAGAAAGAAACACTAGTGATTAAAAAATCTGTTGGCATTTTGCTTAGTTTCTCATGAGTCATAAGGTCTGATTATAGATTTAAAGACTCCCTCTTCCTTCCTTCGAAGGTCCCCTGGCAGTGAGTGCTTATTGCTGAGCTCTGTGTCTTTGCCTGGAGATGGGGACTGGTGAGTGCTGGTGATGAGTGACTTAGCAGGGCAGATGCCCCTGCCCCCTTCCTCCCTATCTGTTCCTACCCCTTCCAGCAGGACCTGCTTTCCTCCTACTTTTTGGGCAAAAAGAGGCAGTGGTCAGAGCTGAGGCACCGAGCTGAATTCTCTCTCTGGGCAACCAGCTGTGGTCATATGGGAGTGATTTGAATGGAAAAGTGGTATTTTCACGTGCTTATAAACTTTGTAATTCTTTTTATTCTTAGGCATACATTACCACATCCTTAAAATGTCCTGCCACCCTCTCTCCCACACTCTGCTCTTTCCTTATGGACCCTCTGACTCCACCACGGACAGGGATGGGCCCAAGCACTGGCAGGCAATTGCCAGGACTATCCAGGGTTAGGATGGGTGTTTGGCCTCTTTCAGAGGAGCCCTGGCTGTAGTTCACAGCTTGACACAGACCAGGGATCATCCCCAGTGACTGTGTTTGGATACAGGCACCCCCTTTTAAGGGCTGAGAGTGTTCAGCTGAATGCTGGCCCAGCTGGGGCTCCGGCCAAAATACAATTGTTTGCCCAGTTTTTGTATAAATACAGGGTGCAGTCGTGAATGTCAGTGATCTAAGTGCCAGGTGGCACTGTGATTTGTGCAGACACACCTTCTGCATGTGCTGCAGCAGAGAACTTTTGCTTTGGTCCAGGCCTGACTTGGCTCTGGTGAAATTACTTTTTGTTTTCTGTGGAAGCAAAGTTGTACCACAATTAAAAGCTTAAAACAAAATAGCACCCTTGTCTGCAATGTTTGTTACTAAAAATTGGGTGGGGTTGTTTGTTTGTTTGTTTGTGGTTTTTGTTTGTTTCACTAAATTCCAAAAAGATTGTCAGGATCTTACTCAAATGCTGGATAAGCCCTCCACAGTCAGCTGTGGTTGGAAAACTTGAATCTGTCAGTACACAGAAGATTAAAACTTTCTGAGGAAGATTTTCAGAATACAAAATAAATAAAGAGATTCTATGTGCCAAAACTCTTATTCATGTAAAGAAGTGACCGGAATATGAAGATACAACTGAGGGAAACTTGTGCTTAAGAATAATATTGCAGATTTTATGTGACTTTGAGTGGTTTTACACTTTGCTGTCTACAAAGAATGATTTTGATGATGCAGATAATTGCAAATGGAATTTTTTGCAAACTTTTGGAAAATCTGTTCATTCACTGTGAGTTGATTTTGCTGCTGAAAGGTTTTTCCATGTGCAAGAGTTCATGATGAAAGATTTCTGTGTGAAGGAGTTTCTGCAGAGGGGCTGCTCTGGTTTCCTGTGTTGGGAAAGCTTTGCAGAGAAAGTGCTTTCAGGCTGTGGATGCAATATGCATTATAACTTCAGCAGATAAGTCCTTCTGGATCAGGCAGATAATGGCAGCTCCAGTGGGCAGCAGGGTGCTCAATGATGAATTGCATTTTGACACTCTTTCTCCTTCATGATTTCACTTTCAGTCAGTCGCTTCTATTTTCCTCTATTGTGATTTTTCATTCCCATCACTACACTTCTTGCCCCTACTCTCTTGGCATTTTCTGTTTCTCTCCTTGCCTTTTGGATGTCCCCAGCATGGTAAGCTCTGTGCCACTGCCACCCCAGATGATATGATGTCCCCCTCTCCCTAGATTTCCTCTGAATACTCCTTGATTTCCATGCAAGCCCTTGCAGTCCAAACCTCACTGGGACTGGACCAGACTGTGGAAATCATGTGCTCCACAGCTAGTTCTGATGTTTTGGAGTTATGGGGCTCCCTTGAAACCTTGGTTAGTTGGCAGTGGCCTGGAAGTACTAACTAGGATAAATTTCAGTGATTATGTATATTCCTGTTCCTAGTGGCTGTACTTATGAATAAATATTTGTTTGTCTAATGAAAACAAAATATTTGGCCTCTTGAGATGTGGGCATACATTTGATTAAGGAACCAATATGAAAGAAAATCATTTTGAGTCAGAAAATGAAAACAGGTCTTTTTGAAAAGATGTTTTGGAAAAATGATTATTAAGGGCAGCAGATATTTAGAGCTGCTTCTAAATCTGAGGATGTAGAGAAAACCTGCAGGTGCAACTAAGAACAGAAGTTACAGCCTTGTGATTTTCTGCAAGTCTCTGGAGGAGGCTGTATCAGTTGTAACTAATTTGTGTGTTGTGGTTTAGCCCCAGCCAGCAGCCAAGCCCCAGGCAGCCATTCAGTCTCTCCCTCATCAGTGGGAGTGGGAAGAGAATGGGAAGGGTAAAAATGAGAAAACTCGTGGGTTGAGATAAAGACAGTTTAATAGGAAAAGCAAAAACTGTGCAAACTGGCAAAGCAAAACAAGGAATTAATTCACCACTTCCCATGGGCAGGCAGGTGTTCAGCCTCCCCAGGAGAACAGGGCCCCATCACAGGAAACTGTGACTTGGGGAAGACAAACAGCATCACTCCAAACATCCCCCTCTTCCTCCCTCTTTCCCCCACTTGGTATACTGAGCGAGATGCCATAGGGTCTGGAATTATCCCTGTGGTCAGTCTGGGTCACCTGTCCTGGCTGTGTCCCCTCCCAGCCTCCCAAGCACCCCCAGCCTCCTCACCAGTGTGGGTGGCTGTAGGAAAGGCAGCAAAGGCCTTGGCTGTGTAAGCCCTGCTCAGCAATAACAAAAACATCTTCAATAACAAAACCAGCTCTGTATTATCAACCCTGTGTTCAGTTCAGCACAAATCCAGAACACAGCCCTTTACTAGTCACTGGGAATAAAATTAACTCTACCCCAGCTGAAACCAGCACAATATGTAATGAAGGGTATTTTTACTAAAATACCTACTGTAATTCTTGATCTGTAGGGAAGCTAAACTCCTACAGGCATCAGCTTAAAATGGGAACCTAACAGAGATGCTCTCAATGTCTTTTAGAGTAGTCTCTTTCTCCACAGCCTATATAGAGGCTAGAGGTACTGTTTGGACAGCTAAATCATGTGATTCAGCATTATGTATACACCCAATTGTTTTCTTTGCATTTCCTCTCACTGGAGCTGACATAGACATGAATTTGTGTGCAGATATGGGATGACAAAAGAAAGTTACTGATTCAGCATTTGGCTGTCTAATTATTTGTTGCTGCCATCAGAACTACCTTTCTAGAAGGAACCTAACTGTGACTTTTGCTCTTGGGCTTCTTTCTGGGCTAGAGCATGTCTGTGCTGCCTGAGGAGTGCCCCAGAGCCCTCCTCTAGTTACATATAAAGTCCTTTTCCAAACAGCACTTTTATCCTTTGAAATTCAGACAGTATAGTGAATTGTATAGGTCCAGTGAATTCACTAACAGATCAACCCACAGAGAAGCTGGACTCAGTCTAGTCATACAGTGTATCTGCTGTTGTAAATGAAAGTCATTCCCAAATGAAAATTGTATCAATTTTAATGAAAAGCTCTTAAGTAAGGGTCTCCACAGATTGTAGTTAGAATAGTTGCCTTGAAACATTGTCTCCACTGATTGTTACTACATTACTCTTAGTAAGATTGCTGTCCGTTCCTATAGTCTTTTCAGAATGTAAATGAATTTAGATTATTATAATAATTTGGCTCAGATCCTGCCAATTAAAAAAGAAGAAAGACAGAATAGAGGTATTGTTTTGCAAGTGACAATTGGATATCTTGCACTGCCTTAGGTTGCATTTCTGTTTGTTTTCCTAATTTCCTTTAAATATGGTTTTGTGTTTTTCTTTCACTTCTTTTCTTTTCCATGGGGATTGTCAGCAGAAAACTTTAATCCAATTATTCATGGATCATGTTGATGCCATGGAATGCCTTACTTGCCACAAAGGCTTTTGTAGGCTCCCCATGGTACTTCTGGCTGACATCTTCCTAGCCCCGGAGTTTTTCTATTCACATCCTGGTCATGCTGTTGAGTAGAAAGGATAAAGCAGCCTCTTTCACTAAAAGATCTTCAAGATCTATAAGCGTTAGCTTTTAAGTGGCTTGACTGGTGGACATGAAATGCTGTCCATACCCACACAATGCAAAATGTCACAGGTGTGCTGTGGAGCGTGGTTTAGGACAGCAGGTCTGAGGAGCCCCGTGATGGTCACACTGCTACAGTGCTGCCCTGACTTAGTAGGTGTTGCTGTGGCCATGCCTGCCAAATCAGAGCTGTGAAGCACACACTGCTTCAGCTAAAGAGGCCAGGGATCATTGCAGGAGGCAGAGCCAAAGGAGAATCCAAAGGTCAGGTTTCTGCACAACAGGATGTTTGCTGGCACGTCATCGAGTGGCAGAGAGCTGGTGAGCTAAGCAGCAGTTGCTGCAGAACAGAAATAACTTCTGTATCAAGCTCACACTTGTTAATTCACTGTCCTCTTTATAATGAGCAGCTTGTAGCTTCTGAGGAAATGCAAGAAATTCTGTGGGGGCCTGGCATGAACACATCTGACTTCTAGTACAGAACTGCACGGTTCATTTGAATCTGGTTTGAGCAGCAATCCGTGTATCATCAGCTTGGCCAGTCTCGTGGGGCAGTGTCTTCCTGGCCAAGACCAGCTGCACATTGTTGGTTCCCCAAAAGATGAGGGCAGGGCAAGAAATACCCTGCAGAAATGAAGGAAATATTGTCATGCAAGTGCTCATCTGGGTTGGAATGGCATTTCTTCTGCAGTCTGGATTTAGTGCAGAGTTTAATAACTTAGTACCAAAGTTTCCATTATAGTACTTCAACTGCAGAGAACATGTTAAGCTGTAAAGAGCATCAAACTACCTTTCTTCCTGTTTCTTAACATCTAACCATCTTTATTTAATAATCTGGTTCACAGTAGGTTTTCAGCAAACAAATTGACCAAAATTTTGATAGAAATGGTGGAAAAAAAAGGCTCTAAACTTTAGACAGTGAAAAAAGCTTACTTTGGAAAAAGCCTTTTTTTTTTTAAATAACAACAAAGCCTTTTTCCAAAAGGACTTTTGCAACTTAGCCGACTGCAATACAACAATTGCTGGATAAATCAGTTTTATATTGCAGTTTGCCACATCATACTTACAGACAACTCCAGTCAAATTGGATATAAACTTTGTAGATATGGAAGGTAGGATCTAAAGAAGCCCTGGGAGATTTTTTTAGAGACAGACACTAGTACACAAAAGATAAAATGTGACATGAATCTGCAGGGAAGTCAGAGGTTAGTGAGAGAGAGCACAGGCTCAGGATATGTCACTGATATTTGGACTTCATAATATAAATGGTCAGGACAGTCAGGTTTCTGCTAGAGAAAGAATGTTAGGCCATCCAATATTATTTTGTTGATCTTTTGACCCACTATTTAAATAGTGATGAGAACATTTAAAGTGTCATTAGGAAACAAAGTTCTTCCCTGATGTAGTCAAGGCTCCTCTGAGCTTTATCACCTTTCTGACATACTCTGAAGTCATAGCACCTGGTAAAAGATATGTTGACCTGTCAATTAAATTTGGATCTAGTAAATCTATCTTTAGGTAGTGTTTCATCATTTCATCCTAGTCAGAGACTGTTATTTTAGTAGCTATGGACACCTGTGTACAAAACACAGTTCCTATACTCAGCCAAAGCTGCTGTCTAGGAGTGGAAGTTGTTTTTCTGATAAATGTTTTCTATTAACCACCAGGGCTGCTCAGCAGATGAGTATTTATGTCACCATCTCTCATCTTGTCATGCTTGTGGTTTGCCTTCTCTCGCTGCTTGTGTTGCAGAGTGTCTGACTGAGCTTCATTTATGCAGGTGTGTGCAAAGGCTGTGGGAGAAGTGGGGCAGGATGAGCCTTTGCCTTCACACAAAGGCAAAGCAAAGCAGTCAGTTCACATTCCCTGCTCCCTCTTTACCTCTCCAAGGCTGCAAGGCATCCCATTCCCAATGGGTGGAGAAAGGGATAAGAAGTTGTTCTTACTCTCTCAGGGTATGCTGTAGCCACTGAGAAGGATTAATTTGGTGGGAGGTAAGATGGACTCTTGCCTTTATACCCATCTTTTGTGTCAGTGTGATTCAGTGTCATCTCCTTAGCATTTCAGAGCCTTTAGTGGTGTAAGCCAAAGCCACTGATATCAGCAGTGAATTCACATTATTTTGGTGAGGCAGTGCCTCACTAAATACTCAGAATTGGTATTTTTGTTAACTCCTAGCCAATTATTAAGGGCATTACTTGCATCAGGGCACTGCTGATATTTCTGAGAAGTCAGGTTTGTTTTTTTTCAGCCAAAACTTACTGAAAAGCACCCATGGTGACAGAATCATTGAAATTCTAAAAATAATTAGGGCAGTAGTGAGACATAATTATACCTACCTTATTATTGGAACTATGCATCAATGAAAATACCATTAATGGAAAAAATATTCATTCATAAATATCAGTCTCTGAATTCTCAAGCCTATTTCCTTGAGCACAATATGTTGTTAATAGTATTTAAGCCAGATTTTAGGTATTTAGATGCTTAACCTCCTAAAGCTAAAATAGTAGCTTTAGATACTACTGAAACTATGCAAAAAACCCATTCAAAACTGGGCCCTTTTATTACTGCAGCAGTGAACATTGTACTGAACCTTGAGAGAGCAATGAATTTTAAAAAAAAGTATTTAAGAGACGTGAACACAGTTTGAGATGGAGGCGAAAGCCAACTCTTAATCCTATTTGTGGGCTTTGCTCCAGCTGGGCTAGCTGTGTGGGTGAGGAGAGCCAGATTTGGCATTGGGAAGCAGTAACACTGAGAAAGACATAGGGATGAAGAGATGCAGTATGTAAGAGCTAAACTGTGTTCTGTATTTCCAGGAACATTGGGATGAGGAGAGGAGAGTTCCTCTCTACAGTGTTAGGATGCAGGAGAGTAGGGAATATTGGCTACAGTGTTATGGGAGAGACTGGGAAACCAGGGAGTTCAGAGGAGGGGATTAAGAATAATTAACTAGTCCTAATAAAAAGGACTAAATGAGTATAGCTTGGCTAAGTGGTGACTAATATGGCCTAAGGGATAGAACAGCCCACAGATATCTGAGGGGTGGAACTCCCTCAAAGAGAGAGAGAAAGAAGAATTATTTAGCATAAAGGATGAGTTGTAGCTATAAGTAAATGGAGGAAGTTAGACAAAGAAGAACTTAATCTCAGTATTGGGAACAATTTCCTGAATGAGAGCTCAGTTATTACCCCCTGGAATAATCATCTTCAAGAAGTGTGGGAGCCTGACTTTTCCCTGTATTAAACACTTGGCTATAAAAATACCACACACACAACTGGAGCAATCTTATTCTTGGTGTGAGGGAATAGAGAAGGTCTGGGAGTCCATTACCCTTGTGCTCTCTGAAGGAGTAACACATCCATTGACCTGTTTTTCCTCCCTGATGTTTGGGAGGTTTTTTTTCTCTGAGGAATCAGTTTAAATTCCAAAGTATATTGGCAGATATACCTGTATAGATGCAGCTGTCCTTGTGCCATGGGAGGCTGGCCCTGCTGCCTGGGGAGCAGCTGTGCCAGGGAGGACCTGGGGTCCTGCTGGGGCAGTGCCCTGGCAGCGAGGGACAGCGCCAGGACTGGCAGGAGCAGAGCTATGGGTCGAGGGATGGTGACTCTCCCTCTTGGCTCAGCACTTGTTACACTCTGTCTAGGCACTGTGTCCAGCTCAGATGGTCTCCAGTGTGGGAGAGAGAAGATGAAGAGAGTTCATCAGGGGTCACAAGGCTCTGAGCAGGGAGATGTACTAGAGACTAGCCTTCCCATCTGAATTATCCTATGTAGTATCAGTTGGGCTTTGCTAGAGACAGTGATAACCTTAAGAAGTTTTTATAAACCAGTTTATTTCACAGAAAAATATGAGATTATGTAAAAGCTTAGGGAAAAGCTGAAGAATATATTTTAAAAAAATTTTATTTATCTTATTTGATTTTAAAATAACCTAGTAGGAGTCTTCAGCACCACCAGTGCCTTGCTCATCTAATAGTATATAATCTTTTGTGTTATTGTTGATTAGGACTTCACAGTTTTGCTTTGAACAGACCCTGCTGCATTGATAAACGTTTTTATTTTTACCTGGGAAAGAAGGGAGCCTCAGAAAAATTGTAAACAGCCTGGAGTCCTTGAGACAGTTCTGCCTGTCTAAGCCACAGCTGTGTCTGAGGAGTCTGTGGCTTCCCACTGTCCCTTAGTGATACATTCCTGACACTGCTTTCAGTCACATCCCCTTTGTGCTGGTGCTGCCTCTGGCAGTGCCTTTCTTTGGAGCAGTGTTCTTGCTGTGTGTGCTGTATGATCGTGGTGCCACTGGGAACTTATGCAAATGCCATCGCTGGAGCTCCTTCCAGCTGTAGGGAGATGGTGCAGCACTGCTCTGGGTGTCTCTGCTGCCAGGAGGGCATGCTTCACTTGCTCTGACATTCTGCCTCCTGTGCAAACATTTATACTGAGGCCACCTGAGTTTATAATGCTCAAGCATCTGAATTTTATGCAGGTGTAAACAAGTAATGAGTTTGCAAGGTAATGAAAAATCAGGCCTGAGGTCCTCAGGAGCAGGCTCCATTGTTGTTTGAGTAAGGAGACATGCAACAGTGATTCTAAAATCTCAGGAGAGTTTTTGCAAACATACTTGAATCAAACTGCAGTTAGAGAATTGAAATTGAAAGCCATGTTATGACAACAGCTGGAAGGAAGATCAAAGAAAGGACCATGGTGGCACAAAAAAAGAGGCAAAGAGAATCACTCCTCTTCATGCTTCTGGCTATATCTTGATTTCCTGCCACAGTTTACTGACCCCTCTCTTCTCATTTCTTCTGGTTGTTGTGCCAGTGTAACTCTTTGTGGGTCAGTGTTGTAAACTGGATCACTGGTAGGCTGAAAAGGCAGCCCTGCAGGGGTGTGCTTGCTCTCCCAACATGACAAACCATGACCAGCAGGGCAGCAGAGGGAACTGTGGCTCATCTTGGCTGTTACATGTGAGCCTTGGCTTTTGAACTGAGCTAACTGCACATGCCTTTTCCATCAGCTGTTCCAACAGCCAGGGTTTGCAAGTATACAGGAGAGATATATGCTATGTTCATGTCTATGTGTGCTTTGCTATGTAAATGATATTTAGCTCATTGCATTGCAGAGGTAAAAGTTACATTCTGTGCATGTGTGTAAGAGAAACAGAGGTAAAGGCTTAACCTCTTCAACCCTCTGCAAGGGAATTCTTGGGTTACTGGTTAAATGGAGTCCCAGCAGGTGTTTGCCTCTCCCAGTTACACACATGCTGTGTGTTTTGCTCTTTCACAGCCACTCCTGCACCTTGGATAGCACAGAGGAAAGAAACAGGTGCAGCTTCTCTCAGAAAGCTGCAGGGAGAAGTTTGTAACATGCTATTCAAAACCTCCTATAAATGAGAAAAGCATTGCTAGAGCAGGGACCCCGTGGGGTGGGGAGTTACTGTGAAATTCAGTCGAGACACCTTCTCAGATGAAGGCTCTTAGGCAGCAGTAGCATTTGCCCAGGGAATTGTAACTCTGCCATTCCTTCTGGCTTTGTACCATCTCTGTGGATTTGGGGAACTTCATGGATTTCCACCTCCCTACTGTTGTACTTCTGTGAGGGAAACTACAGCTCTAACTAGGAACATCTGAGCAAAATGTTTTATTATCAGACATAAAGAAAGTTTCTTGCATTTGATTTTCTAACCATAATGTAGTAATGATAACGATGGAATGGAAAGCAATATAATTAATGTGATTATAGTTATTTGGATGGGGAACCAGAGGAGTTTTATTGCCTTCTTTGCTTCCTTTATAAGTTTCAATATGCCAATTTAAAAAGTATAATCAAAACAATGTTTCCTTGGTTTAGACATAAGTCACTATGAAAAGTTCCTAACACTGAGATATACAGATGCTTTTCATGAAGGGAGGGCTTAATATTACATGCATAAGAGATGCCTAAATGGGTCTTTCTCTTTTTGAGTCAGCATACCAAGAACTAAATGGATAAAAACTGGTAAAGCTTTACATCAACATGCAGTAATATTCAGTTATTGCAAGTTTCAATATTATTTATACTTTTATTAGCTGACCGAACTTTCACCCTTTCATCTTTTCTTCTGCTATTTTAGCAGTTTTTCGTGGATTAGGAAGCTTTTAGTTTTGTATCTAATTGGGATAAAGAGTGGGACAAATTTCAAACTCTCCATGAACCAGCTGCTGTGAAATCACACAGAAGTATTTGGAGCAAAGCTAACTTAGATTTCCTGAAAATTTGCCCCAGATGTTTTATGCACCGTTACATCTTAATGCCTAAATTATGTTTTCTTTTCTTGAGGCTTGCAAAGTTTCTATGTGGCATTGCCTTTCTGGATATGGGCTGTTTCTGATCTATACACCTGCACAGCCTGGGGAGAAGCAGACAGTGGTTGGTGGGGGTAAAGCTCCACAAATCTGGGTAGTGTCCATACAATTCCTCCTTTAATTCTCAGGTTAGCAAAGTAATGTTGTATGAACCATTGTTTTTTGGTTTGGCATCAGAAATGAAACTATCAGAATTCTGGTTTAAATTAGACAAAGCATTCTTCTCAACCAGTAAAAGACAATTTTATTTCTCTTTCCATGTATGCTATAGCTTAAAAAAAAATTATGCATGTGTGGTTTTAAGATACAGAAATGCTTCACTGGTCTTCTTAAAATTCTAGTACATCCTTTCATCCTAAACCCTGTCTGTGACCAAAACTAGTGGCCAAATTCTAACCCCTAAACTAGAAACCTAAGAAACTGAGGATTCCATCCTGCCCTGTGTTACGTGGCTGTTCTTGTAGAGAAGGTAGAGGAGGTGTGTGAGCTCTGGGCAGCACAGCAGCACTTGCAGGCTGTGCTGGGGCAGTGGCTGAGGAGCCAGCTGGTGAGCCAACCTCGAGGGACCCTCCTGGTGTTCCTGCTAAACTGTACATGGACAGCTGATGCTTTTGGACAGAAAAGTGCTCCTGTGCCAAGGAGCAGCCACCTGTTCCTTGCCTCCTTGAGAGTGTGCATTCCCACCCTGAAGAATTCAGGCCAGGTTTGGTGGTTAGTACCTGTAAACACCAAACACCACCCTCATGTCTGAGCTTGCCATTTGCAAAACAATAAAAAAGATCTCTTTTCCCCTTAGCTTTGGAATGATTTAGATTTTATGTAGGCTTAATCTCCATGGCACTTTCTTCCTCTAATTCAACCTGCAAGGATTTATATAACCAACATTATTACAGACTAATTAAAACTAACAGTCTTCAAATGGTCTCACACACTTCTTTATACTTCCTTTGCTTGTGGCGATGTGACAGACGGTGTTGAAGGATCCAGAATAACTGTGCTTGCTTCCTGTTATATAAGATGCTTCTTTAAAACAGACTGCTGAGAGACTTTTTGAGTTGGTGCTTTTTTTTTCTTCCCCCCAGCCAGCTTCACAATATCACAGTGCTGTCAGTGTGACTTCTCTTCTGCTTCTACTATAATCTTATTTAGTCTTGGTAGGAAAGAACATGAAAACAAGCTTTGTTTTTGTCATTCCATGCTTTTCTGTGGCATCACATAGAGAAGGGGAAATGGCATGGTCACATGCCCTATATTTATACTCCTTTAATTGCTAAATGCCTTGCTCTTTGGGGTTCTCATGATAGTGAGTTTATCTGCAGCAAAGGCAACCAGCCTTTCTCTGCTTGTGAGCCAGTTTTACTCCCAGCCAGGTGTTCAAGAGCAGATGCAATTCAGTCAGGCTTGAAAAAATTCGGTATCTTGCTTGGTAAATAATGATAGTGTAATCATGTCCTGCCCTCATAACACACATGGTGGTAACCCCAGTTTGGCTGGCTGCCCCACCAGCCAACTTTCCTGGGAGCTTCCTAGGAGTCATATTGATGAGCTCCATGCATGAGCTGGCTGCCTTGTGTTCTAACTTCAGGGCTCTCTGTAGTCTCCTTCTTCAAGAAAATGAATATTTTGTGCTTCTGTTTCTTTCAGCAGCAATGCATACATCATGGTATTGGATCCGGTCCTCAGACAGGAATTGCTTTTATGATTCAAAAATGCCTCTTCCTGAAATTTGTCCAGCCCCTTAAGGTCCCATTAGTCTCAGCAGGAGCTAAAGGCATATGCATCACATACCCCAGGAGATGCCTGGGTCCTTGCAAAATTGAACTTGCAGAGGAAATTTATCATATATTCAGAAACAAGTGACCCAAGATTGGCCTCAGTGAGCTTCAGAGCACAACTGTATCTCCAGAGAGTCATTGAAACTGCCCCTTACATTATTGATTTGAATTTAATGTGATCAGTGTGTCTCCTTGCAGTGTTAGATGTGTGAAATATAACCATGCAAAAAGGCTCCACAGATACACTCTTTTTCCTGGTACTAATTGTGTCACATAGTCCATAGATCTTCCTTCCATATCTTCATACCAGAGATAGGTATCTAGAAGAGAAAATAAATCCAAAAGGGAAGAATAAATGCTCTCTAGCTGGGGGAACAGAATGGCAAATGCAAGTGTAAATTGGTGCAGTGGGCAGGAGCTAATTGTGGGATAGACTGTAGCATCACCCCTGAGTGGGCACTGGACTGTTGGAGATGAGCTGAATGCATTTCATCTGCCTGCTGTGTTTGAGATAGCACCTGTTTAAATGAATTGATGTGGCAGTAACCAGACAAAGAGAAAAACAGGTAACAGGACAGATGGAAAATAGCTACAAGAGAACAAGTAAAACGAAGGGAAAAGGAAGTCAGTGATATTGATGACTGAAAGGGAGAGCTCTGTGGCTCTGCTTTGCCTGGTGCAGAGTTGTGCTGTCCCAGCTCAGGTGTGGAGCAGTGTGATGATGTTTGCTCATGCTGACAAGGCACTGAATTGATTCCCTGTCCTGTGCTCCACAGGGCTTTTCTTCTTTGGTTTGTGCATGCAGGGCTGGTGGGTGTTGATCTGTGCAGGGAAAGGGAACGTGGCTATATTGCATGTGTCTGTTCTTATACATACAAAGCAACAATTTTTGTTATGGGGCATATTTCTTCTTGCCAAAATAATTGTATCAGCAGAGCTGCTCTTGAGTAATTGCAAATTTATCATTAGGTAGTACTTTTCATAGTATTTCCTTATTACCCATGCTGTTTAGGAATAAACTGACCAGAATAAATACTTTTATACTAAGAATGCTATTTGTTGTAGCCATACTGTTGAAATTACAGTGAGATAACTTATGCTTAGATGGGGGTAAAAAATGTGTATTTATGTGGCTTGTTTGTCTATATCAGCTTTGCAGTGCTTTTGCATTGTGGACACACAGTGCATGCTATGGCTTTCCCACTGAAGCACCGTATCAGGGAGAAGAATACAGTTTGTATTTAGAAATCTCTTAAGTCTTGTGGTGTAAAAAGCCTGTGTTATCAGCTACTTCAAGCTAAATTACTTTAAAACCCTCTCACCCCCCAATATTTGTCAGTCTTCTGATCAATGTCTTCCAGATTGAATGAAATTCTAATTTTGTTCTGAAGCTTCAACAGGAATATATTTTACTGTGAAGGAGCTGTAGAGTTCTTTAATAAAGAGGCAACCTCAGACATGCCAGATCACTTGGTCAGCTTAATTTTAACTACACTACCCAGTCAATAATGGTTCCATCCTCTCTTGTTTCAGGTAAAAGCATTTCAAGCGAGAGCAGAATCTTGTGATGTTGGAAACTAAATTCTGAGTTTTATTTTCTGGCCAGTTTAGGTTATTTCAAATGACCAATATACTGAATGTGTGAGTGTGGTCAAATTTACAGAATGGAAAAGAATGACTTCTCTTTCTGCAAACACAGGGTGAGGCAGCGTTTGGCCTGCTTGTGCCTTGCTGCAGGTGGCTGTAGTAGGGCAAAAGAAACATGTTATTATTATCTGTATCTGTATCTTTCTTGCAAAAGAAACATGTATCTGTTATCATCAGCTCTGGAAAGCAAAGTATACTCAATTTTTTTCTGTATGCAGAAAGTGGTCTCTTCTCCTGTCCTCTGTCTGGTATAAAAGAAATACAGTGAGAAATACAGTTTTTTGTCTTATTCTTAGAGGGGTCCATGTACATTTTAAGAGGCAAAAGATTTTTCTGGGTAATGTTACCCCTTGTATTTGTAATATCTACCATGGACTCAGGAGACTCTGAGGCTGCAGTCCCTTTGTTGTTATGGAAGAGCAGACAAGATCCTTGCTAATTCCTCTGATATCCCTCCCCCTGCACTCCTCACTCTCAGCTGTATTTGTAATGAGCAGGAGTTCCTGGCACTTTATTCATGTGGAACAGAGCTGCAAATATGGGTGCTATCAACAAATCACAAAAGAGATCGAGGTCTGAGTAAACTTGAACAGCAAATGTGTTTCCTGCCTTCTTTAAATGAGAGAGGATGAGTTTAGAGAAACATTTTTTGCATAAAATTTTGAGCCATTGTAAATAACTTATTTTTCCACTTCTAGAGATATTTTCAAAAATTTGCTTTTGCTAAGAAATAAACTTGTTCATTGTAGCAGTTTGTCCAACTATCTGAGAAGTGCCCTCAGAATTGAAAATTAATTGGCTTTCACTGATATTTGAACAGATAATAAGCAAAACCCTGCAGATTAAGGGTTTTATATGTCATAAATTCTCCTTTTTGGTGCCTATACCACACATCTGCACAGTTCAACTCTTTCTGGCAGTACCTTACTACTCTGTGTGGTGTATTTAATTTCATGGGTTTTTTTAATTTCGCTTTACTGGAAATAGAAAAAAAAAAAAAGAACAAAAGGTTTGTTTTAAAAATACCATTAATTGCCAACACTAATGGTGTTTTCCAGTTTCATAATTTTTCATAATCATTCTGCAGCATGATTAAAGTAGGTTAAATATTAAGGTCAGCTCCCAAGGGAAGTGAGGTCCAAGCCAACAGAATGCTGAGCATTCCTGCAAGAGGTTGGGCTCATGGGACTTTCCCTGCAAATGCTGGAATATGAGGACATTCAGTGTTGTGTGAGTTACTGGCTGAGTCTTCAGTAGATAGAGAGGGATGGTCTTACCACAAAGCATTGAAGGTGAAGTGGGTGAAATTTGTGTCAATTTTTTTCTCAGCAAGAAATGTGGATTTCATTCAGGCTAAATTCATCAGCTTCTGCTGATGTTATGTTATGTTATGTTAGGTTATGATGTTAATGTCCTGCCAGAAAGTAAACAATAATCAAGAAGTTTTTAAATGTGTTTTGGTTACAGCCTAGCAAAAAGAAGTAGCTATTGCCTTTTTCAGTTTGGAACTGTAGTTTGACATTTCTCCACTTATATTTAGGTTGCTATTCTAAAAATTAAAGGTTTAATTTTGAATTTCATAAATTTCTGAGACTGACACCAAGCGATTCAGTTGAAAATTTTCAGAGAAAGCACATTTTGAACGAAAAAATACAGATTTACATTAACATTTCTTTCATAGCATCATTGGATCATAGAGGCTGGAGGGGACTTCAGGATATTTCTACCAATTTCCTGATCAAAGTAGTCAGACACATTGCCCAGGCCTTTCTCCTTTTGGGTCTTACACTTCCCCAAGCACAAAAACTGCACAGTGTTGCTTGGCTGCCCTCAGGGTGAAAAAGCTCTCCCTTATACCAAACTCCTCTTGCTTCAACATAAGCCCATGAGCTCTTGTTCTCCTTCCATACCCTGGTATGGAGCACAAGTCCATCATCTGGGTATCCTCTTTGTAGATAGTGGTGAGGCTGCTGTAGGCATCTCCAAAACCACTCTATTTGTGTGAATCTGCCAAGAAAATCTAGATGAACTTATTATTTCCCACCATTCATGAATTTCTTTGTGCTTCAGCCTGTCTCTAGGAAGGTGGGATCATAAAATTTATTTATTTTGTTTTGTCTGCTTTGCTTATAAGCTGTTGGGAATGGACTCATTTTAGGATGTGTGCAGTCTGCTAAGAGGAGGACCTCAGACTTGGACCTTATCATGTTATTTATAATAATTATTGTAGTCTCCAGTAGTTGAAAACAACTTGTATCAAAGAACTATCACATCTCATGGTGGGGACTTAAATAAGTACAAGGCAAAACTAACAGTAACTCTTAGAGGAAATATCTTTTACTACAGCAGGAGATGGCTTGTCAGAGCTGGGCTTAAGTGCATTGAATTTCAGTGCATCTGCATTGTCAGAATAGTTTACCATTTGTATGCTGGTGTTATTTTAAATGTGCTGACCTCAGAAATATTGATGAGGCAAAACCCCCTGTAAAACATACCTGCCTTTTAACCTTTTTATGGTTCTGCCAACCGGAAAGTTAAACAATGACAAAATGGACTGTGAATCTGTGTGCTGGCTGCTTTTTCTCCTGCTGTTATGAGAGGTTTTTGCTGAATGGGACAGATATGAAGCAGAATGGCTTTCTACACAGTATGTGGTCAGGCTTTAGCATTCAAGGTAATAGAATAACTGTAATCGTATAAGCTCCATAAAACTTACAGCTAAAGAATTTTCTTTATGTGATTTGGAGGACTGTTATTAAATGGCCAGTGGTTTGTGGGCCCCTCATTGCAAAGCTCCTGTTAGTCATGTTTTTGAGCTGTCATGAGGAGAGTCAGCTAGGGGCTGACTAACCAGGAGTCCAGTCCAATGGTTTGGCATTTCCTGTGTTATTTCAGACACAGGGAAAATCTGCCTGCTTTTCCTTGGGGAATTACATGAGAAGGCAGTGTAACTGTACATCTATTGTACCTTTGATGTTTTACATTTAATAGCTGTGAGGTCTGTATATTTCTTGTTTTACACAATAACACTGCAAAGATAAAACAGTGCACATCTCCTTCCTTATTACTTAGTGTCAGTGCTGGCACCTTGCAAAATAAATCATCAGTATAAACAGGCAATACTTAACAGCCAAAGACTGAGCTGGATGGAGAGTGTTTATAACCTTTCCTTGGAAGATACTACAGCCCTTGCCCTCAGCTCAGTGTGACTGAAATGAAAAGTATTCTGGTCTGAAAATGGGTTGTCAAGTAACCATGGTGGTAAGTGATAAGTTCTTACATTTGAATTAATTTGAGTTATAGTAAATATATCTGGTTTTCTTCCTATATTAAACTACTGCTAAACATCTTATTTGATTTTATCCAAGTATAATGGGTCAGCTGGCTTCATGCATTAAGCATGCAGTGACACATATCCAATTGATCCTCAGAGCTTTCCAAGAAAAGGATAACGTGAGCACTGTCATCTGCCTGACTACCATTTTTTATAAAACCATTTTTCATGGAGAAAGATAATCCAGATTAATAGTAGAAACAACCTTTACCCACTCTTTAAAAAATTGACTAGCTATTTCTCTTCTTTATATGATTGCTGAGCATTTTTCGTATGGTTGGATTCTTCTGCTGGTTACCAAAATCACTCTTTTTCTCTAAAAATGCAGGTTGATCATGTGTGTCTGCAGTCAATAACACAGCAGAAAAGGTGAATCTGGTTATTTTTATCACGTGTGTGACTACTACCTTGGTCAGTAATGCCTGGAATTTAGGAACCTAAGAAGAGAAGAGAATGAGGAGAAAAAGAAAGCAAAGAAATCAGAAATAATCTTTCTCTAGCTATATGTATCAAAAGATTGAGTCAAGATGTAGTTTTCTTGATGGGTACTATTGAAGGATGATATCTTGTGTAGAAATTCCAAATGTGATGGTTCATTTGAGTTGTTACTTTTTTTACCAACATTACCTTTCTGCATGAGTGCTAATGAATGATGCTGTTGCCAAAGGCAGAAAGACATCTGTAACCAAATCAGAGTTTTCCAGGAACTTACAGGTTGGATAAAAAGATCTCTGCTGGAATACAGTGCTACCTGGTAAATAGAATGTTGTCAATCAAACAGTGCTGAGATGAGAAGGGGTTTGTTTCAGTTTTTGTTGTATCCTTCTCTGAAACTGGGAGTTTCCCCCAAATAACAGCTGTGTAGAATATGAATCCTCTGTCCCGCAGAACACCTGTGTAGAACTTTGAGCTTCTCATTAAGCTATTGGTCTGCAAGCATACTCCTCATCTTCATTTTGCTGCAATCTAGGAGCTGCTCTGTTGCCAGTGAATTTACTCAACTTTGAAGCTGATATAAGAACGTGTCTGTGCTGTGGCTTTGCCTGTGTGCCTCAACCTTTATGAGACCTGTCCTGAATAAAGTTTAAAGTCCTATTTTGACTCTTTTAGAATTAAGTTAAAAATAATGAGGTTTTTGGCAGTTACAGTACAGTTCCTGGGGAGAGTGCAGTCACTAAAGCACGGTGGCCAAAATAGCTGAACTGCCACCCAAGATGTGAAAGATTACAGCCTGGGACAGCTTTATTGTTGCTATGAAATTGAATGCATGAGTAAAAATAAAGGGAACAATAAGGGGCAAGTGTTTACTGGGCATTAGAGAGATGTTTATTATACCTTCTACAGAATAAGCAGAAAGCTCAAATTATCTCCAGATTTTAAAGGCATTGTAAAATAATTAAACATAAATACTAAGAATCTTACTGGAAATACAAATCCTGAAAATGTTCCTCTGAGGATTTTTATTTCATTCCTTACATATCTTACTAGGCTGCAACACCACAGCCCTGGGTTTGGCCACCCTGAGAATTAAAGTGGAATGAAGTTGTTCTGATTCTTCTTTATAGCTTGTAGCTTCCTGTTAGAGGGCAGGGAATGAGGGAATGGGAAGGGACATAGCAAGCCAGCTGCAAGATTTATCACTCTGTCTTTTTGCTTTCACTCTGGGTGAGAAAAAACTGTTCCTTGTGGAGATATGAGGAAAAGCTCTTGGAGGCTGTTCTTGCTTCTTGAGCAAGCTTCCCAGGTGGTAGCCTTGGCTTGCAGCAGATGGTGGAGGGGCGGCAGAGCAAGCTGTTAGCTTGTGGGTTAAACATCCTCTAAAGCAGCTTTCTGCTCTGTGCTTTAGCAGATGCAAGGGAAGGCATGGCACAGAGGAAGCTGTGGCTCCTGGCCAATTCTTTGCCCTCCAGATAGAAATAGGAGATTTATTTGAAACCACATTTCATACCACAGGCCTCAGATTTTAAGGCTGGGAAAGACCTTGCCGTAGTAATTCAGGCGTATTAGCCATGTCAAATAAGCATGATTTAGAGCACCCTTGGCACAAGCCCGCTTGGGAGGTTAAAGCATAGCAGCCAAGCCAAAATAAATGTGAGGAAAGAAGCAAGAGAGGGAAAGGAAGTATGCAGAAAGGGCAGTGGCAGGTGTGGGGTCTCCCCTGTTGGTGGTAGCACTCAGGTCAACCTGGCTGTACTGTTGCTTTACTGAGCCTGCATCATCACCTATGCAGGTGAATTGAAGAAATAGAGCAAATTCTGGTGAAAATTCAGAGAAGGTAGGTTAGAGCCCTATAATCAGAAAATGTGAACATCCCATTTAGTGCACTCTGTCCAGTCTGTATGGACAGCATATAGGTGACATAATTCAATAATGAAAGATCCTGTGAAACAGTGTTGAGTGGCCCTGTGGGACTGAAAAACAAGACTGGCTTTTCTCACAGAAAAGGAATCTGCATGGTTGTAAATTTGCTGTATCCCATTGGTTTTTACCTTTCAGCTACATGGGGACTCATATGATATGGTGACTCATTTAATATAAACATATTTACCCAATGCAGAAAATACACTTGGAAACCATGTTGGCAAACATTTGAGTTGGAAATAATGAAAACAATGGAATAATAATGGAATAATGGAAGGAATAATTTCACTACTATTATTACAATAATAATAGTAGTAATAATAGTAATAGTAGTAATAGTAGTAATAATAGTAATAATAGTAATAATAATAATAGTAATAATAACAATAATAATAATAATAATAATAATAATAATAATAATAATAATAATAATAGTAGTAGTAGTAGTAGTAGTAATAGTAATAGTAATGGAAGGATTCCAGTATACCTTTGTTTGCCATTCTGTCAGTGTCATGGTTAAACCCTAACCAGAAGCCAAGCCCCAGGCAGCCACTCACTCTCTCCCCCATGAGTGGGACTGGGAAGAGAATGGGAAGGGTAAAAGTAAGAAAATTTGTGGATTGAGATAAAGACAGTTTGACAGGGAAAGCAAAAGCCACACACAGAGGCAAAGCAAAACAAGGAGTTAATTCAGCACTTCCCATGGGCAGACAGGTGTTCAGCCATGCCCAGGAGAGCAGGGCCCCAGCACAGGTAATGGTCACTTGGCAAGACAAACACCAACATTCCAAACATTCCATCCCTTCCTCCTTCTTCCCCCCCCTTTATATACTGAGGAGGATGCTATATGGTCTGGGATATCCCTTTGGTCAGTTTGGGTCACCTCTCCCAGCTGTGTCCCCTCCCAGCCTCCCAAGCACCCCCAGCCTCCTCACCAGTGTGGGTGGCTGTAGGAAAAGCAGCAAAGGCCTTGGCTCTGTGTGAGCCTTGCTCAACAATAACAAAAATATTTCTATGTTATCTTTAGTGTGTTCAGTACAAACCCAAACCAAAGCCCCACACCAGCCACTGGGAAAAAATTAACTCTACCTGAGGTGAAACCAGCACAGTCAGTTAACTAAAATACTACACAGATTACTTTGTAGGTGACAGTCAAAAACTTCCTGCTTTTTTTCTACAGGAGGATTATATCTGGGGTTAAAAAAAGAAAAGAAAAGAAAAGGAAAAGAACATCAGTACAGCTGTTGCTTTGAGGGTGTGGCTGGATAATGGTGTGTTTCACTTAGAGGTGCTCAGCCTGAGACCATAGGATATGAATGTTTCATGCTGGGTAATAAACACTGCTGATCACAAATACAGAGATCTGTATTGTAAATGGTGACATAGCTGCACAAATACACTGAGAAGGTTTGCTCAGAAGGCTGATTTCCAAACTAAACTTCCATCTGTTTTCCAATGTACATTAAGATACAGCAGGCAAGGCAGTTTTGGGTAAGTAAAGGTGGTGCTTTATTTGCTAGGGAAGGTCATTAGCCTACTTTGGGCTTGCCAAACCAGCACATCCTCTGTAAGCCATCCCCTGCACAGGCTAAGTTCATACCTTACTCCTTGAATGGTGTAACCAGCCAAGAATATTTCTATTTTAAAATGGAATGTATATCTCCAAATAAGAAGAAAAATAGATTTTTAGTTCAAATTAGAATTATAATATTTACAATAAAATTACTTAATACATAGCTGTTTAACATCCACAGCTTGTGAGTCATTTTCTCTGTGGAAAATAGGATATGAAAATGAAACTTCAGTTCCTATTTTGACAGAGAAACTGATATGCCAGCTCAATAGTCTCTATGATTTGGAATTCTGTTTCCAAGGGTAATAAGTACTGGATGCATCTTAGTGTAGTATGAACATCCAGTAAGGAATAATTATGCAGAGATACACACCCAAGGGAATCTCTTCAGATGTCACTGAGGATGGAGTGCATCAGTTGGTGTTACTTATCAATGATCTTTGCTGACACAAGTGTGAATAATATTTTAAGTATCCACTTTAATGTTCCACCTCTTTCTGAATCAAATGAACCTAGTGGGCCTACTGACCTCTGATTCAACAGTCCTAAAGGTTTGGATGATGTGCTGCTGAAAAAAAACATTTTCTTTTATCAAGCTAAACAAGTGTCCCTTGAATTTTATTAGCATTAATTTAGAAGCCTGTGTTTGAAAATCCCAGCCTGCTTGTAAAGTTGTAAGGTGAAAAAATATATCACCATTTCTGTATAGGTGGGATGTGAAAACTATTCTGACTGCCCAAAGATATATATCATTAAAATTTTATTTTAAAAAAACAGAAAGCAGAGAATGTCCTTTCAAGAAATGATCTCAGTCTTTGCTGTGGATCAGGTGGACTTTCAAAGCAGTTCCCCTTTCCTGCCAGGGCAATGTATTAGTTTTATTTGGATTGAACTTTAATCAGCTTTCTAATGTCCCTCCTGCAATTTCAACTCTTGATCTTGTGATTATTTCCTCTGCCAGAAATCTTGTAAGCCTTCAAAAATTCTCCAGCTGCTTGTTTGCATTGGGACTCTCAGGAAAGAAATAGTCCAAATTATCTGAAGGCGTTAATCCAAAGTATATTAGCTAAACTGGATTAATTATGCATTATTTTGGAAGGTAATTCAGTAAAATGACATTAAAGACAGTTCTGTTGTGAATGAGTATGTTCACACAGTGGTCTAATGCAGTTTAAATTATGCCCTTTGAAAATTGAATTTGGATCAAGTTCCTTGTGTGTCTCTGTGGACTCAGTCCCTACCACAGCCGTACCACACACAGTGGGGAAGTGGTTTGCAATGCACTGGAGCCCCCTGCACAGCCCTGCACAGCCCTGCATATTCCATAGCTGATACCACTTGCCTCAAGTGGGAGCTAATATAACCTGGAGTATGATCAGCTTATTGTCAGTGCATAAAGCCGTGCTGCCATCACTGCCATCACCATTACTGCAGCAGTGTGCAGAGTCTCAAGTGGAAATCAGAGCCCTATTATACTAGATATTAAATGAAAAAAATAAAATAGCTGGCTTCTGCACAAAGAGCACAGCCTAAAGAGCTGCTGGCGGAGCTGTGCAGGCTGTGAGCTGCACTGCCCTCAGGTCTCCCAGGGTCCAGCCTGCTGCTTTGCCTGAGAAGTCTGGTGGTCCAGGGAGCCAGGCCTCTGACTTGCCTGGAAAAGTAAAATACAAGAATTTCTAACCTCCTGTGCTAGATCACAGGGCCAAATCAGTACTGGCTGGCATGGCCAGCTGTGTTGGGAGCAATGCTAGCTACTCAGGCTGAAGGATTTTGCTCAATCAAATGTGCTCCCAGGAAAGCCACACTCTACATATTTGTGTCATATTGCAGCCTACATGTGGTTAAAGTATCATTCTCTTCCCAGTTAAATGCTCTGGAAATTACCTGATGCTTATTGCCTTTTTGATCCCCTTCAAAATTCAATCAAGTCTGATAGGGCTTGTAAATTATTCTCTAGCCTGCCATGCACTGATTTCCTCTGCTCGGAGAGAAACAGAGAACCCCATGAAGCTGTGAGAAATAGTTCATTGTTTTTCATACATTTTGCCAGTCACAGGCCAAAAATATGAGGAAATGCAGGTTATTCCATTTGTATGCAATCTCAAAGGTTATAACTGTCAAACTGGAATATAGTTCCAAGATTTTGAAAAGGCCAGGTACCTCCAACAATGTATTTTCTTTAAGAAAATGTTGGCTATGTGCTTGGTTGGGTCAAGAAGTGGTTTGTATTACACTGTCAGCTTTGTAGAAAGAACAGCAAATTCTGTAGGAGCCTTTAGTGGCAGGAGGGATGATGGCTCTGTCAGTCAATTCAGGAAACAGCTTTTAGGAAATGTATTTTCACCAGGGCATGAGTTGGTGAGACCAGATGGATGACCACAGTGGATGAAGCCACTGCCTATATTTCAGACTGGACTAATGAGCCTGACCACAGGGGTAAAGCTTTCAATATGTTTGACCAACATTTACATTTTCATTTGTTGCACGTAGAGTACAAGATTTCTCTTAAAATAATTTTATATAAAACTAAGATGTACAGAAGATCTTGATTCAGCACGGACAACTTCATAAAAGTGTTAGTGATGGGCAGTGTAGAAGCTGAAATAATTGAATCCTCTCAAACCATTGAAATGTTGCAAGGAAGAGGAGAAATGGTTTTGACCAACATATTTTGAATATGTTTTCTATGAAAAAGAAAGTGAATGCTTAAATGAGAGGGACAGGTTATGAACTGCAGTCTTTAGGTCAGAGTGAAGAGAAAGGACGAGGAGGTGGTACAGAAACTTGTGAGTTCTAATCCTATGTCAGGTCAGTTAAAATCTCTTTGTGTTTTTGTTTTATTAGAAAGAAATTTATCTGGAAGTGCTTTGCACTTGCCATAGGTTAAAAGAATACACAGTAGTGGGGCACACAGTGTGTTGTGACCAGCTGCCATATGGCAATGTCATACTAAGCAGTAATTTATCCATGTGTCTGAGACACCTGATGTGTGTATATATTCAGTCTTTCTTGCTTGACTCCTTTGGGTAAAATGATGTAATTACTTTTGCAAGTTTTGAGTTGGATAATATAAACTGATACCAGTGTAATGGAGTTAAAGCTTCTTAAAACTTAGGAGGATTTAGTATTATTGGTCTTGAGTGACACACTTCAGCAAAGTAAGGAGAGCTACTGTCAGCACAGACTGCTTTTATACATATATTAAGTGCCAATTTGTCTGCCAAAGCAAACAAAATTGTTCTATCCATCTCTCCTGTGAGCTGGTACTCCCGCTGACCTGCTCCGTCTAAAGTGCTCCATTTTGCAAAAGGGAAGCCATGGGACAGCATGATTAATATTGATGTTATCCCTAGGCAGTGCAGGATGCACAACTGTTGGAGCAAACCAGCTGCAACAAAGGCTTGAATGTTGCTTTATCTCTCAAAATAAAACATTTTGCCAAACAAAAGTACTAAATGTTTCCGTTCCAGAAAATCTTAGCTTTTTAATCAAAGTCTATACAAACTTCATCATTCTAATCTGAGATACTGTACTATTAAAAACAGTCTTCACTGTTTCCCCTGCTTAGTGCTTAATGCAGCTGCAGTTTGTATGATTGTCTCCATCTCATCACAAACAGCAATATTTTGGTTGGTCACCATTTGTTCAGCTTTTAGAACGGCTTATGTCTTAAGAGGTGATAAAAATTTTGAACAGCTGGTGCAAGGCTTATTACACCTCAGCAGAGTCACCTGAGCACTTATCACTAATTAACTCTGCAAAAGTATTCATTTTCTAATTAGAGACTTATGCATGAGACACAGTTCTGTGTGAGCCTTTCATAATTTTAAAACAGAAATTGCTGTATAGCTCATTGGTTTGCATTTTGAGCTTCCTTGCAGGCTGAATTGTTTCAACAGATAAAATAGTGACAGTGGCCTGATTGTGACCCTCCTTAATGCAGACTCTAAATCTGGAGCAAATGAGGTCAAAACAGAGAGCCTACATAAATAGTAAACTGATAAAGATTTTTATTTGTTCTTGTTGATGTGTTTGAGGTTGTTTTAGCTTACCATTGTCATTTTTCCCACAGAGCTGCTCAGAAATTGAACCTGTCTTCCAAAAAGAAGAAGCACAGGCCTTCTGCATCATCTGTTCCTGAATCTCCTCTCTTCTCTACCTGCTTCAGCAGTATCCTTCAGACTTCCCCACCCCCTGCACCACCATGTTTGTTGAGGGCAGTCAGCAAAGTGAAAGATACTCCTGGTTTGGGCAAGGTAGGCCTTGCAAATATCACTAAAATACTGATTTTCTTTGGGAGAAGATTTTATCCTTGTGCAAAACATATCCTTTCTCATCTGTCTTTGCTGTAACTGGTCCCTGAACACGTGTAAAAAGGCCTAACTACCTGAGTTAACTAAAGCAAGTGAATTTCTAATAATGTTGACTTAACACAGACAGACCTAATTGTGCAGCAGTTATACACTTCATAGCCCAGCTGCACTAATGCACCTGCACTGGACCACAGTGCTGCTAGGTGGAATTAATGTCCATTCTGCCAGGAGGGAATATCCATTCTGGGTTTCAGGAGCAGTTTGTCTCTGTGGCTGTGTATAAACTGCATAGCAGATGCTTGCTATGGCATATTTTGTGTTCCTGATCCCCTTGCTTTCCAGACTGGTGTCTTGGCTGGACACACTGTCATTTGCTTCTGGCTCATGTTTGCTGGCTTTCTTCCAGTACATATACCTGAACAAAACCTCTGCTGATAATGATAAATTGCTCCTTTTTCCTTCTGTCATGTTATTTCCTCCCATTCTGCATAATCATTCCCTCTTAAAAATGCTGTTTAGGTGCACACTTATGTTGAGGAGATGGAGGAGGTGGGTATATAGTTTGCTGTTGCTTTGTAGTTTGTCTGAGTGGCCCTTCCCTTTTTCCCTGTTACAAGTGGAGAGCCTGGCATATTACATCTGGGAATATGCACATGCAGTTGCTGAGAAAAGCAGTTTGCTTTAATCAAGGTAGCTTCTTATGCAAGCATCTGTGTGCATGGCTTTTCTGTATTCCTTGAATGCTAAGCAGTGACAATGAATTTGGTGGAAGTTTTTGTTTAGAAGAGAAATTGTAATGTATGATCTAGGACTGCTGAGCATAGGATGGGCTTCAGAACTTCCACTGCTGATTTTGGATGCTCACTTTCTTATATTGTGCAGTTCCAGGGTTTCTTTTCAAAGAACAATGGTATTACTTTCATGGCTGGTTTAATGCCTGTTTCAAAAGAGATTCCCTCCACATGAGGCTCCCTTCCTTTCCTCTGGCCTGGTAGGTGGGAAGAAATGTAGAAATCTGTCATGATCTTATAAAAGTTTAATAGGGATGCGTATTCTGATTTTAGCAGGGGAAAGAGGAATAAACTCGAACCTGTTCTTTGTTATACGAAGTTGCTACAGAGTAGATTAACAATAGAAGCCATCCTCTCAGAAGTCTTATTTTTCTGTGCTTTTCTGTGCAAAAATTCCATTGAGGAATAATCAAGGGTATGTTCTTGGATACAGGGGCTCATCTCCCATCTTGGACTGTGTCAGCACTTTTTCTGATTATTATTTTCGCATGTCCCAAGGAAAAAGTCTACACAAAGTGACACAAAAATAGCTCTGTCTAAACCTTCCAAGCTGATTTGAACCTTTCTTGTTCCTCTTGCCACTGGTTTCCAGTGGAGATGGCTTGGGAAGCAGTTTTGCAATATTCCCAAACAGACCTGTGTCATGCTTCTTTAAAACTGTGTATGAGAACAGGCTCCAGGCTTTCCAGCTGTGTAAGTAAAACTGAAATTTTGCAGCCCACATGATAAGGGAGGAATTTCTTTTCACTTTAGACTTACTGTCCCAAAACTATCAGAGTATATAAGTAGCTAAGAGGTTTTAACACATTGACACACATGCTTCTTTGAAGCAGTAAATCAAATTAGGTTATTTCATGTAGTCATACTAGAGAAAATTTAATTTTTTCCACATTTCCATTAGTAAAAAATATGTCTAACCTGCAGTTTCTGGAAGCCAGTTTCAATTTTCATCTTTTTAGTTTCTTTTAGGAGTTGCCTTATAATTATGACCCGAAGCTTGTATACTTTCATCAAAGTTTCCCATCAGTTTACCTCTGTAGCACAATTTTCATTTTAATATGTCAGAAATAGGTGCTAGGCACAGTACATAAATAACTTTAGGATAACAATGTAATTTATCTGTCAGACTGGGAAAACTTTAGGTGAGGTAATGGAATTTCCAGCTTATTTGCTTTTAATTTTCCTTGTTTATGTGTTCTGTTCAGTTTGGTTGGGATATGTTTTGATAGGAGTGTACTAAAAACAGTTACTTTTCTCAGTATTTTTTCTCATATAGAGTTTTCTATAAGGGTATAAATTTATAAAATGTGAGCCCTTGTGGAGGAAGTGGGTTCAGGGAAGCTAAATGTTATTTTCAATAATTTTTTCTTTCCTGGTTTGTATTTAAATAGCATTTTAGGAGCAATCTCAGTGTGATAGAACTCTATTTCACTTTGGGTTGGGGAATTTCTAACATGACAGTTTTTTCCCTGGAAAGTCTGGTTCACCAGAACTGGGAGGATGGCCCTTGCCAAGGATTGTGGGTTTCTGAGACTCCAGGGAAGAGCTGCACACGAGCTGCCTGGAGGGCAGGCTCACTCCTACGAGGGCTATGAGCCCTGGCACAGACACTGGGTGTTGCTGGCTTGGTGTCAGCTTGAGAGCTGCCAGTTTTCCAGGGGAGATGGGTATCCAAGATGTGAAGGATAGGAAGTTGGGTACATCAAAGCTTAGACTTTGAGGGTAAATTTATGTTCACAGTTTTCTAAAATGAGTTTGCAAGCAAACAGTTGCTATTTTATACTTTCACTTCCACTAGAAATTTCAAAGATTCTACTTCTCATTGCAAAATGAATGAAAATGATTTATTTAAAATTATAGAATTTATCTGTCACGTGTAGGAATGTAATTTTTTTAAAGTTAAAAGATGAAGATCTGCCTATCACAAATATATTAAAAAGTTCATTGAGGATGGATATGGGTACAACCCCCCACTGAAGCATCTAAACTGATGAAGAGGGTTAGAGAGTATATATTCAGGTTGCATGATTCTTGCCTTTTCATACAAAATGCCTTGCAAATCAAAACTGTGCCAAAGCCTGGACTTTGAAAGAAGTATTATTTGAAATCTGAATTTCAGCTTCACAGAAGCAGGAAGATATTAATAATGAAATGGTGGGACTGCATAATCAGCATTTTACTTTGATGTTAGATACACCACTGAGCCCAGCAGAAGTACCACACTGTCAAAGTGGAACAAGTAAAGGATCAGATTCTTTGTTGCACTCATTTCCAAATAGCACTTCCTGATGCTAAATAAAAAGGTGTGACCCTTTTTATTAAATATATTAACATAATTTACCCACCTACAGAGGGAAATGATCTTGAGTGGCAGTGTGGTATCCCCACCCTCAGTTCTTGAGAGTTTTCCTTTGGGCTGAGTGACAGTCCTGCTCCATAAACTGCAAACAGCTTGAGCATAGTTTCTTCTCTCTCTGCTGTCTTTGGCTCATCATATTCTGAGTAACAGATTGCTTTTACTGAGTTTACCCAGAGAGAGAGTGCTACTGTTCTGGATGGCTGTACATGATGTTTTTCCAAATCTCACAGTTTTCTGAAAGATGCTCCTTAAGTCTGTTGTGTCCTTCCTAACAACAAGCCAATAACAGAGGGAAAAGGTCTTTTGTGCAGAAATAATGAATTATTCCATGCCTGCACTAAGACTAACTACTGTAAAGCCATTCTAGAAAGGTTTGCTTAGATTTGCTCCCCAGTCTGCTTCCCTCCATCCTCCCTCTACACCTCCTCTTCCATTTTCTGTCAAACAAAGTCAAAAGTAAACCAATACCTTTGATGAAAATCTGAAATGTTCTTTCTGTGAAAGATGTTGTTTTGCTGAATCCCACATCTGACATGAAAAACAGCTGGAATGAAAAATTTTCTGCCAGCCTGAATAAATAGGTTGTTTTCAGGTGGCAGGGGGCTAGGATAAATGGATGTGGTCTCTGTGCTTTCTTTCATTTATTATTTTTCTGTGTATAGTCTTATAAACCTCTGTCACTGAGAGGTATTTGTTATGTTTGGTCAGAGATTAGTTTACTTTTTCTTATATATATATATATATATATATAAATAAGTGTGTGTATTTTTGTTATTTGGTACTTGTTAATCTCAAAATAAAATAGCAATGCTTGGGCACTAAAATCATCCCTCTATACAAAGTTTCTACCAGGGAGAAGGAAGTCACCATTGAAATTTTTTCAAGTAGTCTTTTCGTCCTATTAAAAAAGCAACTGCAATTTGTGATTCTGTTTACTTTTTATTTCTGATTTTTTGTTTTTCTGGGGCACCAGAACTCCTGTTTGCAGGGCGTAGACCTATTTTCCTAAATTATCTGTAAATTCAGATTACAAAACCCCTGTTTCTTTCCAGAGCATTTCTGATCTCACTGTGGGAAAGAAGAGCAGATGGAGAGATGGGAAGCAAGAAGAAACAATGAGGAATTATTGTAGTAGTATTGGTAGTGTGTCCTCAACCCATCAGCAGTGTAATATTAGATACCCTTGCTCAAGCTGTATCAGAAGAGGAGATTATTAAAGAGTAAATAATAGATTATGCTGCAGGTGCTCCTGAGGGGGTTTTGAGAGTCTAGTGAGGGAAGGAGAGAGGTGGTAGCTGATCTGCTGGCATCAAGCACAGGGCTGAGCAGGGGGTGTGGCTGGGAGGGGCCCTGAATGGGAACCAAGGCACAGCCAAATGGCAGGAGTGGCAGCAGGAGCCTGGCTGTGTGATGGGTACTCCTGAGTCACACCTTTCTCCAAAGGACCTGTGTCATGTAGCAAAGAAAATTCAGGTAAAAATTATTTTTCAGTCCCTGGCTGAAGAATCTAATCTTTCATCACAGCACAGTATTTGAAGTAAGCCCAAAATCTCTATTTACTTTACTCAAGTCTGCAGCTTACCTTTTTCTCTCAATGATTTACATAAAACTGTATATGGAAACATCAGAAACATTTTGTCTGACCTGAAAGTGCATCTACCAAACCAAGACAAGTATTTGCAGAGGCATTCATCTTTGCCATTTTAGACTTTTTGTGTCACTGGAAGCTGGTGCCCATTTCCCTGAGCCCCAGTGAAGGTTCCCACTGTAATGACTAGCTGGTGATCATATCATTAGGTGAAGGAGAAGACATTTGTGTGGGGATAAGTGTGATACTCCTCACCTCTTTGGAGGAGGTCCACAAAGGCAGAATAACACTGATTATTAATGGCAGGCTTATGTCATTGCCCTTAAAAGGCAGTGGTAGTATCATGGTTAAAAATCAGAAGGTGACCTTATGTTGTCCCATCACACCTTGTATATTGGTCATACAGCATGCTGCTGTCCTTCAGATCCAAGTGGACAGTCAAGTTGTGGTGTTTTTGCAGATTCTTATCAAATGGCAAAAGAAATTATGAAGGGAATAGATAACAGAATCATTTAGGTTGGAAGACCTTTAAGAATACTGAGTCCAACTGTTAACCTAACATTGCCAAGTCCACCACTAAATCATGTCTTGGGATCAGGTATTGTTCAGTTCCTTTACAAGGAAATACAAAATCTTCACCACCAACAGAGAGAAGCAACTAAAGGCAATTTTCCTTCTTATTCCACCAGGCCCTTTGGCTTGGACTTCAATGTCTCATTCTCATTCCTTCCTCAATTTAAGGACATTTCTTTGTCCTACAATCCCAATATTTGTTCAGATTTTTCTTCTCCCTGTTGCTTTTTCTGTCCCTGCCTCTCCCCTTTGTGCTGTTCACTGTTTATATGCACACTTGCCAAAAGTAACAGTGCAGAAAGCTCTAATGCTAAGGCAGTTCAGGTTCCTGAGCAGATACACAGCTGGCTTTTGGCTGGGACAGAAGCATATGCCAGTGCTCTGGGTTCACAAACTGCTAGTATTTCACCTCTCCACTGCCTTAAAATAGTTTTTCTTGACTTTCCACTAAGTAGGGCAAACAATTGTTGCACTGGCTTTGACATGCTTTAATCACAGCTACATAACAATGCAATAAGAGGGTTAATGATGTAAGTATTCTACTGACTGGCCTGCATGAATCATGGTGTGAATAGTCTTTGTCAAAAGATGTTTTCAATGGCCATGTCAACTCTTTGTTCTTACACTTGTGATTTGCAAAGTTGATTCAAAGGGAATGAAATTGATTCACATCTTGTTTAAGTCCAAAAGGTATGGGAAACCTTTTCTACTGTCAGAGTTTGCATTTTGATCTGCCGATTGATGGATGTCAGGATTTTTTTGTCAACATTATGATATACATTGAGTGGGAGTTTGTGAAAACCTGTGCTATGGGCAGCAAAAAACCCCAGCAGAACTTGCAAAATGTGTTTGTTCTGTATTTCACTTCACTGCCAACCATCTTTAAGGCTTTTCCAGAAAGAATGAGAAGAGGTTCTCTTTCCTTTGTAAAGCAGAGATCCTTCCTTTGCAAAGCTTCATCCTTCAGGTGTGTAAGGGCAAAAGTTAACGGATAGATGACAAAAGTGATTTTAAACCCTTTTTCACAGAAAACCATTTCTGAGGTGAGAGCTGTTGTTTTTTCCCCAAAGTTACCATGGCTACTGAAAGGTGGGAGGATGACCCCTTGAGGCATTTAAAGAAGAAGTATGTGTTCATCTTTGTTGTCAACATGATTGTTGTACAAATTAGTTAGTTCCACTTGGAATGAAATCCAGGTGGCCTTTTGCCCTCCAGTCAGAGTTGCTCAGAACTGTTTTTTTACTCACAAAATGTACTGTTTGGACCTGGTGGAGGCTTTCTTGGTCTTTGCCTAGGTGGGATTTTCTAGGAGGAGTTTTAAGCTCAAGCTGCTTTAAGGAAAAGGTGAAATTGTTAGAATCTGGAAGAATTGCTGTTAACAAAAATCTCCTTCCTTTGTCAGTCATGTTTTCTATGAGCACTTAGTTTGCCTTTCTCTAAAGTAAAGCATATTCTGGATGTGGAAATACCATCCCAGGCATGCCAGAAGCCTGTCTGATTGCATTTTGGTTGACTTTGAGATTTAAAGTAATGCGTATTTTAAAGAAATTTATCTGCAGTCGTGTTTTCCATGATTTAAAGAACAGCTGCAACTGTTTCTTCTCTTTGTGAAGCTTTGAGAAGCTACTGCTTTAAGGGAGCTGGGAGCATTAAAAGTCCTCCATCAATGTAGGCACCTACATTTCTCTTCTGTTAATTCTTTTGTCTCTGCTGATTTTCCCTAAAATAAAGCCATCTTTCAAACTAGCAGACATCTTCCTCTTCACTGGTGGGGAGGGTGGTGTGAAAACTGCAACAGAGAAAAAGAGGTTTTCTGGAGAGTAACTTATAGTCCTTAAGTGAAACTCTTTGCTTTGGGAAGAAAGGATCTCTTTCCACAGATCACAGAGAAAATCTTGTATCCTAATCTGAGTACCAGCTATTGGTGATGGCAAATATGGACAAGAGACTGTTGCTCATTAAATTCCTTTTTTTTTTCCTCAAAAAATATTGAAAATGGTGTTTCTTCCTATAATGTCATCTTCCTAGGTTTATTCAGAAATTGTACTGATGTGAACTTGTGAGCACAAGAGGTGGCTGGAGGAGATTTCCAGGTGGAATTGGACTGGACAAAAAACATATGAAAAAGGCTGTACCTCAATTCACTTTGATGACATTTTTTATTTCTGTGTTAGAAGAATCATTTTTTTCTGTGTTTCTTTTATAATACATTTCATCCAGGAAAAGAGCTACAAGGTCTGGTTTTGTATTGTTTACCTTGGTCTATTTTGATGAATTTTTTCCATAAACATTGGTAAACAAAAGGAAAATGAACTCGTTCAAATCACTTCAGGCTGGTGGAACTAGGTTTTGTATGTTTCTAAGTATGTTTAACTTTATTTATCCAACAATGCCATATGATTTTATGCCCAGAAATCTGTAAGTTTTATGCTAGTTGACTGTTTTCTTGATTCAAGTCACTCAGTGGCAGAAATGACCATAATTTGTAGGCTGCTACTTGGCTATGGGCCTTATACACAAGGCTCACATTGCTCAATTAATTTGAGTGTTTTAATGTTGATAACCTAATGAAGCTGCAGAAAACTTTACTCTTGCTCACCTAGTAAGTCCACTTTCAAAATATTCTCATATTGTTGAAATAATAGTGTGATAGTACAGTGGCCATGTATTTTAAAGTCTCTTTGAAGGACATGCAACTTCAATGAAAATTAGTGGATTTTTATAGGATATAAAACATTGCTTTTAATGCTGATCTCCTCCAAGTTTTTCTGAGTTATTGTATTTTTATTTACTTTTTTTTTTTTCAATTTAAGTGGTACTGCTGGTTGATATTTTGGGGCACTTTGATAGTTGAGGTTAATAACTTCCATTTCCTTTATAGGACTTTTAGTAGTACTTCCTGAAAAATCCCGTTCTTCTCTGCCCTCTCCTCTACATGTCTCACCTCATTAAATTAATTTTTAAATTCATGAAGAAGAGATTAATATAAACTAGGAAAGATGACAGAAACTGAAAATTTCAAGTGTATTTCTCAGACAATGCTGAAGAAGGAGTTTAAATACCTGATAGTTTACTAAACCCAGGACCGTGGTGATTTTCTGAGATCTCAGGCAAGTAGCAGTAGTTTGAGGGTCAGCTGTGGACCTTATTGCAATTCTTTTTTCTTTAAAATTTCCTGAAGCTCTTCTCCTCCCAGCCTTTTCCTTTAGTGTTTGACTCCTCTCAGCACGTGTCGGAGAGCAGGGATGGTGACACTGCAGGAGGCTCTGCTGTAGCACTGCTCTGCCATCCTGGGCTAATGATTTGTCTGCTGCTCTTGGTTCAACTGCAAGGTTATTCTGCTTTCTCTTATTCTAAAGGTCTGGGTCTTACCTCCTCTCTCTGGTGCAGTGTTGACTTCAATAGATAACTAGCTCAGCTGAGGAAGAGCCAATGTGAACTGCATTTTAATACTGAGAATACCATTAGAATAAATCTCTTATTCACTGTCTCCCCATTTTTTTGCCTTCTCCTTTAGGAGTCAAACCTATTTTTGGGACTATCTCTCTATTGACATTTATCCATTTTTTATGCTGTTATGAGGAGCATGTATCCACATGTTTTGAATTGTTATATTCCTGTTTTTCTTGACTCTTTAGTGCTACGTTTATTGACACCTTAGGATGAGATTCATGTTGCTACCTTAGGTGATCACTACCTTTCTGATCCAGGCTGGTCATGTGTATTCCTCTCATGGAGAAATGGAGAGAATTGGTCTGACTTGCCTGCCAGATACACCTTTTTTTTCCAGTTGATTACAGAGGAAACTGCCTTAAAATGAGATATCTGTGGTTTTGGCTGACTCAAGTAAGGTGAAATGAATCTCTCCCTGAGTAGGAACCCAGGCTCTTCTTGTGTTCTGCCCTGAAGCTTCAGTAGAAAACCAGCTACTGTGAGATACAAATAGAAAGGTGCTTGCAGAAAGTTCCAGGTACTTTGATGTCTCCTCAGATGGAAGTCTGCACCCTGTGCTTTCCACTGTATGGCACACAGGTCTGGGTGAGCAGTGCTGCATGCAACTGAGCAGCTTGCAGAAAGCAGACAGACCTTCGTGGAAAAGGACCAAGCAGGCTTCTTCACATCTGGCCTTAGGCAAATTGAGGCAGAGCTAAACTGCTCTTTATTGAGTAAAGGACTGGAGATGTTCAGCTGTACTTCAGTCAGGGTGGATCTGTAAAGATGGGCATAATGTGCACACCTGTTAGATTAGAGCCTCTGACCTCAGATTTACAGATTTTCCTTGCTCTGTAATATCATCTGTAAATAGCTTCCAGGGGGGACTCCTTCCCAGAACTGTAGGCAGTGTGGCCAGGGGTTTGGAAACATTTCATTAGTGGATCTGGATTCCTGGTAGCTAAAAGTAATTTTGTTTTCCAAATATAAATAGACCTTCTTTTCTGTATTGTTCCCAAAGTGGTTAGCAGTTGAATTATCTTTCATTGAAATACCATGTATGAAAGTAATTCTTCAATGTTCCTGTTTTTCATAATGAAAAAATCTTTCTATATAGTAAAGGGAAAACAAGAGGTTGATGAAATCATTGACCTGTTTGATATGAAAAATCAGGAGATATATCAATAGATTTTTTAAGGCCTGTGAGGCTCAAAACCTCTGCTGTAGCACTCAGAAGTAAGAAATGGAGTGGGTGCACCTGTGATGGGTGTGGATGGACAGGTGTATGTGTAATTCTCAATATACATACGGCATGTACATNTACAGGAAAAAGCTATATATGGAGTTTTTGAGCAAGTTGTCTGAAAAAAATTGTAACCAGCTATAGACATGCTTTCTTTTATAAATGAGCAGATTTTTTAAAAGACAACTCAACATTCCCTTAATATATTGCAATTAAACTGACAGATTTTAATCCAGACTAATATCCTTTTTCTTGCTTAGTCCAATCTTCCAATACAATACATTATCTTTTTTCTCCTATGTGGGGATTGAAAATGCTTATACAAATAGCAGTGTTTTACATAAAATTCCCTAGGTGTATGTGAGGCTCTGCTGTGTTTCTGTAAATCCCAACAACTTTCACCCCTATTAATTGCTGCTGGGTTTTTCCACAGATCTGTCCCATTTACAGTGCTTATACTGAAGGAGAGACAGAAAAAGATGTGTTGGCAAAATGGGATGTGTATTAAAATGTCAGGAGGAAAGCTATACAATAACCTTTACAGCATCACATACTCCATTATAGAAACATAGACATGAGAAACCTTAAAAACTGATGATCCTTTCTTCCCTACCCCCTTTTTCTCCACGAAAAAATATGACATATGTACTTCAAACCATATGGTGGGAGAGTAATTCTCTTTGCTTTAATGTCTTACCCCTTCTTTCCACCATTTGGTGTTGCTGGCATTTCCTCCAAACACAAGTCTCGATTTGCAATAGAAAACTGTTCTTGACTTGCTTGGCTGCAGCACCTGAGCCCAGATTCTGGAGGCAGAGTGACTGGGAAAGCTGCCCTCCCTTCCCTACCCACTCCTAATAAAATACCTCAAATATTGCACATGGTCAGGTCTGAGGTGCAGTGCTGGGGTTGTGCTGGCACCAGGGGTGTCCCTCTCCTGGCCATGCAGAAGGAGGAGATAACAGTGGACTGATAACAGCATGTACACATGTGGTAAGCACAGGGAGGCCCAGGCTGCTTTGGGGAAATGGAATACCAACACAGGGGAGGAAATGGGATTCCCCCAGGGCCTCATAGTCTGTGAGCAGTGGGAATCGTGAATCTCCTCAGATGGGAGGGAGTTATTCATCATAAAGGCTATTATGCTGTGCAAGGCATTGCTGAAACAGAACACCACCAGGCCATTTCCTATCTTATCAGGGTGTATTAATAATGCAGTAGTAATAATAGAGGCACAAATTAAAAATAACTGGATGGGCAGATAAGCAGAGTTCTTGAGATTAAGGGTATTGGGGATTGCTTTAAACAGTTAATTGCAGTGCAGCACATAGAGGGAAATTTGCCTTTATTATTTTCTTATTCTTCATTTTATCTCTGAGAGCATTATTTCTAGGGCTTTACATAGACACTAATAGGCAGAATATTTCCTCAAGAATTCAGACTGTTCTTTTTTATCTCCAAAGAAATGAAGTTCCTTTTGCTAATGCATCTAATTCAGTAGGGATTAATAATACTGAAAAAGAAGAGTATTCTGATTATTAGCCTTTCTCTACAAAAAGCTCTTATCATTTTCTCCTCCCACTCCCGTCCCACAGTATAAAGGCAGACAAGACACTACAAGTGTCAGATATTCAGGCTTCAGGACAAATGGATGCAATTGTTCCCCAGAGGTTTGTCAGCTCCTTCTGGGTTGCAGTGGCATGAAATCCCCAGAGCCCATGAATCTCTTGAGGTGTAATAGGTGGGCTGGGCAAACAGAAATTAGAGTGTCTGGTCCTCTGGCACTGGATGATTGTGCTACCCCCAAGTCGTTTTTTTCTCTACATATGTCTGTCAGCCCCTAACCAGGGCTCTATCAGATTTTGAGGCCTCTGCATGATTCTTTTCCATAGAATTAAAGTAATTACTCAGAACTATGGTCCCTTGCTGGGTATCAAAACGTGCCTTACTTAGGGCATGAGGCTGCTGTCACTTTGATTTCAAGTCCTATTTGCTAAGCAATTGTGAGGACACTCAAATGTTGCTCTCAGTGAAATAGCTGCAATGCACAGTCATTTCACACATCTGAGCAACACTGGCCCACTGAGAGATAAACCTATCAAGGGAAGACCTTTTGATGGAACACCCAATACATTGATGGAGCAGCAGCTTAGCAAAGAACTGCAGCACAACTATTACTTCACTGTTTTTCTAGGAAGCAACATAATTTGTGAAACTAACAATATTAGAGCTTGGTGTCAAAGATAGGAAATCATAAGTAATCTGCTTTTAACATGCTTTTAGTAGTCTAAAAACTTTCTCTTTGTAATACAGTTATTACTGAAGAATTCAGTCTGCTGTACAGAATAGTTCATCACAGTTGGTTGCTACAGGAATATCCTGCATGTATTGTCAGATTAAAGACTTAAATATTGGTTTCTTCAGTAACAGGAGAAAAAGAAAGCCCTTTGGAGGGGATGACATGAGTCAAAACTCAGGGTGGGATGGGAGGAGGTGGAAGGTGTCAAGGACAAGAGGATATATTACCTGCAGACTGATTCTGAACTTTGTGTTCTGAATCAGAAGCTGAATTGAGTATTTGTCATGTAGATGTTACCATCTGCAGTGAATTTCTTTAGAACTAGATATCAATACAGATTTTTAAGTAAAAGGCAACAGGATGTAAAGCCCTATAAGACTGACTGCTTTGTGAAACTCTATGAACCAAATTCAGCTATGACTCTTACAAGCAGAAGGCAAATATTTTTTCATGAATGTCACATTTCTGCTACTGAGATTTCAAGAATGGAATTATAAATTGCATCTTGCTTTTGTCTCACTCTGCAAGCCTAGGAAGATGTTTGCAGATCTGCTGCCCTCGTTCCCACCCAAGAATACCACTCATGAGAGCAGCATGGGTGGTGACTGGAGTTTAAGGATTATCTAGGACAGCAGTTGCTGCACAGTGGGCAAAAGTGTCTCTGGCAACTGCTTGTTACTCTGTGGGAATATACAGGAATTCTGTTCTTTCCCTTCTCAGAGGCATGCTATGTGGAGAAATCAAATTTTGAAAGAGGCCATGGGAGCCTGTTTAATTTTAATGTTTTTTATTGTATCCCAAAATGGAAGCAGAATGAAGAGATAGTTTATTCAAAGGAGAGTTTTAAGACCTGTTATTTTCAAAATTCAGACAGCTAGAGAGTCAGAGCTGTGGAGGGAAGGCTGTTGGTGGTCTCTCAATGAATAGACAAACAGATCAGGAGAACCAGTATGTGAGTTAGCAGCCTTGACTGAAGCCCAAGATTAAACAGGCACTCACAATAAACAATCCTTTTGCCCCTTGAAATGGCCCTAGTCAAATACAGCTGAGGTATGTTAATAGGTAAACTGATCTGGATACAGTTTATGCAGTACCTGGTCTGTTTAGAGAACAAAACTGTCAACATGACAACTTCCTAGTTTTTAAGTCACTTCATTAAAAAAAAAACAACAAACCCAACAAAACCAACCAACCAACAAACCAAAAACCTCCCAAAATAAATCTTCATTCATGCACGTTGGGCAGGCTGACCCAGCAATCATACCTTCAATTCACATCCCAGCCTGTGCATGCAAAAGTCAAACAAAAACACCTCTGTCATGCAGTGATGCCTTTTAATTTGCACAAACCAAATAGCTGCCAGGGACCACATCACTTCCAAGAGTACACAGGAGGAGGTGGAAGGATGAGGAGAATTGTAGACAGGTAAGAAGAGCTTCATATTAAGTGAGATGTTAATTTGCATTTGATGCTATTGAGCTTGAAAATAAGGGCTGTTGTAACTCCACAATATAAAAATGCTTTTGCTTGTGCTTCTTTCCTCCCATAAGGAAGCCAGTTTGTCTCTGTGTTACTGATCTTAGAGATAAGAGAGATAAGGAAAAGTGAATCTTCCTGTCAATTCAGACTGAAAAAATGCCCAGATTTACTTCTACTTCCATCTAGACATGCCTTTGTCATCATGGTTCAGATCTGGTCCCTTTGAAGAATTTCTTTTGAGCAGATGCTAAAGTGTCAGAAGAGAATGAAGGAAGACAAGTAAGAATGAACTGGAAATTCTTAGACCTTGCCTGACTGAGAGCTTTGTCTTCACAGAAAGTACACAGTGTGGTAGATAAATCATTATTGCAGATGAAGCAATAACTTTTTTGTTGTTGTGTAAATTGCTGCATTTTGTCAGTTGTACTCATCTGACCCTTATACTTGTGGATCTGTAAGGATGTTGCTTGTAATTCATGGGTTTTCTTTCCTTTGAATTGCCAGTACAAGCAGTTGGGACAATGCTAAAAGAATTTAACTGATAATGGGAAGGTAGTGTAATTTCATGTAAATCAGATATGGAATACAGTTTAGAGATTAAGGTATTGTGATTATGAAGAGTTCCTTGGAAGTCATTCTTCCTTTTCTTTGACCATGTGAGTTTTTTTCATGTATTTAATGCAGTGGATGATGATGTTCAGAGGGAAGATAGGCTAAACAAAGGAGACAGGAGCAGTATCAAAAGTGTAAATGGAGGTGCACAGGGACCAGTGTGCTGTGCTCATCTTCTTTCTTTTGTTGTTGTTTTCAGCTACTTCATATCACAAATAAACAAATATTTAATTTTTTTTTCTTTTGTTTGGTCACAGAGAGGTTACAAGGATGCTTCTGATGTATTTACATTGATTCTGCTTTAAGCCCCTGAATATTGTTCTCACAGGACGTTCATTGCTATATGCCTCTGCCAGACAAAGAGAAATAATTTCCAACTGAAAGATTAGGTGTTTCTAAGGACTAGCTTTTTAGAATAGTGTCTGCAGTCAGAAAGACTAATTGTCCAGATGATAGACATGCATGGTTGACTTTTGTCTTTCTGCAGCCTTGATTGAGACAGGATGAGCGTGCTGCTGGCTTTGCAATGGAGAATTTTGTTAGAGCAATGTCCTTCGGGAAAGGCTTTTATACAGCAAGGATGACAAGTGTGGCAAATTGCTTACAAAACCCAGAACCTAGAGCCTTCTCTTTCTGGAAGCTGCCAGCCCACAGTACAGCAGGGCTATGAAGCTGGAATTCAATTCCTGTTTATGCTGCTGTAAAAAGTGTCACTTTTTTGTCCTAAAATTTTTGCTTCTTTTCTCAGAATACTTGTTTTCACAGGTCCAACAGGTGTGGGAGGCCCAGAGTACATTAAACCAGAACAGGATCAAGTATGAATGCTTGTCCTTACACCAATAACAAGAGAAGTGATCACTTCCTGATGAAGTGAAATAGGTCACTATCTTCTTTCCATTCCATTTCTGATATACAATTTTTGCCTGTAGCCCCTGGCCTTATAGGTTTTTTTTCTTTTTTGTCTTTTCTCTTTCTGTTGTTAACTGACATCAGCTGCCAAATTCTATCCCATTGCATTTCTAACACTCTTCCCAGTAGTTGTACCAGTGTGTATTTTGAGGTGTGCGGTTTTCTAATCTGTGTATCTTCTGAGGTATTTCACAGTGAAAGGGCTCTTGTTCTAATTGCTTACAGTCTCATAAGCAGAAATAGTCTCTGCAGTGAAATGAAGAGGCAGGGCATCATTACCACAATGGGTGAGAGATCTGAAAGGATTTATAGTCTAATTTTAGTTCATTAATGAATTTGATATTTAACTCTTCCAGCCTGCCCTTTTTACTGTCTCTAGTTTTCTGCACTGCAAAACCACTCTGACACTGCAGAACTCAGCCCCTCACTACAGCTCACTCCTCATTGTCTTATGTTTTGCTTCTAAAATGCAATCTATTGAAGTTGTTTTACTTAGTGCCACTTTTTCATCCTCCAGCATTCATCTCAGGGCTGCCTTCCATGTTGTCTCCTTTTTTTTGAATCTGACTTTTCTTTTACACCAGTCTGTGTCTTCATTCCCATGAGCTTCTCCCAGCAGTCCTACAGACCTTGCTCTAATAAAAGTGGAGGAAGATGCCAGATGAAGACAAGATTAAGTAGATCAGGGCAAAATTCTGTGAGATTAGCTCTGCTGATCTATGCTCACAACTGCTAAAGATCTAGTGCCTAAAACTGGAGTAGCTTGAGCCTGATGCATCCTGTCTAATTTACTTTATAGATGAAAGAAGTAGTTAGTTTCACTCTGATTATGTGAAGAGGCATACAAAAGAACTGTAATTGGTGCAGGTGCCATTACTGCAATATCAAATGTCTGTGTTAGGTATTTGAGATGCTGCTTGCTAGAAACAGCATCTTAACAGAATTACCACAGACAGAACCTTGGCATTCTCTTCCCTCCTGCTCAGGGAATGCTGCTGTTCACACTACAGGCCAGGGCGGTGCTACCAGCTCCCTGTTACCCTCCCTTCCTGACCTTTCTCTGCTGCCTTTGAATGTGAGGATCTGCTACTAGTTCTCCCATAATGCTTTTTATTTCTGCTGATGCCATGAGCTTTATTGTACCTTTAGGAAGTATTTGTATGTTATGAATTATATTTTACTCCCACGCTGGTTTCTCTTTTCATAAACAAGTCTTACAAAAATCCCTGCATTGGGCAGTTACATATAAATTTGATCCTTTTGTTTTCTTCAGAGGGAGGATAAGGTAAATGATGGATTGCATTAATAAAAATATGTGTATTGCTGCATGTAAACTGGCCCCTTATGGTATAATATACCTCTCTTCAGTCTGTATCAACAATGTGTTAAACAAGGCATTCATTTAGAAAAGGGGAAAATATCACCTAGCCTGAAAGCTCAAGTATAGAGTTAGTACAAAGTAAGGGTTAGTGAAACATACAAGCACTTCTTTGTCTAAAAAGTGTTCCAAGGAGAAAAGGCCAGAAACAACCCACCTGGAATGTGGAAACTTCGGGACCATAAATGAAGAGCCCTTTTTTCATTTTAACAAAGAGTGTGGCTAGAGGTGTGCTCATTATGTATTAGTGTGCTTGCCTGGAAAGCAGCTCAAAAGCTGAATAGGCTGTTCTGTTTTATGCCTACAGTGGGACATGACAGAGTTCTCATGCTTTCCTGTTAAACATAACTGTAGATGTTGTGTCAGGATGCTCCTAGTAACCCTAGAGCAAATCCTGGCCTCCCCTAGCCCATCCACCCACCAAGAAAGCTGTTGTCATGTGAAATTCAAGTACTCCTGAAATGGCTTGCCATGTCTGTTACATCATGTTCCCATTTGCAAGTCAAGGGAGGTTATCAGCACCCTTAATTAACGTGTCATGGATATTCTAGAAGTTAGCATCACAAATCAAAGTATATTTATACTACTGTTTTAGAAGTCAGAGAGTTAGAAATGTGTACATATTGAAACAAGAAAACCCTCATCATTCAGCCAAAAAAGTAATGCTGGATTTTTTGTCATTAAACTGACATTTACTGCTGTAAATAATAGTGACTGCTAAAATCTCTTGGCTTCCCCAGTGTACAAATAAACCAAACATGGATTAACTAGTTTCCTCTGATGTGGTTTACACTAATCCAATATCCTCCTGATAACAGGAGAAGGCCTTTAATTAGAACATTTTGGGTTCTCTTCTGTGTATGCTGTGGCTTCTCAGAAAACACTCTTTAGCTTTAGTCAAGTAAACTTTAAAAATCTCTTACCTGAATGATGCCTGGAGACATCTGTGCAGGGCTTTTGCTGGGACCCTGGGGCTGGATGAGTGTGCCTCAAAATTACCTTGAACATTATCAGAAACAAGCTGTGCAGATTGCTCCTTCCCTTTCCTCAGCTGGAAAGTCTGCAGATGGGTGGTACTGCACCATATTCTCCATCCCTCATGTGCTTCATTTCACATGGGAGTGGCATGAGGGACAGTGGGGGCTCTAGGAAACTCCTGATCCTCCTTGTGTTTTAGCATTGTCTTTTGTTCCTGGTTGCAAGAGTTTCAGGGTTGCTCTTGTGTACTTTCCATGGGCCTGCCAGCAGCCACTGCTTTTGCCTGATTTTTTTTGGAGTGGGGTATGCTCCTGCAGCATTTCCTTTGGTCTTGGCATGCCTTTATCACAGTGATCCCATTGGGGTCTGCTCAGTGGGAATAGAGATTTCCCAGGTATGCTGCTCTACCTTGGGAGCCCCCTGTATTGTGGGCACTATGTGAATATTTGATTCAGCAGCTCAATGGCTTTGTTGTGCTGGTGCAGAGAAATACAGAAACCAAATTGCTCTCTGAGGCTGACAGGCAGACAGACTGGCAGCAGCCATCTGAGTTGAATGGTTTCATTTTCTTGTTGTAGCAAAAACCAAGATGAAAGCTGTTAGAGGTGACAGTACTAGAAGCCAGGTTCTTTGGCAGCATCTGCACTTTCACCTTTTCTAGATGTCTTATGATCTTCAACCTGTTAGCAGTTTACTCTCTGGTAGCATCACATTTGCTGCTTTTGTCCCTTTTGCAAATCAAATTTATAGCAAAATTATTAGAGGTCAGAAGGAAAGAGATGAGGAAACAAGAAAGAGGCTGACCAGGAGAAACAGTAGTAATTTACTTTATTAGAATACAGGTGGGCTGCTGGCTGAATAGCTTAACTGCAGTTTTTGTGTAAAAAAGCAGAAAACTTTCCGTCAACATAAATGCCTGAAATACCCCTGAATTCTTGCTGAGGATGGGGAAATACTTAGTGCCTTAGAGCTAATATATTCTCAAGAACCTCAGAAAATAACTCTTGCATAACTTGTGTTTGGGGTTTTTTGTATTTTTGGTGTGTGCAGTTAGCTGAGCCCTTCAAAGGTTAGAGTTCCCAGAAGACCAAGATTTCTTCTATTTAGGAATTCTGTAGACTTTCCACGCTTTGTGGGAATCAACAGTTGGTGAGGGAGCATCTGAGCAGGGATGCAGTGCCACAGATGGGACAAACAGCCACAGTTTTAACAAGGTTTAAGATTTTAGCAAGGTTATCAAGTCTTCTATGATGCATATAGGCCTGACTGTGGCTGCACCTCATCTCAAGCTCCCCTGCAGCCAAAACTGCATCTCCCAGTTTCAGTGCTGGCTGATGTGTCCTCCTTGCTTTCTGACCTGCTGACTGAGGTGCCTGGTGGCTTGGGCCAAGGAGGAGGAGCAGTGCATCCAGAGCAGGGCATGTTTTAGGGAGTAGCTCTGGGGTCCTGCACCATGTGAGTGCATGTGCAGCTGTCCCAGGCACACAACGTGCTGTTATGTGACTCAGAACGTGGGGTTTCATCTGCCAGAACAAGAGAAAGATGAATCTATCCTGACATCTGTTTTTGACTCCCTCAACAGACATTTTACACCCTCAAGAGGTACATCATACCCCTGTGGGTTTTCTCTTGACTACCTAAGCACACACTCATAGTCCTTCACCACATAAACCACTCTTCTACATCACTGGGAAATTGGCTTTGCTGCAGAAAAGTAATGATTTAAGCAGCTGGGAATCATAGAAAGGAGGAAGAGTGACAGCAGAAAAGGAAGTTATGTCTCTGTCTTAATGAACATTTTTAAAGACTATCCCAGGCAGAAAAATATTTATTTGATAGACAGTAATTTTGCAGTGTAAACAGTCATTTCAGACAACCTCATGCTAAAAAATGACCTCTCCATTTTTTTACTTTTCTTTTTTTACTTTTCTGTTTTTCTTTTTAAAATACATTTGGAACATTTTCAGAAAGCTGTGTATAAAAGTATGGAAAGTCACAGCTTGGGAGAGAGAACATTGATTTTATCATTTTGTATAGAAACATACATGCACAGACAGAAGCCAAGTAACTGAAATAGTCTGTGACAAATGGATCTGATCCAGAAAAGTCTATGTAATTAGATTAGCCTTTGGCCTGGCAAACACTTCATAAAGTTCCATTAATACAATGTGAGAGAGCTAGTAAAATAAAGAGGAATTTATCATGGGCTGAAATGGGAAAAAACCAACCCAACTCTATTCTTTTTTAATTACATGGCAGTGAATCCACTGGATAAATATGCTTACTGGTTGGTCACAATAAGAGTGTTAAACTAGGAAAGCTTAATCAACACACTCCACATTTTTTAGTATTTTAAAATCTTTACAGCTCTCAGATGAGGCATACCTCCCTTCCATCATGCACTGAAAAAATGATTGTTAGTGGCAGTTGTTGTTTTTATCTTTCCCATCAGTTTGTTCAGTGTTGTTCATCTGCTTTTCTAGTCTGATTTAGGAAAGAAGGTAACATACAGGAGTAGGTTATGGTCCTGCAACTTGAGGAAAACTGAGTCTGAGCTGTGGCATAACACATGGGTAAGAGGGCAGAAGCTTTGGCAGAGCACAGCAAGGACCCACTTCTCTTCCTATTTCTCTAAAGGCAACAGGAGTTTTATCACTGGCTTCAGTGGCAGCCTTACTGGGTCTTTGAAGGCTTTTGAAAAAATCCCTCTTCTTTTCTGGTTACTGTTCCCTGTGGTGTCAGTGGAAAATATGCATCTTCTGTCAGTGCAAAAGATGGCTCCACATGGCACTTCTTTTCCCTAAAAATTAATATTTTAGCACTTCTTTAGTCACCATTGTCCATTAAATAGAGCATGAGTTTGTTATGAATGCAGACAAATGGCACAGTAGGTTAATGCCATAGTCTACCTTTAGACATCTGGGCTCACACCCTTGCTCAGACCTTGTGTAAAACGAGTCTGTAGTCCCAGAGGACTCCTTAGCACACCTCATTCTCAGTATTGACAGTACTCCTGCATGTTTGGCAGGTTTCCATCTCTGTCCAGAAAAGACTTAGGACTGGAATAGCAGTAGAGCTTTTCCAGGTGAGAAATGAAAAGTGCTGATAGAGAACTGCAAGGAAATTGTTCAGGCTCTGCTTGTGGTAGATGAATAGAAATACCACTGACACCATACAGCATTTTTGGTGCTTGTTTGGACACTTCCACAGTGCCATTTGCTCCAGACAGATACAGTTCAGCACCTTTAGTCCTTCCCTGTGGTGATGGGTTGATCTTGTCCAGTTGTGGAGGGGTAGAGCAGCTTTGGTGGGCAGGTGGCATCCAGTCGAGGTCAGACCACCACACCTGTGTGCCTGAATGGTACTGCAAAAAAAGTGAAATCCTGCAAGTCCTGGGATTAATTAACACTTACTGTTTCACTAATTTAAAGAATAATTTTGAAATTTGAGTATGAGTAAAATTACTATGTTGAGTAATGCATTACTTAAAAAAAAAAATCCAGGGAGTTTATCAGGAGAGAGTCATATTTAGCCCAATTATGTCTTGGATTTATTGACTGTCAGATGCTGAGGGCAAAGAGATTAACTTTTCAAGATACTTGAGTTTCTTGCAAAGTAACAATAGTTTGTACCTAATGAGTCACAGCAACTTGAGTTGTGTAGAAATGTTTAATGGAATGGAGGGAATCCTACCCTTGAAGGCACTGAGCACAGCTGCAGCTGCAAGGACATCAAGTAGATCCATACAAACTCATGTACACTCTTGTCTGTAACTGGCAAAGATTAGGTCAGTGATCTATACAGTCCAGTCTCCTGATGCCTCTATCAAAGGCCATTGCCTGGTGGTTTAAATGACATCTTGAACTCAGTTGTAGACTGTGAAGCAGCATTGGCTGGGAAAATGAGAGGAAGGACTCATTACCAATGGTTGTGGACAATTAGGTGACATGGTGTGGGAGGAGGTTTGTTTATTTATGCAGTAGTGAGTATTGCATATTGAAGGGAAATGCTTTGAATTATCAGCCTTAGAGTTACTTCCCCTGCTTGAGAATTCAAAGGGAACATGGGATGCTACATCTCCCTGTCATTCACAAACCTTTGCCTACTAAAGTTCCCAGTATTTCAGGTTCCCAATGCCCAGAGAGTAGCTGAACTCAACACAGGAATGATGTCATGTTTGGGGGAATTATATTGCTGGCTGTACTGATTAAGTGTCTGGCTGTTTCTTCCTCCTCTTCACCGAGGGCATCAGCAGAGGTAACGTAATCAACTGTGTTCAAACCCTGGGAGAGATACCCAGCCCTTGGGGCACTGGTGGTCTCCAGCCAGCCTGCCTCCTCCTTTGCTGAGGAAGAAGTCCAGCCCCTGATTCCCAGCCCAAGAGTTTCTTTCCAAAGAGTTTGACTGTTGGTGTTAATGGTTTCCTCTGTTGTGAGACCCTGACTTTTCGGGGTTACTGTGACAACGATCTTCCTTTCTTACTTTTGGTCATTCCTAATAGTGAAAGCTTTACAGCCTGGAAAGATTCCACTAATCTTCAAGAGTTCAGTTGACTTAAACAAGTCAAGGTCCTAGGATTATCTAACCTCTCTGAAAGATCATGGGTTGATAAAGTCAGTGGGCCTAGTCTGGGTTTTCTGTGTACAAATATTGACGTATTATTAAAAAAAAAGAAAAAAGATCTACCCATGATGTTTTTTTAGAGAGTCTGTATACTTCTGCTCTAAATTTTTATTCTTATGCAGAAACTATCTGCAAAGGTTTAATAATATGGGCTAATAAAAATTTCTACATGCTTTTCTAAGTTTGTATGTGAAAAGCATTCCTACTTTTTCCTTGGAAAATACAGATTCAGAACAATATACCATGTATGGCTACAGAAACTTCAAGTTTTCAGTGTTGTCTTTTAGGCTGAATTTTGGGGATATCTGTTTTTTTAGAAACTTATTTTTCTTAGTGTTAAGACAGTTTTTTTTAAATGGAAAAATATAGTATATATGTGTAGACTTTGCCCTGAATATGTATTTCTAGAGAGAGTAATGATGTGTAGATTAACTCTACAAAATACATGTTATACTACTTCAAAAAGATAATATAATTGTGTGATTTGAACTCTTTATGGATATCAGTTTGTTCAGTATTACTTCCCTCAATTTTATGAAGTCTAGTGTAAATATTTAAAAAACAGTTGGTTTTTTGTTCAGCTTGGTTCTTGTTAAACTCTTTCAGCACTTAAGTATTTAATACATGCCCAGTAAGTAGGTCTGGTTCTACTAAAGCAACACCTTAGTTTTTAATGTAATTTTTTGTTTTAATGCCTATATTTCAAGATAGCTGCTCCCTGTCAGGTTATGCTAGTTGCCACTATTCATCTGATTGGGTTATTTAAAACTGATGATTGAAAGTTGAACTAGTGATTGAGCTGAAAAATAGCTGAAATTTTTTCCAGTCAGTTGTTGTTTAGTTGGTTTATTGTTTGGTTTGGTTTGTTTTTTTCCCTCCCCCCAGAAAATTGTGTTGACACTGTTCTGTAGGTATGGAGTATTTTAATTCAATAATTATTTTTTGTTCATGTAATGCAACATCTAAGCTATATTTTCAAGGTATTTTTTTAAGTCAGAGAGGAAAAATACTCTTTTACCAACACAGACTTTTTAAATGAATCCAAAATAATTTCAATATTTCTCAGAAAATTTTAGTCTTATGTATTTTTATTTCTATTCAAATAAAACAAGTTCTCTGCTCTGAAAAAAATAGAAATTCTGAGGTTTGGGTCTTTAAAGATGTAACTGAAAGTTGTCACAGTAAAATGTAATTTATTTCCTGTACCCAAAAGAGCTTCAATTGTATATTTCAACAAGATACAAATTTTCAGATTGGGTATGTGTGAAAGTCTTCTGTTACCCAGGAAAAAAAAGGCATTTTGTAAAATATTCTGCATGATCTGAGTTTGGAATTTTAACTTCAGGGAAATAAAAGCTATGTTGATGTTCAGCAAGACAGGCTTTGAGTTCATCCCTGGCCTTTGAGGGGAAGGGGACAATGTTTCCTTGCTTTTTTGGGTGTTTGCAGCAGTGAGTGTCAGTTGCCACCAGGAGTGGCTTGGCCCAGCTGTGTCTCTATGGTCTGTAGGGGCTGAGCTCCACAGGATCCAGAATGGCTCCTTTGCCTGCAGACCCTGCAGCTCTCTTGAATGGGCTGAGGTTTGTTTCTGTCCAAAGAAGTGTTTAAAGGTGATTGAAAGTTGTGGATTCAAGTGGCTTTTCTTTTTTTTTTTGAGCTCATGTTAATACAGCAATCAAGATATAATCTGCCAGGTATTAGAAATTTCTCCCCTGTGTTAGGCCTATAGAAAATCATAGCCTACTGAACCAGCAAATAAATGACCTCTTTCTAAAGGAAATCACTGGAGAGCCAAGGCAGCTGACCCACAGAGCAGATTCCTTGCAGCATATTCAGGCATTGGTGTACCTTGTTAATGGTAGAAACTTTTCTGCCAGGTGAGCTAGCAGGAGGGATTCTGAATTGTTCTTATCTGGAAGTCACTGTTGATTAAAGACATTTTCTTCCTCATGCCTTTGTCCATCTGGTTACTTGCAATATTTTGGAATACATTTCAGAGGATGCTGCAGTCTGTGGATGTTCAGGCAGTAAGTGACGTAGTAAATTAGGGTTACTGTGCATGTCAGTGAGCTGTATAGAAAAGATTTGAACCATAGGCCACAACAGTTTGGAAAGAGTTATTATAATGTGTCAAGTCAATAATTCACATTTTAGAAAAGCCCACAGTATAAATTTACAGTTTGGATTCATTTTACAACCTATGAGGCCATTAATCAGGGCTATGTAAGGTCTCCTAAAGCAGTTTTATATAATCTGTATGTTTATGTTTTGACATGATGAATTGTAACAGCTTAATTAAAATAATATTAAGAGGTTTACTGAATACCACAGTATCTGAGGACATCCCAAGATAGTCACTCCACTGAAAATGTGCCCTGTTTTATCTTATTGCACACAGAATGGGGTAAGTCCTGGAAGCACCATGACAGAGACTACACTTCTTCAAACATCTATACAGATTGGCAGAAATTAATGACAGAATGAATTTCCTTGACATTGCATGCCATACATTACATTAATTTCCCTTTCCTTTTCAATGTTAACCTTACCAAAACTTGTATTGGATATTTGATAATTTGCATTCACCTGCAGGCAGGTAAGATGTGCAGCATTTAACAGAAATACAGGAAGAGCAGTGGTGTAGACAAAGCAGTGTGTGAACTATGTTATAATACCAATTATTAGCTTTATCTTACAGAATAGACTGAATCAAAATCTGGGTGTAAATATACTCAAAGCTGAGATGCACACTGTCCAAAGATCTATATCCCAGTGTTTTATTTATATAGCAAAAATACTATCTAAGAATTAAAAATACTCGACTATTAAAGAGGTAAGCACAGGGCTGTGTGGTTTGCAGCTCTCACAGATGAGTGCTGCTGTGAGGGCAATCCTTAAAAAAAATGAAGGACTAAGGTACAGCTATAGTAATGGACATCAGGTGATAAAGGCAGCTTTAGACATGCAATTAAAAACCCAAGTTGTTAATTTTTCACCTTAATAGTTGTCATCATGACTGTTAATGTACCTGAAGCTTCACAGCTGGACAGATTTTGCTCCATTCTGTCTAAATGTAGTACTGTCAATTCCAGGAACTATTTGGAAGGGTTTATGTACTGAAAGAAGTGAGGAAAAACCAAGATCATCCAAGTTAGGGCTTTGGCTCCACCAAAATATCTGAATATTGTTGTGGTTGGCATGATTCTGATTTGGATTCTGGCCCAGCTCTGGCCACACTGGCTTTCTGTGCTTCTCACATTTCATACTGATGTATGTGATCAGTCTGGCTCAAGTAATTTCAAGACATACCCTTTTCAGGTTTTAGTGGTATAAAACCATACTTCACCAGGCAGACAGGCAGTAGATCTGTCTCCTTCCCTAACACACAGCACTGATTTAGGATCACGTTAGATTTGAAGTTTGAATATTTCATCAAAGTTCCTTCTGTGCTGCACATTAAAAATTACTCTGTAAGTGTAATTTTTTGTGATACCTTCTCCCTTTTATCATTCTGATATATTTTACCTTGCTTATTTGTTCTGCCTATGCTCTAATGTGTTGTGGGAAGACGCTTAATAAAAACAAAAGTCATCCTCACCCCCCTTTTCCCCCTTCATTAATCTCTCTCTTTTGTGATGAGTGATAAAACCTTACAAGCATCAAAGAACAATTCTTTCCTGATACTAAGCTACACCAGTGACAAGAATGGAGGATGAATTATCTTAAAATGAAAGATCCCTTTGTTGCTCAAGAAAAGGCTAGTTGCTTCCATCATTTGTGAAACCTGTGCACCAACTGCTACTTTTATAGCCATTGTCTGGCATGCAGAGCCACCAATGACAAAGAGCAGAGTCACCACAGGAATTGTCATAGGTGGAAAAGCACTTTTGAAAGAGATGGATTTAGAAACAGGTTAATTGGTGTAAGAGCTAACCTATCTCCAGTAGTGCCAACAGAGCTGCCACTTCTCCACAGGAATTATTGCCCACCAAAGGCACCAAGGCAACCAAAGTGGAAATCTTCAGATTTTAGGAGATGAAGCAGCCATCTCTGTCACCCAGCTCAGAGAGAGAGATGGAGCCATAGAACTGTGACCTGCCCACACTCATCAAGGTCCTCCACTTGTTCTTATCCACCACCAGATCACTCTTTCTGCCTGCATCAGAAAAGAGAAATCAAATGGCTGGTGTAGTTAAATCTAGCTAAAAGTGAAGCCCTCTTAGGCAGTTCCTAGCTGACCAAGAGCCTCATCTTTAGAAAGTAAGCTTGCAGAGCTACTGCAGTCCCCATCCTGCTGCATCCCAAGGACAATGAAAGGAGCCTTGCTTGGGTATGTGCAGTCCAGGGTGAGATTATTCTTAGCTATTTAAATAACATACCTTGGAAACTGATCACACTGGACTCAGGATCTGACAACTTTGGCACTTAAAATTAAGGTTTTAAAGCTGCATAGGGGTAAAGCAAACGTCATTAAACCTCTGTTTTCATCATCTTGCTCATGTTTGTGAATGGTGATTATAACCCTTAACTGTGTACTTCTAGGTGAGAATCATCAGCAAAGCAGCTGGAGTTACCTTGTGCTTCTTTGTTGGAGCATCTATTAAGAAATGTGAAAGCTTTCCAAAACAGCAAAATCTACTTGTTCCCTTGATATGTGCTGCACCTAGATATCAGGGAGAGATAAGGTGCTTACCTTTGTCTTGGTTTGCAGTGTTTGTCTGATTATCTTGTTAATCTGAGGTTTTGAAACCCAAATACAAATGCATTTTAGCGTTTGTATTAAGCAGCTCAGCCTGTCTAGAGTTACAGTGAGAATTTTTTTAAAGGTACACCTGGAAACCAAGTTAAAATAATCTTGTATAACTAGCAGTTTAGGGACAAAGTACTATTGTGGCAAAGTTTTACTTTAACAAAACTCTGGTAATGACCATTGCATTCATACTCAATAAGTTCTTATTTTGTGTTTTAGACATGGAAAAATCCTGTTATACTCAGTACAAAAAACACATTTTCAAGACTCAACAAACTATGTTTTTATAATTCTTGTGGACAGCAGCTGCAGGCTATCAGCCTGGACCCTTGATAAATGATTTTGACATTTCCTGCAGACACTTCTCATGAAAAAAGCTTTTTATTTATTCTCAAATGTTGAATTCTGCATTATTGATCAGGTGTCATTCATTAAAGGCTGCTACTTGCTAGAAGAATTACACAGTTCCTAAATTACACACAGCATAATGAATTATTCTGTTGACAAATAGCAATATTAAAGGAATGTTAAGGTTGCATGGTTAAGCACTCAGAAGTCAAAAAATAGCAGTTGAGGTTGAAGATGATGGAAATTTTGCCCAAATTAAGATTGCAGAATTACAGCTGAGGGCATGTAGAAAGACTAACAGGCACTGGATATTCATTCTAGGGCAAGTGCTTGGTTACTGATCTATTCACAAATATTGCTGTTATTTATAGCAACATTTAACAAAGCAGCAAAATGGATGAAAGCATTAGTGGTAGGGGTCACAAGGCAGATGGCTCTTTGCTGGCTGTGAGGGTAAAAGAAGTTAGTGGCTCTCTGTGACATGAGGCAAGTTCCATTTGTCAAAGTACTGTTTGCATTTAGCTCCCATCAGGGGCTCCCATTCAGTTTTCCTTCTGTCATTTTTGTTTGTCCGCCTCCCTGGTTTGGTATAATTTTTGTTCTGTTATGTTTATGTTTAGTACAGAATAAAAACCCACAGGAAAGCAGTACACTCCTGGTGTCTTGGTTCTGTGATCAGTCAAGCCAGGATCAGTGCTAAGCAAGCAGCAGCACCCTCACTGCCTGCAGAGCTGGATTTCTTCCTGTGGGAACACAGATGCAGTGGAGATGAGCTGTATCTGGAGTCAGGTGCATGCCCAGGAGTCAGCATCACAGAGTAATTCACAGAGACCCTCAGAACCAGCAGTGTAGCTTGGCTAATATGTCTCTGAGTTTTTCCAAATAGGTAAGAGCATCCTTGTACCACCAGAGGCTTTGATTGCTTCTAGGAACAAATTTGCTCAGATATATGACTTCCTTGGATTTTATTTCCTTAAGGGGTAAGAGTCAGGCTGTAGTGCCTTCTAGAGGCTACTGAAAATCCCAACTCGACATTCACTACTGGTCAGACAACAATTGAATGTTAGGACTGGGGAAAGCATTAAAAAGCCCAGAGTCTGAGAAGCACAAGCAATCAGAGCCTCAGCAGCTGGTTCTGGAAGAGCTGGGAGAGGCAGCTTCAGGTCCTGTGTGTATCCAGGGGAGGCTTGTGGGGCAGTTCTCACCCTACCTCCAGAAGGAGGGACAGCATCCCACAAATGGCACTGTAAACATACCCAACCCCAGCAGTGTCCCCAGTGGGCTGCAGATTTGATTTGGACTACAAGCTGAGTCACTGGAGCCTGTGGCTCTCTCCTGACAGTTTGTGCTCCTCCCAGTTTGCATGGGGACAGGATGCAGGTGGTGTGTGAGCCATACAGGTATTGGCAAAGCAAGGTTTGGGAGGGAGCAGAGGGGTGGTGGTGCAGCTCACCACAGTTGGGAGGCTCATGGGGCAGAATGTTGGATCACTGCTGGAGATGAATATTATGGAGTTATATGAATCTTTAGATGCATCTTGTATGACCTTGTCTCCTATTCTCTTGTTCCAAGCATGATAAATAATTCTATTTGTTTAAAAGGAATGCAGAATCAAGCCCCCCCAAAAAAGTCTCTTGCAGGGATTTCTGTTAAGGCTCAAAAAAACCACTTTTATTTAATTCAAGATACTGTATAGCATTGCAAATGGATCTCATTAATTCTGAGTGGGTGCTTGGGTTCTGAAGGTATTGTGTCTCCCTGTACCACTGCCAAAGATATAAATGTGAGGGTAGCATTAAGTAGGATACAACATGAAAGAAAAAGTAAATTTAATATTATGTTTATGCCCTTGTAAACGTTATAGCCTACAGTTATGGGATAAGAAAAGGAAGAACCAGAGTTCAGGTAGTTTGTTTAGGTAAAGCACACCTTTCCTGGGATCTTAGATGATTCATTTACTCTTAGGCTTTATTTCTGCCATTGAGAGTTAAGAATTGTAAATATATGTCTTGATCCTGTCAGAAGACTGCAAAGCCCTGAGGGATCTTCAGGTGAAATGTTCACTAACAATATAAATCACATCATTGCTTGGATCCAGGTTTTGTTATTTCCTCATTTTCCAAATTAAATTTTATTGCTGGTTGTTCCTAACTAAGGTCAAATCCTCATCTCATATACTTGCAGGTAAATAAGGAATTATTGCTGAATTCAGTGACACTATAATGTATTACACCCTTCAGTAAAGCATCTAGCTCTGCTCCTTGAATCTCTACTGACTGTTTCATGCAATATATGCCACTGGAGGCTGCTTATATTCCTTCTGGAGACTGGATTTCTCCTCTGAATACCCAAGCACTTATTAGATATCTCACCTATATTGCCTAATATGATAATTGTACCCCCTTCCATTTATATAGACTCTCTTTCACAATGTGGCCCTGTGCTTTCTTTGGAATTTTTTTCCTCACCATGAATTCCCAAATTTCTAGTCAGAATGATCCTTTTTATTTACTGTCTGTCATTACCAACTGCCACTCCAAAGTTTTACTCTTTTTTTTTTCCACACTTATCTGCATTAAACTGCAGTTTTTCACTTCTGCCTTGGTTTAAATAATGTAAATCCTTCTTGTCTGATTGTATTGCTACTTGTTATTTATGGTGCCATGGCGTACACTTTTATGTGCAGGCTGGGGAATCTTCTTTTGTATGCAGTCATGGAGATCATCTTTATAAATAATGGAAAAGCTTACAATTGTGATTATACATCTCTTTGCAATACCTGTATATCCTTTGTTTCTCTAGCACTGAAAAGACATCTCAAAGACTTGTATAAGGGAAACTTTGTCTTTTATCTGCATTCTTTCCATAGAAATTCTTGTTTCCTTAGACAGAAAAACAGAGAGCCTTGTTCATCTTGGAATTCCTCATCTCCTGAGAATACACAATGTGAAGCCCTCAGTGCCACCCTTATTTAATTAGTGATAAGATCACCTGCTGCTTATACTTACCAAGCTGCATTCTGTGCACCTCTTCCACAGCTCCACAGAAAGGCAAACTGGGGCTTTAAGAAGTAATGTAGCAGGCATGATTGCCAAGGCTCGTGCTTGAGCTGTTGCTACTGTTGGTTCTGCTTCTGCTTCCTATCAGCGCCAGTCCTTGCGGCAGCCGGGGCAGTTCAGCCGTGTTTGGCTGGAAGGGCAGGTTTCTGAGAGGAAGCTTAAAGAAGCAAAGCAAAGGTCTCTTCTGTCTTTCTGCAGAGCAGCAGGATAAGAGCAAGAGGAGCCAAGTGAGCCCCACTGCTGTGTCCCCCCTCCCCGGGGGGCTGATGGCGGCCTTGTGCAGGCAGCAGGAGCGACAGCAGCCTTGCCATCAATCAGGGCAGCAGAGAAGCTCCTTCAGGGATGCCACAAACGTGTTTTGTGGGTCTGCCTGATCTGTCTGTGGGATCTGTAGATATCAAGCCAGGTTGGAATAGAACAGAGCAACATATGGCACATCACATGCTTGGGAGGCCACTGCTGCACAGACTGAGTTTCTTGTGTTTAACTTAAAGAATGCTAAACGTGGCTAAGCTGTGCACTGATCTGTGACTGGGACAATTCTATGGCTTAACCATGGCAGGCAGCTCAGCCCCCACACATCTTGCTCCCTCTCTCCCAGTGGGAAGTGCAAGGGAAGCAGAAGGGTAAAAGGGAAAACTTGTGCATTGAGATAAAGGAAGTTTACTGGAAAGAGCAAAATCTTCATGCACAGGCAGAACAAAATAAGAAATTCATCCAGTACTTCCCCATGGCAGGCAGGTGCTCAGCCACATCCAGGAAAGCAGGGTTTCCTCACATGTGGTGGCTGTAACTCTGATCATCTCCCTCTTTCCCCTTCTTCCCCCACTTTTATATGCTGAACTGCCGTATGGTGGAGGATGTCCTTTTGGGTGCTTGGGGTCATCCATCCCCTCCCCACTTCTTGTGCATCCCCAGGCTACTTGGTGGCAGGGTGACACGAGAAGCTGTCAAAGCTTTGACTCTGTATGAGCTCTGCTCAGCAGTGACTAAAATGTCCCTGTGTCCTCAACACTGTTTCCATCATAAATCCAAAACACATTCCCATAGCAGCTACTGTGAAGGAGCTAAACCCGGTACAGACTATAAAATAAATTAAACAGGAACAGGAACTATTCCTGGGCACTGGCACTCAATCACTGTAGTCCTGCATTGTTAACAAGGTCCCTGGCATGGTTTTGGGTATTCATCTCTCCCAAGCAATTCCAGGCATGGTTCTTAAATCAGCATGGGCAAAGGAGGATCTTGCAGATTTTTGGGTGTGGCCACACTATAGCAGAGGACAAGGATTACAGGGAAAGTTGCCAGTTCTCCATTTTGTGCCTGGTACCAGTTTTTATCTCATTTAATTTATTACATGGATACTGTGTGTCTAAAAACCCTTTTGAAAAAATTGTATTAAGTAAGAAGAAAGGAAGAAAAAATCACTGAAGTGAAGCGAAATATATGCTTGAGTTTGAAAGGTACCAAGGAAAAGATGAAATCTTAAAATTCATGGCAGTCAACTGTACTTGTACTGTGCACAGAGAAATAAATTCTTGTCAGAGTGGGGGAAGCAGAGTAAATTTTTGCAGTAGTGTGTTGGAGCCTTAAGTAAGCCTGTGCTCACTGTACCAGTAGGCAGTGGGTGCATGTTTGCATACCTACAGATCCACTGCAGGGAAGACAAGATTTGCCAGCTGATCCCATGTTGTTCATGCTGGGGAAAAAAAAAAAAATTAATCCCAGGACATGGGATGAGTTAGGCTGTTGTTGGTCCCATCATAAGTACAGGTATATGGAGAATGTCAGAAGCTGGGAAAAATCCTCCTCCTGCTTGAGGCAGCACACAGGCTGCCCAGTTCTGCAGTTCTGAAACACACACTTACCTTAAAGAGATCATGAGGAAGCAAAAGGAACAGTCTGTGTGTGGGGAGCCTTAAGAAATGACTGTTTTCCATGATGGGAAGATACGCATGTCTTCTTTGTTTTTGTTTGTTTGTTTAATTTAATTTTTTTATGAGTAGAAGAGGGCTGCAGTGCTCTCTGTTAATTTAGGATCTAGCAAATGCTGAAGTAGAAATGTTAGAGCTGAATGGCTGGTCTGGTGTATATGCTGGTTTCAGACAGTGTTGGTGCTCAGCATTGTCTCTCTACTGTACCAAACCACAGTGACAAACTCACAGCTACTGCCATGAGCAGTACAGGAAGCCACTGAGCCATGCCCTGTGACCTGAGTGTATTTCACACCAGATTTTACTGAACTCATTATTAAAGTGGCATTATCAAACTGAAANAAGCCAGGTTGGAATAGAACAGAGCAACATATGGCACATCACATGCTTGGGAGGCCACTGCTGCACAGACTGAGTTTCTTGTGTTTAACTTAAAGAATGCTAAACGTGGCTAAGCTGTGCACTGATCTGTGACTGGGACAATTCTATGGCTTAACCATGGCAGGCAGCTCAGCCCCCACACATCTTGCTCCCTCTCTCCCAGTGGGAAGTGCAAGGGAAGCAGAAGGGTAAAAGGGAAAACTTGTGCATTGAGATAAAGGAAGTTTACTGGAAAGAGCAAAATCTTCATGCACAGGCAGAACAAAATAAGAAATTCATCCAGTACTTCCCCATGGCAGGCAGGTGCTCAGCCACATCCAGGAAAGCAGGGTTTCCTCACATGTGGTGGCTGTAACTCTGATCATCTCCCTCTTTCCCCTTCTTCCCCCACTTTTATATGCTGAACTGCCGTATGGTGGAGGATGTCCTTTTGGGTGCTTGGGGTCATCCATCCCCTCCCCACTTCTTGTGCATCCCCAGGCTACTTGGTGGCAGGGTGACACGAGAAGCTGTCAAAGCTTTGACTCTGTATGAGCTCTGCTCAGCAGTGACTAAAATGTCCCTGTGTCCTCAACACTGTTTCCATCATAAATCCAAAACACATTCCCATAGCAGCTACTGTGAAGGAGCTAAACCCGGTACAGACTATAAAATAAATTAAACAGGAACAGGAACTATTCCTGGGCACTGGCACTCAATCACTGTAGTCCTGCATTGTTAACAAGGTCCCTGGCATGGTTTTGGGTATTCATCTCTCCCAAGCAATTCCAGGCATGGTTCTTAAATCAGCATGGGCAAAGGAGGATCTTGCAGATTTTTGGGTGTGGCCACACTATAGCAGAGGACAAGGATTACAGGGAAAGTTGCCAGTTCTCCATTTTGTGCCTGGTACCAGTTTTTATCTCATTTAATTTATTACATGGATACTGTGTGTCTAAAAACCCTTTTGAAAAAATTGTATTAAGTAAGAAGAAAGGAAGAAAAAATCACTGAAGTGAAGCGAAATATATGCTTGAGTTTGAAAGGTACCAAGGAAAAGATGAAATCTTAAAATTCATGGCAGTCAACTGTACTTGTACTGTGCACAGAGAAATAAATTCTTGTCAGAGTGGGGGAAGCAGAGTAAATTTTTGCAGTAGTGTGTTGGAGCCTTAAGTAAGCCTGTGCTCACTGTACCAGTAGGCAGTGGGTGCATGTTTGCATACCTACAGATCCACTGCAGGGAAGACAAGATTTGCCAGCTGATCCCATGTTGTTCATGCTGGGGAAAAAAAAAAAAATTAATCCCAGGACATGGGATGAGTTAGGCTGTTGTTGGTCCCATCATAAGTACAGGTATATGGAGAATGTCAGAAGCTGGGAAAAATCCTCCTCCTGCTTGAGGCAGCACACAGGCTGCCCAGTTCTGCAGTTCTGAAACACACACTTACCTTAAAGAGATCATGAGGAAGCAAAAGGAACAGTCTGTGTGTGGGGAGCCTTAAGAAATGACTGTTTTCCATGATGGGAAGATACGCATGTCTTCTTTGTTTTTGTTTGTTTGTTTAATTTAATTTTTTTATGAGTAGAAGAGGGCTGCAGTGCTCTCTGTTAATTTAGGATCTAGCAAATGCTGAAGTAGAAATGTTAGAGCTGAATGGCTGGTCTGGTGTATATGCTGGTTTCAGACAGTGTTGGTGCTCAGCATTGTCTCTCTACTGTACCAAACCACAGTGACAAACTCACAGCTACTGCCATGAGCAGTACAGGAAGCCACTGAGCCATGCCCTGTGACCTGAGTGTATTTCACACCAGATTTTACTGAACTCATTATTAAAGTGGCATTATCAAACTGAAAAACTGCAATCATGACAAGTGCAAGTTTTTTGAATAACATGATTGGTGTGTGGGCACAGCATGCTGCCACTACTTCCCATTATTGCTAGAAGTCCAAATTAGTTTAACTGCTGTACAGGATGGGGTTGCTGAGCCAGTAAAGTTTTAGCAATTACACAAGATAGGAACAGAGAACTGTTGTAAATAAAGAGGAGACCTGCATGCTCTAATGCAATTGCTTTTTCAGTTGTTTTCTCTGCATCAGTATCAGTAACAGCCATTTCCACCAACAGCAAGAGTGATCAGGCCTATGTGTTTTCTAATTTGTGCTAAAGCAAAGCACTGAAGCCTAAAAGCATTGCCTTTGTGAAAACAGAAAGAGAGGACAAGGCCTGTTTGCATGAGCTTCCTGGCCAGTTTACACTGGCATAATTCACTGGAGTTTATTTGTTTGTGTTTTTTGCCAAATGTGAGCATATTTCCATTAAAGCAATGTCCACTCATACAATCCTGCATTTGTTGCATTCTGGGTCAGTCTGTTTATCTTGACCTCCTAGACTTCATGATAGCATGATCAACTAATTATCTCATGATCTGTGAGAAAAGTCCTTTAACATACTTAACAGGTGGTTTCATATCCTCTGGGCACTGTAGAAAGGCTTCAAACTTTACATCCATCCTGCAAAAGCATCTATGTGCACAAGCATATGGGATGGCCTAGATTTTCTTGTGCTGCAGTACTTTGTGGCTGGCTACAGCAAAAATGCATGTCTCCCACCATTATTTACAACTGTAACAGTGAGAAATTACAAAACCTACTGTTCATTAACCTCCAATAAGGCTGTTCCTGCAGCCAGTGATTGCCATTACATTGATGGAGTGCTGAAACAGCTCAATAGTCCTGGCTGGCCTGTCTTGCCTGTGACTGCACTGCAGCTCCTGCCTCCCACCACTACCCAGAACACGTCCAGCAGAAGCTGCTCAAATGATTGATGAGAAAAGCAGCTCATAAAGGCAAGCACAGTGCCTGAAGCAACAGCTGTCTAGCCCTGNCTGAAGTGAAGCGAAATATATGCTTGAGTTTGAAAGGTACCAAGGAAAAGATGAAATCTTAAAATTCATGGCAGTCAACTGTACTTGTACTGTGCACAGAGAAATAAATTCTTGTCAGAGTGGGGGAAGCAGAGTAAATTTTTGCAGTAGTGTGTTGGAGCCTTAAGTAAGCCTGTGCTCACTGTACCAGTAGGCAGTGGGTGCATGTTTGCATACCTACAGATCCACTGCAGGGAAGACAAGATTTGCCAGCTGATCCCATGTTGTTCATGCTGGGGAAAAAAAAAAAAATTAATCCCAGGACATGGGATGAGTTAGGCTGTTGTTGGTCCCATCATAAGTACAGGTATATGGAGAATGTCAGAAGCTGGGAAAAATCCTCCTCCTGCTTGAGGCAGCACACAGGCTGCCCAGTTCTGCAGTTCTGAAACACACACTTACCTTAAAGAGATCATGAGGAAGCAAAAGGAACAGTCTGTGTGTGGGGAGCCTTAAGAAATGACTGTTTTCCATGATGGGAAGATACGCATGTCTTCTTTGTTTTTGTTTGTTTGTTTAATTTAATTTTTTTATGAGTAGAAGAGGGCTGCAGTGCTCTCTGTTAATTTAGGATCTAGCAAATGCTGAAGTAGAAATGTTAGAGCTGAATGGCTGGTCTGGTGTATATGCTGGTTTCAGACAGTGTTGGTGCTCAGCATTGTCTCTCTACTGTACCAAACCACAGTGACAAACTCACAGCTACTGCCATGAGCAGTACAGGAAGCCACTGAGCCATGCCCTGTGACCTGAGTGTATTTCACACCAGATTTTACTGAACTCATTATTAAAGTGGCATTATCAAACTGAAAAACTGCAATCATGACAAGTGCAAGTTTTTTGAATAACATGATTGGTGTGTGGGCACAGCATGCTGCCACTACTTCCCATTATTGCTAGAAGTCCAAATTAGTTTAACTGCTGTACAGGATGGGGTTGCTGAGCCAGTAAAGTTTTAGCAATTACACAAGATAGGAACAGAGAACTGTTGTAAATAAAGAGGAGACCTGCATGCTCTAATGCAATTGCTTTTTCAGTTGTTTTCTCTGCATCAGTATCAGTAACAGCCATTTCCACCAACAGCAAGAGTGATCAGGCCTATGTGTTTTCTAATTTGTGCTAAAGCAAAGCACTGAAGCCTAAAAGCATTGCCTTTGTGAAAACAGAAAGAGAGGACAAGGCCTGTTTGCATGAGCTTCCTGGCCAGTTTACACTGGCATAATTCACTGGAGTTTATTTGTTTGTGTTTTTTGCCAAATGTGAGCATATTTCCATTAAAGCAATGTCCACTCATACAATCCTGCATTTGTTGCATTCTGGGTCAGTCTGTTTATCTTGACCTCCTAGACTTCATGATAGCATGATCAACTAATTATCTCATGATCTGTGAGAAAAGTCCTTTAACATACTTAACAGGTGGTTTCATATCCTCTGGGCACTGTAGAAAGGCTTCAAACTTTACATCCATCCTGCAAAAGCATCTATGTGCACAAGCATATGGGATGGCCTAGATTTTCTTGTGCTGCAGTACTTTGTGGCTGGCTACAGCAAAAATGCATGTCTCCCACCATTATTTACAACTGTAACAGTGAGAAATTACAAAACCTACTGTTCATTAACCTCCAATAAGGCTGTTCCTGCAGCCAGTGATTGCCATTACATTGATGGAGTGCTGAAACAGCTCAATAGTCCTGGCTGGCCTGTCTTGCCTGTGACTGCACTGCAGCTCCTGCCTCCCACCACTACCCAGAACACGTCCAGCAGAAGCTGCTCAAATGATTGATGAGAAAAGCAGCTCATAAAGGCAAGCACAGTGCCTGAAGCAACAGCTGTCTAGCCCTGTCCCTGCAGTAATTAGATAAATGAACCCCAAATGAAATCTTACAGGCAAGAGTAGAAGGAAGTGATAATATCCCCAGTGTCAGTCTCTGCTTGAGTTGCCTCATTCCAGTCTGTGTTTGTGGCTATTGGTGTGTGATACAGGCTTGACACAGCTTACCTCTCCCACCTTCCCTGCTCATTTTGCTGCCAGTCCTCCAGACAGACCCCTGTGGGCACAGGAGACATGGCAGTGTCAGTGCCTGGACTCTGCTTTCTTTTTTTTCATTTCTTTGGCACCAGTTCTGCTTTGCAGAGTGTGCTGAACCTTTGTCCTTCTCCACAGAGTATGAACATAACAAAAGGTCCGTGACAGGTCACAAATTGAGTTTATCTGGGGAGAATCCTGCAATTAGCAAATTCCTTCTTTGAGAAATAGTAGGTGTGTTTATAGGGATGCATTAGATAAAAAAGGAGAAAGAAAAATCGTTCAGGCAGCTGAAATTTTCATAGTGTTGATGAAAAGATTTATGTGTATTTCTACAGTACAGTAGCATAGTGGTAATACAGCAATTCCCCTAGGTCTTCCCTGGATTCTACTGAATGGTACCCATGAAGGAGCCTATCAGTGCCAATAAGTGCCATTTGGAGAGAAATTTATGGAAAAAATATGTTTACATATATTCAGAAAATGTATATACTTTAAAGAATGGTGTATATAATTGAAATACACACACATATGTGTAAAATAAGTACAAATGTAGACAAATATAAAAAAAAAAAAAAACCTTTTGAGGAAGCCTGAACAGTACAGCTCTAATTCTGCTTTTATTTGTGGCATTTCACATCTGGAGTAATATTGTGGAATTCAATGACTGTAGAACTCATGTTCTGTCATTGAAGGCAGAAACTGAAGTGCAGAGAAGTAAATGGGGATGCTGTTGGATTAAATGGTTGTCCAATAAACTCCTGTAAACTCATACAAAAAAACATGTTAAAAATGCTACCAGCATGAGCAGAATTAATAAGTGAAGTTATATCCTATAAAAGGCACAGTAGTGATGCAGAGCAAGTGACCTTTTCTTTTATTCTCTCTCTCCACTCCTAAGGTAGAGTAATTCTGAGTTCAGCCAGATTTGAATGGGTGTAAAGTTAGATCAAAATTAGGCCCAGGTTGTTTGTTTTACCAAGAGTGCACGTCTCAGGAGGTTGCTTTCCCCAGAGAAACAGTCAGAGGTACATCTAAGGCTGGGCACTGCCAAGGCCTGGTCACTGGAATTCAAACAGGAATTTCTGGCAGACTGAGTGGTCCCATTAATCACAAGTGGCATCTCTGAGACCCCTCAATTACAAGAGATTAGTGGGAAACTGTAGCAGTGGACTGAAGGAGTAATGACACATAGGAAGTGAAGCAGAAACCCTGCTTTCTTCTTTTTAAAGAGAAGTTCAATTTATACTTTATAAATTGCAAGCATAAAATATTAGCATTCTTAAACTTCACTCTTCAGTTAGTTTCAAATTAACCGTGCTGTGTTTCTGAGTTCCCCAGAGCAGTACCATGATCTTCAGCCTGCCTGTTCCTTAAATTGAGCTGAAATCTTTTATGTCCAGTAAGTTGCTGTGCTGTCCCCATAATTGGCTGAGTTACATTTGCCTGTCCTTGTGCTGTCTCCCGTGTTTTGTGGGTTTTCAGGGGCCAGCATGGACTCTGAGCCTCCCCTGCTAACCCCCCAGCTATGAATTGCATGAAGGACTGTGAAACAGCAGAGCAGGAGGCTGTGGTCTCCCACCATTTCTACTGCTGTAGCTTAGTTGATTTACTCTTGTCATAACCACTGCTGGGAAATGCTTTGCCTGAATCCCTGGGTTTAGGTTCCAAGCATAATAATGTTTTATAATGGAGTGTGGATCTAATGGCTACTGCTGGTCCTTTGAGGCCGGGCACTGACAGAATATCCCAGTGTGCCTGGCAGTGAAGTGAGCTGTGACTCTGCCTCCTGTACAGGTGGGAGTGTGAAACAGACTGCACCAAGAGCTCACACTCATACTGCCTCTGGACACAGCCATCAGGAGGGCTCCTAGACCCCAGTCTTAGCCGGATTCCCAGATCACAAGCTTGCCTGTCTTCTCAGAAGATACATCTGACTCAGATGTTTTAAAATCTGTTTTGGTCTGCCTAGTTTCTTGTGCCACTGGTACATATGTAGTTCTGAATGTGTTTCTCAGGACTGAAGTTTGCCTGTATTTTGCCTGCCCATTGGGTTTTTGTTACAGTCACAGCTCCCGTGGCATATAGGGGACATACAGTCTGCACAGATGGGATCTAATTGTTTTCTCAGTTAATGTAATGTGAATCAGGAGTAGTTCAAAAGGATTGCACTAGTGTGAAACTGGCCTGGAAGAATATTTAAGTGCCTACAAATTACCAGATGAGTTCAAATAATTTATTGTTACTACTTGTATCCTGTGTCCATCACACTCATGTGCCTAGCTTTATTTTTGCTGGCATGTGATTCTTGCTGGAGACTGTCACCAGATTTATGTGTGTGTGTGTGCTATGGAATTTGGGCCATGCACTGTGATGCTCAGAAAGAGCATTTTTATTATGCTTGGAACAAAAAGAATAACTTTAAGCAGCCTACAGTGTAGGCACTTACATTTCAGGTAAACTTTGAAGATGCCTGTGGTGCTCTAGAGGAAGCAAGAGGTATTTGTGGAGTTCATCTGTTATAAAACAGAACATGCAAATGAAGTGCTAGAAATGTCTGTTCCTCTCTATTGCCTGCAAAGGGGTCAGACAACTGAGTCAGATGGAGACAGCTCCTGCAGGCTGATCTAACTGGAGGTGAGCAGAATTTCCTATGATGTGGTGTCCCAAGGCACAAAGACGTTTTCATGTAAGAAGTGGTCCAGTTCTGAGGATACTCACATGTAATCAATATGATATTCCCCTGCCCCAACACATATGAACGTGGAATTTTGCAAGCTAAATTATTCTAGGATTCTGTGTAGGCATGGCACTCAGGGACATGGCTTAGTGGTGGACTTGGCAGTTATAGGTTAATAGCTGAACTCAAGATCTTATGTTTTTTTTTTTCCACCCATGCAATTCTGTGATTCTATGAACCATTAGGTCTCAAAACAAAAATCCCCAATGCACAGGAAGTACAAAGGTTCAGGGCAATAGCAGTATTTTTCTTGAGAAATGTTTGTATTCAGCAGTGTTGAGGAGCAATATATGCTGTTAGACAGTTCCTGGGGCTTCTGAGTTGGGCTTTTTTTTTTTTTTTTTAAATAGAGGTTCATTCAGTTTATCTGATGCTAGTAAATTTTTAGGATTTCAGTTAAATTGGTATTTTACTCTTGGGAAACAGGAGCCTGATGCCTTAGCCATATCACTATAGCTGTTGGAAGTTAGGAGGATTTGCAGTATTACTTCAGTAAGAACTGGCAGGTATTAATCTGATTTTGTGTGAACAGGTTTAAATCCAGACCCATGCCAGTGATATTATACCATAACAAAGCCAGTGTAGCTGCTGTCAAAACTGAATGCCCATACAGTTTGAGGCCAGAAGGAATTCTTAGACTGCCTGTATATGAAAGGTTGTTAAATTTCACACACTGTCCATTCTCCAAACCCCAAAAAATCTTAGCCTGGGGTATTCAGTTAACTCTCCTTTGCACACAAAGATCAAGGATCTGAAGGACATGGTTTCATAGTAGCCAAAAATACACATAAAATTATAAGGAAAGAGCTTTCTAAAGCAAGCATTTTATTTAAGGTAGTTGAAGAACAGCATTTATTTTGTTTTCCAGTAGATCAGTCAAATACTCTTGATATTGGTATCTACTTAAAAATGTGGGACACAGTAAAACAAAGCCAAAGGCATGTGAAGTAGAAAATAGGAAAACAGCACAAGATTGATAATGCCCTTTGTTTTCTTGTTCTCCTAGGATTTACAGTTGTACTCCCTTCCTTCCCTGCTTCCCTTCTGATCTTCCAGGAGACCTAGGGCTGGAATAAACAGACCTTGCCCAGTTCATGTGGACTGACTGGGTGTGTTGGCTGCTGCTGTCCTCAGTAGAAGTCAGCTCCACTTAGGGTTGGGTCCAGAAGAATGCCTTTGGCAGACATCAGAGGTGGCTTTTTTCAGTTAGGGGTTAGGTTTCACAAGCAGCTCAGCTGAGCAGGAGGAGAACACACTCCCACCCAAGCAGTATTTTTCCTTTTTTCCTCAGGTAATTGTGTAACACTGAAATTATGTGAGTAGATTTGTGACCATTTCACAATTTAATGACAACTTGTTTTTCCAGGTTAAAATACTGGTGTCAAATTACCAATTTGATTCACTGGCATGCAGACAAATCATCACAGAAGTACTGAATAATGCCAGTTAATCTCTGGTCTCATTCTGTGTCTTCAAAGGAGTTGTGTCAAAAACTAATTTTCCCAGATTTTGCTTCTCAAACCAGCTTGAGTCAGCATGAAATGAGACTTACATACAAAGAGCACCAGTCTCAGTGAGACCAACAGGAACTGCAGCCCTACTGTTCTGGGGCTACAACCTCCTTCCAGAATGTGTCTGCCATTCCAGCAGCAGATGTGCTCCCACCCTGTGCTGATATGACCCTTTGTGGTCACTTGCATGCCAGACATGGGTGGGTTTGATAGAAGTGACATTTGATTAAGGAGCATTAAAATAAAAGTTCTGTCTAGTTGGTGTGAAAGCCAATCTGCTCTAGGAGGAAGTGTGTGCAGGTGTGACTAGAACTGGCAGAGAGGTGATGTTTGCCCTCTAAAGTCAGGAGCTCACACATCTGCAGGTGGTGAATTTATGGGGAAAACCAAAGCCAGATTGATTGTTATCAGTTTTACTTGCATCTAAATTGCTTACCAACTCAGCTAAGAATACAGCATAGCCTCATTAAATCTATGAAGATTTATTTTTGTCTCAGGAATAACATCTTATTATGTAGCTATTTAATGAGTTGTGAGCTAACATGTTTTAACAAATCTTTTATCGCTTATTACATTCACTCCCTTGATGGTAATTTCAAAATCTGACCATGAAAATGGGACTCTTTTCTCAAGTCTTTGATGATGGCACTCAGAACTGTGCACTTCATCTTTGTGTTTGGATTACAATTGTAAAGGTGTAAATCATAGATCTGGCTTTTATGGGCTCTCATTGATCAGGCTGTTTTGTAGAAACCACAGCAGTTCTGAAAGCTTAGCAGTCTAGAAGATCTTTCAGCTTTCTTAATTGGGCCACCAGGGTATGGTTAATTTTCAATTTATATTGAGAGTAAGACAAGGTGATGTAATGCTTCCTCATTGCAGTTGGGTAGCATTGACACTAAAACACCATGGTGTGCACTGTAATTCTCAATACACAAGTTGCTTCTTGGAATAGATTGAGAGTTCTGGCTTCCTTCACTTTGTAGTTTTGGATAAATTCTGCCTAATACTTCCTGCGTGTTCCCTGACTTCCACTAGCTGCAACAAGTAAATATGATTTGGTCAAGTGAAGCTGGAAAATTAATTCATCATGCCAGTTGTAGAGCAACCAACAGAGTAACGAAATGTGCTCATCTTTTTGTGTGTCTGCTGACAGGTCAAAGTCATGGTGCGCATTTCTTCCACGCTTGCCCGAGACACGTCTGAGTCCAGCTCCTTCCTCAAGGTGGACCCCCGTAAGAAGCAAATCACACTCTATGACCCCTTGGCCTGTGGAGGTCAGAATGCTTTCCAGAAGAGGGGCAGCCAGGTTCCACCCAAGATGTTTGCTTTTGATGCAGTTTTCCCTCAAGATGCATCACAGGTAGGCCCTGTATGATCAGAAGAGTTTTCTGAGCAGCAGTGTGCACCAGAGCCAAATGGATTTCTGCTGCAGCAGTAGTACTTTCAGGGCTGAATTTGGTCTGCCATGATCACCAATAATGAATTCAATTTATTAAAATTTAGCTGAATAACGGTGTGCTTTCTTTATTCTTTACTGTATATAATTTATCCTAAAATTATATATATTCAATAAATGTGCTAAACGATGCCTAGTAGGGAAATCCTCAATATCAACAAGTTACTGTATATTATAAAATATCATTATTTAGTGTTTACAGAGATCTGATCAGAACTGCAGTTCTCTAATGCAGTCCTCTATTAACTAAGGGATCAAGGGTTATTTTTACAGTGTTCTATTGTACAGTTTGCAAGAAGATGGGGATTTTAACCCACAAGTCTTTATTCATGAGTATATATATTCAGGTTTCTTATCTTTATTAGATTTTGGTTTGATGAACTATGTTACCCAAGTATCATGAGTGCAGTAAAAGAGTAAAGTAACATTATAATGTATAATTAGAAAAGAGTCCTGTAAGGCTGGCTCTGTATTTATAAACTAAGCAGAGCTAGGACACAGGGCCTCCACCTAGTCCTGGTCCAAGCAGCCAGCACCTCACAGACTAATTCCTGCATGCAGTTCAAGGGGCTGGCCTGTGATCTGTCTCTTTCTTGGCCCATTTTATTTTCTGTTGTAGAGACAGTCTAGAAATAGCCATGAACTAGGGTGAATTTGCTTGATTTGTTGTCAAATGCAAAGTGCTTCCCATCAAGGCGTTAACTGTGAATCCTGATGGAGTTTCATCTACTGCTGTTAAGCAGTTGCTGCAGGAGCACTGTCGACCATTCAGCCTGCTTGAACCTTAAATCCAAAATGCCTGGGATAAATTTCTGTGTTGTACTTCTTAAAATACTGCTACAGTCTTCAGAATGGAGTCTACTGCTGCAAAAAGCTGAGAAGACTCATAATAATGTCAGATCACCTAGCTAATTCCAAAGAGGCTGTTTGTTCCCTTTACATTCCTTACCCTTGCTAATGGAATTGAACTCAGTCCATAATTGGGCAAATAATAGAGCCTATAAAAATTCCTCAGTATTGGATTGTTTTTTATTAAAAACTGTATTTTAAAATCCCTTAAATAGGCAGTTCTAACAAACCAACTACATCACCTTGCAATATATGCATTTTTTTTTAACCCCACAAAGGATGTTGATGTATCAGTGAATGAAACTTACTTGACCCAGAACAAAAGTCCTGCTTCATGTGCTTACACAAGTAATTTCATTCCCATCAGCACCACAGGTCACTGGAATGAGACAAACAGGATTAGATTTTTTGATACTTCAACATGGTATCTGGAGCATGGATGACATTACTACCACTTTCCAGTGAAAATAATGACTTTCCTTATTATTGTTAATGCTTTTGTTTTCTTTCCTTTATTTTTATTCTTTTCTTTTTTTTCCCAATACCTGTGACAGGCTGAAGTCTGTGCTGGGACTGTGGCTGAGGTGATCCAGTCTGTGGTCAATGGGGCAGATGGCTGCGTGTTCTGCTTTGGTCATGCCAAGCTTGGTTGGTATTGCTAAATTTCCCTACTCAAGCAGCAAAATGAATATTTTTAACCCAGTATTGCTAGTCTGTTAGATTAAGGAAAACAAACTCTCACTTGTCTGTGTATTTTAATTGTATTTGAAAGTAGTACACTGTGCATGATCTTGTACTACATCTTCACCTCTCACACATCTATTCCCTTTGCTCATTGTGTAAATGTTGGACAGCATGCTCTTTGAAACAGAAGCTGCCTTTGGACTATTGCTTCATTTCATCCCTTAAATGTTACAGCAGTTTTGTCTTGCATTGTCTTCAGTCATTAATGAATGGTCTGACAGTGATCTACAGTTTTACAAATATGCTTGGTGATGGTAAGAGTTTGCCCAAATGCCACTTTTGAAGAGCTGGGTAAAGGCTGTGAGTATTCATTCAGGTACTTGCTGTTTGTGATGACAATCTTCAAGTGCTGTGACTGGGCACCCAAATAATTTGATTTATACCCTATTTGCTGATTAGACAATTCACTCATTACTGACCTCTTCCTCCTGTGTCTCCAATAAATCTTACTCTAATGGTTAACTGAATGTTACTGATGGATCAAAACTCATGTTTTGGACATGCTTCAGTAGCATTTCAGGTATTCATGGAAGGACAATAAAAAGGAAAACCATAGCCATCATTAACACCCTATTCTTTTGAAATAACTGGATTTTGAGAGTAATCATATGTTTTGTTCATGCTTATCTAGTTGTATTTTGGAAGTATTTCCAGAATGAAGAGGGGTTTATTGCATGTGTGCAATGATCTCCATTCTTTACTGTCTCAAAGAAACACAGATGTACACGTATAACTTAAAAGGATAATTCAGTTTTGCAGGTGGTAAAGAAGCTCAAGCTGTATCAGGCCATGATTATCCCAAATTATAGGCAACAAAACCTGGAGAGCACTGGATGTTGCAATGCAACCAGGTCTGGTACAATGAATGGAGCAGGTTGCTGGCCAAGTTACACCAGAAGGCCCCTCTGGACCAGGCAGGAGTGACACCAGGATGAGCTCTTAGATATTTAACCCTGCTGTGACCTGCAAAACACAAGATTGCAAATGAGATGGAAAAAGAAACCACCAGATAACAGGGTCTCACAAGTGCCTTTAGAGAGGTATCCTAGCTACCTGTCCTGAAGAGGTTTTGCTGAAGCATGAGTTGCTCTGCAGTTGCTTTGTTAACTGCACCACCACCCTTCCACAAACCACGGACGTACCCAGACCCTGACACAGACATGGTGCATAGAAGTATTTTTTTCACTCATCTTTTTCCACATAGATTCAATATAAGAAATGAAACAAGATAAAGAAGCCACAAGTACTTGCCTGAAAGGATGTATACCTTTATCATTTGGCTTATAAATTTAGGAGCTTTAGAAAACTTATCTAAAAGCATTATATGTAGTGACACCTAAAGCAATGTAAGACTATGTCTTTTCTTAATCAGCAAACTTTTACAGCAAAGACAAGTCAAAGCTATAATTTCAGACTTAAAATATACCAAACCAGAGGATGGTTTTGACCTAGGTGAAATATTAATTGTTGTGGATCCACTTCTGCCCCAAGTGATCACATATACCTGGTTTTATTTTTTTTTTTTCTGAATGAAGTTACATCTCTGTGATGGGACCAGGTTTATGTCAATCCCAACTCCAGTATTTGAAATATAATCTAGTGCTTTGAAGTAGAATGGTATTGAAAGAATACCACCTTTGCAGTGTTTAAAGTAGAGGTTTTTAGAGACCATGGCACTCCTGCTTTGCTCAATTTCCTCCACAATTCGCCCATATCAGAGGCTGCAGCATTGCAAGGTGGGGGCCTGCAGCATGCTGCCTTGGGAATGGGAGATGTCAGGGGAATGCATGAGGTGATGATTTTTGAAAGCAGCTGAAGATTTCCGCATTTTCCATGTCCTATTTGTCTACCTGCCTATATTTTCCCATTGCTGACTGTCCTTGTGGTAGTGAAGTTGTTTTTGTAAAGCTGTGTAGGATAAGCTCTCTTGGCAGAATGCTGTGAAGGTCCTGGGAATGATGTTATATTTTCTTCATCCCCCATTCCTGACAGGGAAGTCATACACCATGATTGGGAAGGATGATTCCATGCAAAACCTTGGAATAATTCCTTGTGCCATCTCGTGGCTCTTCAAGTTGATTAATGAACGCAAAGAGAAGACAGGAGCACGCTTCTCTGTCCGGATTTCTGCGGTGGAAGTGTGGGGGAAAGAAGAAAATCTGAGAGACCTCTTGTCAGAAGTGGCTACAGGCAGCCTGCAAGATGGCCAGTCCCCAGGTGTCTACCTTTGTGAAGACCCCATTTGTGGCATGCAGGTGAATCCAAGGTTTATTTTACAGTGAAACAAGTAATATGACTTTTTTTTTTTTCCTGGAGCTATTGAAATGGTTCAAATTCAAGAACTACCCAGAGCATAAAGTTTATAGACTTGAAAGTGTTTACTTTAAAACATACAAGAACTTTATGACCTGCAGCTGCAGGGCCATCTGCTCTCCTGGCCTAAATATTTGTACCTTTGGTATAACTGATATTGAGCAGGGGGCTTGTGTTTGCAATAAAATGTGAAAACATTCAGTGCAAACAAAAATTCACCTCATTCTTAAAAAAAAAAA
>VZRX01016282.1:196220-266050 GCA_013398075.1 Notiomystis cincta
AAAAAAGAAACAAAAGTGTGATCTCTCTTTTATAAAACAACGAGCTAAAATATTTACAGTACTGCACAAATAGCTGTAGGCCATTAATATGGCTGTTAATTTCTTTATAAACTACATTATTTATAGCATTTGCATTAGCAGTGTTGTAGGGAGCACTAATTGCTACTTATTAATTGCTGCCAAGAAGTAAATTACTGAGCTAGGCAAGTCAAGAAAAGCTCAAATTCTTCTCAGGTTTGGAGTTTTAGCAGAAATGAATAACTAGCTCATGTATTTTCTGGGTAACTGTGAGAAATTCTCAGCAGCCCTATTTTTCCCCCCTCTCCTTGTTTGAGTGGAAAAGGGACCTATTTAATTTTGCTGTTTGTGAGGGAGTAAATCTGCTTTTTGTACGAGTAGATGAGGAGGGAGCAAATGGAGGTGATAAAGCTTGAAAACATTCTTTCAACCTGAAAGGCAAAGGCTGCTTCCGTCAAGAACCTGCAGAGCCCTGCCTATCCTTCCAGGATGGGGAATGGAGGGAGAAGGGAACAGATTTACAGGGTCATGTACCCTGTATCCAACTCTGAGTGTCTAGAGATCATGACTCACATCCACACAAGTCATGAACTGTGAGATTTTAAACAGCAAGTAATAAATTTTGTGTCTTATCTCCTTGTGGTTTAAGCTTTTTAGGCATACATATGTAATATTTTCCATTTTTTTTGCATTCTGCCTAAGGACTATAAAGCTGTGTTTTGATTTTAAATAACAATTGAGGGTCTTATTTTCACTTAACTCCTGACTTTAGTGTTTTGTGAAATACTTACTGTATCACAAGAGATCTCACCCTCTGGTATCCAGTAACCGGTGCAGTCTAGTAAATATGAGAGATTTGAGTCTGCACAGCTCCCACTGGGGTGATGGATGGCTCAGTTAAGATCTGGATTCACATATGTACCTTGCATGTGTTACATAACTGTGTCACAACCAGCATCCCCTTAGAGCTTAAGTCTTTTCTGAGGTATTTTAACACAACAGCAATAATAATAACAACTATTCCATTATGGTAGCTCATTTTCATACAGACAGTACAGCTATATACAAAATGAATTATTTTAGTTCAGTGAAGAAGAGGTAGCTCCATGAGACACCCATGTATCTCTGCAGTGTGAAAGACTGAATTAAATTGCAGGGAAAGAAGCCTTTTTATGTGTGCTTACAAGGCATTCTGGAGTCATGTGTCGCACACCTGAATTCTCCAGATCCTCAGATGAAGGGAGGATATGATATTACAGCCACACAGATATGCAGAATCAGCAGTGTGTATAGCAAATGAATGATCACCATATGTCATACTGTCTGTCACTGGACCTTTCCAAGTATGCACATTTTCTTGTTGCTTACATTAGTGAGATCAGCCCACAGGCTGGCCTGCCTTCTGCTGGCCTTGTTAACTCCTTCCTGTCTCCCTCCCTCTTTCCCCAGAGAGCTTGGCCTTCAGCTGTGTCACCCAATCCCACACACAGCCTCGGCTTTATCCCTCCTCAGGATGATTAATGGTTACAAAGAGAAAACAGAAGTACTGTCTTTGGGAGAACTTAATCATCAGCTGTATTATATAGCAGGGGAACAAACCCCATGAACAGGGAGTTCCTGGCTGTTTTTATGCCAGACAAAACAAATCTATCCTATGGGCTGTGGGCCAGTGCTGTGTACTGCCAAAACTAATGCCATCAGATTGCACAGTCACATGTCCCTTGCACAGACAAACTAGTCTTAGGAGCTGTGAAGCATGCATGCATTCCTAACGTTAGGAGGGGTTAATAATATCTGCCCTCCTAAGCTGTCTGTCACTTTGGAGAGCAAAGAGCAGGTTGGTGACAGGGGTTGAGGTCTGGCAAATGTGAATGTATGTACATGACTTGCCTTGTTCCATTTAATGGATTGCCCTGGCTCCTGAGCAGGTGCATAATAAACTTGTGGTATGAGGGGGCAAGGAAAAGGCTCCTCTTCTGTGCTGCTCCTCATATGCCATGGGGCAGAACACGAGCTTCAGTCCTGTTATTTTTGGGATTTATCTGTGGACTGCTTCCTTCTAACACTTTCTGAAGGGTAACACGTAGCCCTCCCGCTGCTGTTACCCACCAGCTGTTGAGTTTTGGGTTGAGGTGTCCTCCACAAGTTTTTTCCCCCTCCCAGCCGTGAGGGCTCCTGGAGAGCACGCCACTGCCCTGCCAGTGCCAGGAGGGTCTCGTTCCTTTGGGCACCTCCTCCGTTGCGGTGTGTGGGCGCACACCGCGCGCTGACGGCGGGAGGCTGTGCGGCGGTGCTTCCCGTGTGGGAATTTCTCAGCCCTGTTTCTCCCCGGTGTTAACTGCAGCTCCAGAACCAGAGCGAGCTCCGCGCCCCGACGGCGGAGAAAGCCGCCTTCTTCCTGGACGCCGCCATCGCCTCGCGGCGCAGCAGCCAGCGGGCCTGCGACGAGGAGGAGCACCGCAACTCCCACATGCTCTTCACCCTGCACATCTACCAGTACCGCATGGAGAAGAGTGGCAAAGGAGGAAGTAAGTGTGCTGCTGCTCCTCTCTGTCTCCTGGGAACTTCCAACAGTATTCCTTAGCCGTGAAAATCAGCTGAGTTCTCCGTTCAGAATGGGGTGGGGCCATTCGTACCAGCAGACTGTCCCCGTGCCTGGCAAAGACCCACCAAAAGCCACTAAAATCTGGGGTTTATTGCCATCACTTGTCAGTTTGGTTGCTCTTGTGGAGATCCTGACAGTTCTCAGCCCTGTATGGGCCTCTGTATCTGAAAAAAAAAAAAGGTGCTTTTCAAATTGGCTTTAATTATTATCTTTACAGATAGCGTTGAGGTCATGGATTAAAATATTGTGGTGACTGGAATTCCTTGCCACCCTTATGTTAACTGTTCTGCTTTGGCACCTAGACAGGGCAGTGTGTGTGGAAGCTGATGCTGGCAATCCATGAACTGGGAAGCTGATGTTGACACCCCATAAACTATACCCTTTCTTGGAGATACATGGTATTTTAGCTATGTGCACAAAGGACTCATGTGGTTCTTTGTAAAGGGTCTGGATTTTTCAGATAGGCTTGTTCCCTCTCTGCCATGTCTGCTTTCACTGGCTTGTGTCTTTACTTCCATATCCTACTTTTAAATGAGGAAAAGGTGCTTCCATGCCTACATTTATGTTTCTATAATTTTCAAAGGTTCCTTTTTTCTCACACCATTTATATTTTTTATTGTATTTGTCTTCTGTTTCAAGTCTCCCATATTGTTTATGACTGAAGATATACAGAGAGGGATTTTTGTAAGAAAATTGCAATGATAATAGATTTGTATAATATAGGAAGCTCCCTCACTGAAAAAGAAAACTCTGACATTAAAATTCTTTTTCTTATAGTAATTTTTTTTTTAGAGGGAAAAGTGTTTGTTTGAAAGACACCAGAGACATCTGCTTCTTTAAATTCATGGGCTTAAGCAATTCAGCAGAAACAGCATATGTTTCAGCTCCTGGCTCTGCATAGGTTATTGGTAATAAGGAATAGATTGTAAGGCATGGTGTGTAGTGGGTGATCACCAATGCAGCATTAATGTCTAATGTTTAAATGAAGAAAATTTACATTGACTGTACTTATAAGAGAAAAAAACCAGAAAGTTGCTCTAAATGGAAATATAGCTTGCATGTATTTAAGTAATAACCCCTGTGGAATTGGCAGGCAGAAATCTCAATTAACTAAAGGTTTATTAATTAACCACCCTGCAGTAGAAAGGAAGACAGTGAATACTCAAACAGACTGGTTTATAGGAATAAAATGGCTGATTTTGAGGGAATAATTATTACAATCATTTAATGCTCCATATTTTTTACTACACAAAAGTACATGTACACACAATCCTTTTCTACTACTTTCAAATACCATTAATAAAAGGGAAAATATTATTTTTCTCATGGCTGTAATTTCAGAAAAAGAAGACATGATCCAGTTGGATTAGAATACAGTATGTTTAGCCCACTGCCTCTAGTTAAATCTTTGTCTCGTGGCCATGCCATATTCCTGTCTTCAGGTTCCCATATCTGAATGGCCTTACAAGCTGGGCAGGGTCAGATCCCTCTGATAATTGAATGAGGGGGAATTCCAGCTGCTCAGAGAGGGCGCCTAGTGATTATCACTGTCTCCTGCTGTAATGAAGGACTTCTCAGAAAAAACCCCGTGAAGATAGTAGAGATACATAGATTCCAGTAACAGGATTAAAAAAGGATAGGAAGAAGGGGAAAAAAAAAGAAACAGAGCTTCTAAAGGATAAGAGATTAAAGGGCTGGCTAACGTGTGATTTTGGTAAAAAATGACTGTTAGAATAAGGCATTGGTACTGTACTTACCTCCTTGTTAGATTCATTACCAGGAATGTCATGAAGCAGGCTTAGCACCATTGAAATAAATGACATTGTGGCAGAACTGGCTCACTGTCATTTTTCAGCTGTCAGTTCTGCAAAGTCTCTGTGACCGTAGACATAAAAAACAAGTGTTAGAATGTTCTACTTCTTTTCTCTGTAGTAGCCAGGCACATTAGTGAGAACTTACCAACAAATAACTTCATTTTCAGATCAATCACGTGGATCTCCAATCCTAAAAATGTTACTTCAACGTGTAAATTAAATAAAAAAAGAAAGAACCAGTACATTATCTTATTCTGAGTTTCCTCAATCTGTGTAATAGGAGTGTATGTGGAAATAGTATAACTGAATTTTTGAAAGGTAGTGATGTCTTCAATTTTCTATTGTTTCCCTGACATCAGGTAATCTTAGCAATAGAAATATTTTTATATATGATTCAGTAAAGTCAGCTACTGTCATTTGCAGTAGCAACTAAATGCATTTGTTTGTTTTTCTAAAGAAATGATTGGGAGACACTCAAGTAAGGTAATTTCAGCCTTCTGAGGATAGTGATCCTAGAGGACTCAGGGACTCTTTAAGGGTTTTAAGGGCTCTTGGAGGGGAGACAAAAGTCCTCCACGGCCAGTTCAGAGGTGCAGATGCCTTACAGGTTCCCCAAGGCATCCTAACTTTCTGCAGTCAGTGCAGGAGCCCAGAGTGTGTGTGGATACTTTCTTGTGAGAGGAATACATAGAAGTCCAGTGTTGCTTAACACATGATAGAGCTGAAGAACTAACAGGATTTTAAAGGAGCAGAAGTTACTGTATTTTAACAATTGTCAACAGAGACACTGGATACATTTTTAAAATGTTCTCAAATCCCATAGTATAAATCACTTTCACAGGTGGTCTTCTGTCTTCTTTCATCTTCTCTTTTTCTTACCAAATGTGCAAGTAGAGATCCTATGTCAAAATGGCTGTGAATTAACTTGCATAGAGGTAAACTCCGGTGTGAAAGTATTTCTGCTGCTGTTTAAGGTGTGTTTGTATCCTCACATACTGCTATTACTTACTGAGTTAAGATCCTAGAAATAAATCTGCCTTTTCCTACAGACTGCTGCTAAGTTATGTCTTGAGAATGAGGAGGAGTGCTCCAACATCAGTTGCAAGAAACTCAGCTAGGAAATCGTCTTGAAAGAGTAGAGAGCTAGAAGCACTTCTCTCAAGTCTACATAGTTCCCATCCTGTATTCATAAGGAACCATAGACTTTCAAGAGAGCAAATGTCTGTTAATCTTGTTGTTTCAATGGTAGCATCTTTTCATTCTGGAAGTAGTGTGTTGATACAGAATAAACAAAAAAAACCTCATAAAGATCTATTGCCAGATTTATAGAAACTGTTTTTAGAACTAAAGGTGCTACTTCACAATTCATCAACCCTGGCATGGCAAATCTTTTCTCAGCTGAAATGATACTGTGAAAGTATATAGACTTGAAGAAAAGTTGAACGTCCCATAGATGCCACCATGTCTTCTTAAGATACAGTATTCAGGATGGGAAAAATAAGATAAGTATCCTTGCTTACTAAGCAGGAATTCCCAGCCTGTAGTTTTCCAGACAGAGAAACAGAAGTGACGGAGACAGAAACAGAGCCAACTCAGGTACAGGCTAATAGAGCTATATTTTAAAAAATGCAGTCACCTTGGTGAGTCTCACTGAGTTAAGCCTGCAGGAGCAGGTGAGTCCTCAGCAGTTTTTAGGCAGGTCTGCAGTGGACAGCAGTGGACAGCAGTAAAGGCTGACAGTGCGTTAGCTGGACCCCTACAGCCGTGCCTGCTAACAGGAGCTGGGGAAGTCTTCTGGGTTGTTTCCTCCTCACAAGTCCTGGTGAATCTTGTGCTTTCCTGGGAAGCTGCTTTTGGAGGCCCACACTAACTGTGTGCTTTGTTTGTTTATGGCAGTGTCTGGAGGTCGCAGCCGCTTGCACCTTATTGACCTGGGCAGCTGCGTGAAAGTGCTCGGCAAAAACCGCGAGGGAAGCTCTGGCCTCTGCCTGTCCCTGCCAGCGCTGGGCAACGTCATCCTCGCCCTTGTCAATGGGAGCAAACACATCCCATACAAGTAAGTGCTGCTCTGGGCTCTGCCTAATGAGAGGCTGCTTGAAAGCAGTTTGTCTGTCTGGGCCTGAGGCAGATGTGGGTCAGGAGGAAAAGAGTCTGCTGGAGCCAGTGCAGGCCCCTTGAGCCACGGCAAAAGCTGCCTGAGGTTGGGTGATGCCTGATCTGACCTTACTACACCTGGTAGCTAACACTGTGTTTGACAAATAGGTTTCAAAGGAAGAAGCCTGCCAAAATAGGACCCAGGTGGCTGAAAGATATTAAGGTTTGAAGTTCAACACATTAGGATTTTGTTTTCTGTGACTGTTCAAAGATTGTTTCAAAGCATGTGAGAGCGTTTCATACGTTCCAAGGAGAGCAACACTGCTGCCATAATGCAGCGCTGTAGAGAAAATTGTCTGGCTGCCCATTGTATGGAATTCACTTTCTTGGTAATATGTGTCACAATGAGCATGCATGTTTGCCATGAGATTCCTTCATTTTATTTTTGCATGGTTTGCATCTCAGTGTCAGCCTTTCATTGCAAAAAAGAAGTAGCCCCCATTTGCCACAGTAGACCAGTGGCCTTTGCTACTGTGGGTGGCCTCAGGGAAATGAGAGGAATTGCTCAGCCAGTGGGTATTCCTGGTGCTCATTTCCCTTCATCACTGCCTTGCTCCATGAGCCCTATGTGCAGGTCTGAGAGGAAGCTTGGATTCACTACCTGGCCCAGGCAGTCACACTGCCTTCCTGTTGACAAGTTTCTGATTTTGTGGGTGGTATTGCTTTTCTCTAGCCTAAAATATAGGGAATAAGAACTAGAATCATGGGAATGGCTTCCAGCAGCATCTCGTAATCAAACTGCCAATGAATGTCAGCATTCCTGAAGGACAGGTGTATGACACTGGAAGTTAGGAATAACAGGATGACATGGAGAATGAACCAAGTCATCCACAGAGAAATATTTGAGTCTATGCATTTTACCCTTTTTAGCATTTAAAAGGCTGCAAACATGTTTATTTTCACATGTGCACTCAAGATTGCTTCTTTGGTTTTGTCTTCATTTTGGCAAATAAAAATGAATTGAGATGGGTTATAATTCTATTTCTCTTCCCACCCTTAATTTCAAAAATTATTTGGTAGTCTGGAATTAAAACATGCTTTCTGGAAATATTCCCATTCCTGGAGCTCAATCAGGCTGGAATTCACTTAATGACTAACCAAATTTCTCTATATAACTATTCATTAAATGTTTTGTGGATCATGTACCTAGTCATAGTGTGAACATAGCTTGAATTCTGCACTTCACAAAACATAACTCAGGCAATGCTTATCAAAAACCTGTCTTCCTTCCTGTTGGATTTTATGGATTGAAGAGAAGGTCACATGTAGGAACACAAAAGATAATGTTGTAATGCTCACTACACTAGAACTAAACATACAAGGAATAGTTACCAAACACAACAATTGTTTTTACTGGCAACAACTGACCAGGAGAAAAGCATTACCAAACACATCTTCTACTTGCTGTGTGTTCAGTCTCTTTTTGCTGTGATTCCCAGCTGTTGCTACACAGCCAGAGGTGTCAGCATATTTTCTCATCAATGTCTGTACTGCTGAAAGGAGATCAAAGCTCTCTTCAGGCCACAATCCCCTCTTGAATTCACTCCTAATAAGGATTCTTCCTATAAGAAGATATTATAGAGTGTAGAGAAGTGGTTGATCATCTGTAAATCAGATTAATGTCCTGTTTCTAAGAGGACTTTTAAAATACAATTTGAAAAATATACTGTCATATTTTGGAGCAAAATTTTTCTTCTTCCTGAGAAGAATCCAGAAAACATTTTCCCCATATGTGGTCTATTCCTGAGCAATGGAAATAAGAGTTTTGGTGGCTGGATGAGCACAGACACCATTAGCTCAGTGATCTGGCAGTAAAGGTGTGTTCTGCTCCTCAGTGGAGGTGAGGGGAAGGGGGATGTGGGGGTGTGTGTGCTGCATTGTGAAGAGGCTGAGCACCCCACAGGCAGAGGTGATGTGTGTTCAGTGGTACCTCTTGTTTAGAGCAGTGATTGGCCTCTCTAGCTGGGATAATTCCCCTTTCTCTAGGGGGTGTTCTTTTTCACTGTTAAGTATAAAATTGTATTTTGTTAACTGCCTTTTTTGAGTGGGACCAAAGGAAAACAATGGAAGTGTTTTCTTATGTGACATCTCTGCACATTGTGTGTGGTCTCAGTAAATTTCCACAGAGCAGCAGACAAAATGGACAAAGCAGACAAAGCAGACAAAATCTTTTCTGTGTCTGAGCTATTAAACAGCCATTAAGTATTTTATGGCAGCCTGTCAGTAGGCATTGCATGGCTTCCTGGAAACCTGGAAACTCACAGTGCATAGGTTTTCTCTTACTGCAGAAATTTGGTTCTCTTAACTCTGAGAGGCTGCAGGCTCTTAAATTCGATTCAGTTTTGTATCCAGCTTTATCTCCACAGGTAGTAGTTGTAGGGAAAATCTTGTTCAGATTCATGGCTGGTGTAAGCAGATGCCACTGCATTGCCTTCAATGGTCTCTCTGTTTGTGCCAGGGATGAATTTGCCTCTCCACCTGCAGTCTCTATGAGAAACACATGCTGGTTTTCAGCACATGTTGCTTTTCTTTAATTTTTTCCCGTAATGCTAAGCCTTGGAAACCATTCAGTTGGAATCTTTCTTGCTTGGGAACAGCCCCCATACGCTCCCATTTTTGGGAACAGTAACAAATATTGATAGTAGTTTTAGCAGGAACTTGTTTTCTGAAGTTGTAGGAAAGTGATGTAGAAATTCTCAGACATCAAACAGTATGGTTTCATACAGTTTGGGGGCTCTTGTCTTGTACTGAAGTCAAATTTCACATGGGTCTGAAGAATGAAGAAGAATCCCTATACTGGGCAACTTGCAGCTAAAGAGTGACCAGACCATGATTTCTGGGAGTTTGTGTATTTTGAACATGTACTTTTAATCTCTCTCTAATATCTCAGTGTCTTCATCACTATTATTGTCACTATTTTCAGACCTATTTTGAACCTTAGTAAGCACATTGTTCTGTCATGGTATGAACCACTGAGTTCTTCCAGCTCAGTGTCTTATATAAAAATAGAGTTTTTATTTGACTTAAATACGTTTCCATTTTATGTCACCAGTTTCTTTTGCTCTTGAGGTAAGAACAAATCCTTCAGAAGACTGGGCAAGAATTATTTTCTCCATGGGATTGTCAAATATCTTCAAAAAAACTGGAAAAGGGCACTTGCAAGCTCAAGGAAGAGCAAGGGAGTCAGTTCCTGGGCTGACCAAATATGGTTGGGCTTAGATCTGCTAAGAAGGGTTTTGCTAAGATGCAGCAATTGTTAGTGCCATTTAATGTTTTTAGGATAATTTCAGTTTTATATTAGTGCTGCATTATCTGCCTCTGATTTCCAAGATGAATGTGTTTTAAACCCTCAAATGAACACCCATTTGCACAAACTCCAGATACTGGCTTATATAGCTCACTATTCAAAAATTACTCCAGTTGCTAGGCAACATGGGTGGTGATAATTCATGGTAATGCTGTTTTGGAAATAATCATTTTTGTGCATTTTAATGACTGTGAGAATGTAAGAAAACTGTTTAGAAAAGTGCAAGGCTGTATGAATTTCTCTTCCAGAAATTGTTGCTTGTTTTATTTAATAGGCTTCTCTCTTAATGTGCTATCCCAATGTGCTGTGTTTCTAGAGGCATCCTGTATTTTGAACCACATGCTTATGCTTATCCAAGGAGGGAGACTTGTCTGTAAAATAGATGGGTGTGAGTTAAAAGCATGAATTTTATTCTTGGCACTTCTACTTCTCTGTCATATGGCTGCATTTTCTCCCAGATCTTACATGCTGGTATTGCTTTATTCAGTCCTTTCTGCAGAAAATAAAAATTATAGTAAGTGACTGGTGCAGGGTTGCACAAGAGGCTTCATGGCAGAGCCACTGTGTTTTAAGATCTAATCTGGTCCTTAAAGCATGGGTTAATCCATTATTTCTTTCTGCATGACCTTTGGAAAATAATTTATTTAGGTGTTTATTTCTTTATTCACATTTATAAAACTGAATTAGATAAAATTCAAATAGGATTTGTAAAGGGCATTCAGAGTTGGCAAAAAGCACTAAATACTTTTTCACTATTGCTAGGACTCTGTTACCCTATTTGTCCCTTTTCTCTAGAGTTAACGACTCACATAAATAGTCCTAATGGCATGCAGAATCTGAGGGGGTTTTTGGTCAAAGGTAGAATATTATTGCTTTTAAGTAAGGACAAGAGTGAAAGTGTTGGACCATAGTATTGTGGTATACTAGTGTAAAGAGTGAGCTGTATATCAGATATTTTCTTTAAATTGTCAGTTAATTATTGGAAAAAATGAAGATGGAATTTGGATGAATCCAATAACTCAGTTTCTTTTCTTAGTTGGATGGGTGTATCTATCTGCAGTTGTTTCATCTTTGTAAAAAGCTTTGTGTGAGAAGAACTGAAATGCCAGGTATCTTTTGTTGATATGACTTGCCTTTGCATTTTTAGCATGAGTTATATTATTTTTCTCAGAAAAGATGTTAGGATTTTCGGGAGGAGACAAGGCCAGCTAAAAATCCATTCACAATACAGTTCTTGGACAATAATTAGTATTAGTAGTGGAGATTTTACCCTTATTTATGAGCTTGTACTAAGTCCTAGCTTTGCTGGATTCACACAGCCATGTCTGCTTACTAGGTCTAAGAATTTAATGACACATTTGAACTATATGTCAAATGAGCAATCTATTCAATGGCTACTTCATCATCACCTGAAACTATAAGTTCGTTTTGTTTTGTTTTTCATTAAGAAACATCAATCACTTTTACTTTCCACTGCTTCATCTATGTCTTCTCTTCTTACTTTTGCACCTCCTCAATGAGAACATGGTATAAAGTTCACAGCCTCAGAAAAAAAAATCTGGTGTGCCCTTCAGAATCTCAAATCTTTCTGTGTTCATTTAATATTGAATATACTAGAAGTGGACAAAAACCTGTTTTGCTGTTTTAATCGAGGAAATGTGAGAGGAGAAGAAGGGGGGGAAATGAGGATGTGAGAGACAGCTGAAAAAGAGTCACAGGGGTGGGAAATGGAGTAAAATGAATGAGAAAGCTCCAAGAGCCCCTGAAATTATGTGCAGAGGAGACACCAGTCCACAGAGGGGAACTGGGAAGCAAACAAGGAAGAAGAAATGAGCCTATTCAAAAAGAGAAATAAGCCTAAGAAGTATCCCTGAATTATCCAATTGTAGTAGAGTGTAGGACAGTGGTCAATGGGCATTTTGTTGAATGTGAAATAGTTCCTAATGAGCTATCAAAAACTTGGTCTGCTCAGGAACAAAAGGATTTTTCTTGATGTTTTCAGCCAGGTCAGGTGGACTGGAACCTTGGCTAAGAGACACTGAGGCCACTGGAGCAATGCCACCTTATGCCAGTGAAGGACCTGGCCATAGGTGCATCATGCCCTTTGTCACTGGGCAAGTGCAATGCAGGTGCCTGCAAGAAAGAGCACTGAAACTCTGTCAGGACACTTAAAATGAGGACTTGGAGCATCTGGAAATTACGTTCACCCTGGGGGCTTTTCTGTATCTGGCAGTTTACTAGGCTGAATTTATGGCAATTTCCTTCTTTATTCCAGGGAACTACATCAAATGGATGGAATCAGGGATGCACAGTCTGTGAATGTAGGAAAACTTGCATTTCATTAGAGTTATTTAATCAGCAGCTCAGGAGCATGTGGATGATGGGTTTGCATGCTCCAGCAATTGCTGTTGTGGTGTTCACCAACAATGCACTTTACTGTAGGATAGTTTGTGCAACTGATAGTGCAGATTTGAGCTTTATCTGCACACATCTCACAGCACTGTGTGTCATCATCAAGCTAATGAGAGACAGTAGCCAAAACCCTCAAAAGAAAAGCTGCAGTGGAGCTGCCATTCCCCAGCTTTGGGTTTTGACTCAGTCCAGCAGTGTGGCAGTAACTGAGCAGTGGTGTCTGTGGACATGTGGAGTGGGTGTAAGTGGCTGTGTTGCTTTCACTGAGCCTGAACTCCTGTTGCACCAGTTCCACAACAAACCTCAGCTGACAAACTCCATTCTGCACAAGCATTCGAGTGAGAAGAGTCAGGCCTCATGAAGTCTCTCTTTGAATGCTCTTTGAACCACTGAGTGGATTGGTACTTTATGGATACTGTAACAAGCAAATAGTGATGGACTGCAAAATTAAATGAGAAGGGAAGTGCTGTGGTTTATAGTCAGACTTAACAGCAATTAGTAATTGCTTTTAAATAGCCATTCCTATGAGCAGCAGATAGCAGCCTCATGGAAGGACACTACTTTGGTCCTGGGCCAGCACAGATGTGACTGGTAATGAACAAGCAACCCAGTAGCATGCAGTTATTCCTGAAATATGGCTTGAGTGGAACCCAAATAGGCCATTGTGGTAATTTCATACAAAAATTAATCTGTACTTAATTCATTAAAATGCCATTTTGAACCATCAGTTAGGGTATCCAATAGTTTATTCTCACCTGTTCTACCACTGGTTCAGGCTCAATTGAACATTAATACATTTTCTCTCATGGAAATGTGGTGATAATTCATTTCATGTATAATTGAACAATTTTTAAATAGTCATATCCTTGGAATAACTACCTCTTGTACAATGCAGCAAATTATCAAAAAGCATGTCATAATTTCTATTAGACTTATTTCACATTTTTGGTTATCTCCAGTTTCATGAACAGTTGCATATGGATATGATGTGTTAAATTAAATTTCATTTCCCTATTGATCCTTCTTTGCTTGTACAAAACCAGTGTGACTCAGAGCAAAAGACATTCCACTGCAGCAGACCAAAGAAAATAGCTTTTCTATTTATCTGCCAGTATATAGCTGCTTGTTTGGGGTTGTGCATGTCATTGCTAAGAGGAGGTTACAGACTGCAGAGAATTTAAAAGGGAAGCAAGAAGAATTATGAATGGTCTGAAATGAAAGGGTTACTCACCTGGAAGAACACTGTGACAGAAATAAAGCTTCATAGCTTGCAGGGGAAAGGAGGCCTCTGAGAGAAGAGATGACAACTCTGTAGTGTTTCAAGGACGAGAATACACACAGGAGGAGAGAATTGCTTCTGGTGAGACAAAGTGGCAGAATGATTTCTTATTTTTAAGTAATGATGTGGAGGAATATAAACTTTAAAGCATGCTAACAGGGCTTCCTATTAGTGGAATAACTACTCAAGAGCTGAAGTAAACACTTGGTTGGTGGAATAATTTAAAAGCAAAACAAACTTGTAACTAACAAATACCCATTAACAGTTACATAATAAACTGTTTAATATGGGATTAGGGCTAGCCTTATGGAATAATAATGCAGAGTTCTGGGTCCAAGTCTTTGACAATTTTCAATAGCTGTATTTCCTTTTGATAATTTATCTTCCTCCCTGACTGTCAAGTGTGTGCACACGGCTGGCAGTTATATAAATAAACAATAAAATGTGTTGTAGTGTGTCTACTAGAGTCAGCTCTGCTTTTAGGAGCCTGGAAACAAGTGGTCAGATGGGTTGTTACACTTGCATGACATCAAAGAAATCCAGAAAGTCTCAGTGGTGTCTTTCTTGAGTCCCTACCCTAGCAGGGATATGGGCTGTCCAGTCCATTTCTGTGCTCGATGATTTAACTCAGACACTTTTTTCCTTCATCATTTAATTACATTTTTTGTTAAGGTTTCTTTCTCTTTGAATTGCAAAATCAAGTTCTCACAGTGCTTGATCCAAAACTCTATGTAAATCAATGGAAATCTTTTTATTGGGATTTGGCTTAAACCCACAGATTAGAAAACATGCTTATATCTAATTAGATGAGATAATCCTCAAATCCTTGCTAAGGGATATTTCATGTTCTGTATTTGATGATTAACAGCTTATTTGTTGAAAGAGGCAGTATGTGGTTAAGTCTTACCTAATGCTGAGGTACAACAACCTGATGTTGTTTGGAATTGCTAGAGACATAATTGATGGAATTGGTGACTATGAAAACTGCAGAAGTAGAATCCTCTATTGATTGGCTGCAGATGGGTCTGTGACCATGAATTTGGAGCTCAAGAAGTTTATACAGAAACTTGACACATAAGTGGGGATTTGAGACTACTGAAGTGGCACAAGCAGCACTATTTTATTTTCCTCTTCAGTGTATACAAATAGTATTTGTGACTTTAACTGAAGGATAAACATAACCTTTGCTTACATTTTCTGGGTGAATAGTTGAACATTTTTTCTTCTAACTCCTCCTTTTCTTGGACTCTGTTTGACATCACCTTCTCAGTGGAGTGACAGGCCCTAGAATCTTTTAAGAGAATTGTGTGGTTGGAAGTGGAGGATACTTCAGCTAGTTTGCCTTATTCCTTCAAGAGTATTTGAATGCCATTACAACTGCAAGATTTTTTTTATTGCAGTTCTTATTTTAATAACTTGTTTGGGAGTAAAGCAGTGAAGATAATCCTCTTGTGCTCTTCAGACACCAGATTCTGCTGGATGATCAAAGTTTGTGGTTGGTGGTTGCCTCCAGGTCTATATACAATGAACAGATGTCAAGTGGATTTTTTTAAATATGCATTGACTTTTTAGATTTAAGCAGGCTGCTTAGAACTATCTTCTGAAATATGAAAATTACTTCTCTCATGCTGCAGGATGAACTTGTTTGATTATTTTAATTTTTTTAATATTTCATTTATAAGTGCCATCCAGGTGATATCCTTTCTAGCAGTATCTGACAAGACTCAGTAAAATTAATATCAGGCAGAAGACTTGTTTTAGCTGTATTTTGTTTTAACTTTGTTTTCCTTTATCATCCCATCAGAAAAACTGTCCTACCTGCTGTATTTAAAATTACTACAATTTAAAATTATTTTCCAATGGGTTATTTTTGAGAGATGGTGGAATTTACTAAATTGTTTTCTCCCTATTCCTTAGTTCATGCTCTTGGTCAGAAACAAAACCTCACTCCTTTTGAAAATCAATGACAAAATGTATGTCCACCCTGTCAGAAAGATCAGCCCTTGTGGCTCCCTTTGGCACAGCTGGTTCCAGAGAGCAGAGAGCTGTGCAGCCCAGTGGTGGTGGCTGTTTTGGGTCCTGTTACAGACAAACTTCTCTCAGCTCAGGAACAGCAGAGAATAAAGGAGTGAAGCAGTGAAGGTGAGCTGTTAAAAGCACCTCAGCATCTCTGTGCAAGTGGGACCTGAATCTCCTTGGAGCAATCTTTAAGGATTGAACACAATTTTCTTGTCTGCCTCCAGCTATAAATAGAGTAGCAGGATCTTTTGTGCTCCTAGGCTGTGTTCCTTCTCTCTTGCAAACAACAGTTTTCACAGGCTCTGAGTGAAGTGTTTTGGTTTTGAAGCCTATGCAGGAGGACAGGAATTAGATGCAGTATCCAGATCTGCTACCCAGCTGGCATGTAAACATAAAAATGTTTCCCAAGGTATGGTGTTGGAGAAATACCTGCTCTTTTTCCAGGAGGGAGAGAGTGTTGTAGGAGCTCTGTGTTCTCGGTCACATCATGCCAACGTGCACCTCTTGAATCCTGGACATCTCTCTCATGTGTGGGTGTTACTGGTGTGATGGAAGACAGTTCTTCTTATGACACAGGGAACTGAGAGTAGCTGCTGTAATTTCAGTAGTTTAAATTGATATATAAACTATGGGGGAAGGAGGGGCTGATGGAGGATTGAAGCTGAATAAGTTTTGACTGCAAATACATGTGAAAGACCTATTGGCACCCTACCCCACTGTGCTCCAGTGAGATTTGTGAAACACTCCTGGTTTTTCAGTGAATGTTGAGGCTGCTTACTGTGGAGTGGGTTTTACAGAAAAAGTGAGAGTGTGCTTTGGTGACTTTTAGAATCTTTGCATCATACAGAATATAAAATAAGATTGTTAAACTGGTAACAGATTTTCTTTTCTCTTATTAGGAGGCTGCTGCCACTTTGGATGGCTATGTGCTGTGCAATGGCATTATAATCAGTGGCTTTCACTGGTTTTGTGCTACTCTTGATTGCAGTCTGTTGGGGCTGAAACCAGGACACAGTCCTTTGTGATCTCCTTTGCCTGAAATCACTTCTCTGTGTCACATAAAAATCAAGTTTGTTACACAAGTGGTGTGTGCCATTTGCAGGTGCTGTGTCCATTCCCCTCAAACTCATCTCAGTGCAGGGAGCCTCTGGCAATGAGGATTCTGTTGCACAGAAGCCTCTGGCTGCTGTGAATCTGAATGTTCATGCTCCCAGGGACTGTCTTCTTCCCAGCAGCATGAAGGGATAGTCCAGGCAGGGACAAAATGCTTCTGTGGCACTGTAGCAGAGCTCATCTAGTCTCTGTTGGTATCACAGCCATGTATTTTAGGTGTACTCTGAAAATTGGAATGGCCTTTTTCGTCCTCCCAAGAAAATTCAGAGTTTCTCTGAAAGCACTAATATATAATTCCCATGCAAAAGATAGTATAAATAAGTTTTAATTCCATTGGCCACTTTCCATGTATCAATGGTGCTGCTTCTCTGTGGAGCAATACCTGATTGTTTTAAGGAATCTGAGCATCACACTAATAGCTGCTCTGATACCTAACCACTGGGAAAACTGCTGTTCCTAAGCACATTCCTCCCAGGGAAGTCAGAGAACAATAGGTAACTGAAGAGAGTAGCAGCAAAACACCAGATCTTTTCAGTGGGCAACATTTAGCTGTGGGCTATGAATAAAGAATGTTGCAGGCTGTGTATGAAATTATAGTAAGCTCATATTCAACTCTAACAGTAACAGTGTGGATATGTGAGAGTCATTTTGGCCAGCAATTACACATCTATTTTATGCGTTAAACAGCTCTGTTATCTCTCTATTAGAACTAAACTTAATTCAGAACACACATAACTTTCCTAAGAATTTTGTGTTCATATTCATATAGATATAAAACCAATAACTGTGTGCTTCATGATAAGTGTTACCAGTGTATTGTTGCACCTTAATTAATCTCTCAGAAATATAAAATACCAAATGTCTCCTACTAATATGCAATCTGTAATCCATATTAGCTAATGAGTTCTGTAGTCTTCTCTGTGCATTATCCATTAATTGTGCCACTAACTGAAGCTTCATATAAGCTCCTTTTTAAGACTGCATAATTTGAAAGTACTTTTTCATTTCGCCAGAAGCCAACTAAAAATGTTACCAATTATTATTATCATAAATACAAAGGGACTTATCTAACAAAGAGTTAAGTATTCTGTGATGACATTGTAAGTTATATGCTGCTCATATATGCTTTGCATATGATTTTTGCTGTTCATATATGCATTGCAAAATGCTTCACTGCCTTTTGCAATGCCTGAAATTCTGCTTGGTTAACCTCATGGTATGCAATAGGACTATCTGTACAGTGCTTTTTCCTTCTGGCTCCTTTATTATAGTGAAGGAACATCTCCCAGCCCTGTGGTCTGATTGTGCTCATATTGAAACATTTCTGGCACTTAAATTTGAAAACCTTTGCATATTTATGTAGAGAATATTCTTTTGGGAGATTTAAAAATCTGGGCAGAGTGGCAGATCTTCACTCCCCTTGCTGTGCAGGTTCCAAGAAGGGCAGTCATGAGGGATTCTTGCTCCTTCCTCAACAGGAAGAAAAACTCTCTACTGCCATATTTAGGAAGAAAAAAGGTCCAGGTTTTGGCATATTAAAGGCTTATTGTCTTGAGGTCAGGGCTAGATGAGTGTTGAGAACACGCTCAGCATAATGTGCTCTGCCATTATCCAAGTTTTGAATTGCACAAATACAGACCAGCAATGGATGTGTTTGAGTGGTTTTTTTAGAGACATAATTTGGAGGTTTTTAGGCATTAATGTGTGATCATGTCTATTTTTGACTTGTTCAGCGTTGGAACCAGTAAACACAGGAAACAATATTGGTATTGTTGGGTGAATATCACAGTTTTCAGAAAAGAAACTCCAGCCCAGTGAGACTGCAGGAGATGAGATAACTCCTAAATGTGATCATGTTCTGCTTTTCAAATATTTCTGTCATTGCTCTCAGTTTGTTTATGTTAATTATTTAATATAGGACTTTTACATCCCATGATGCCTTTAGTTCACACAAGTTTAACAGAATACAGCTCAGACACATTTTCCTACCTGATCCTATGTCTTTCCATCTATAATCTTTTCTACTCATTAACAAGTGGTAACATTATGAAACATAATGTTCTTTTCCTTCTGCATCTCCAGTGTATCTCAGAAATAGCTTTGATTTATCATAGAGTTCTGGCAAATAGCTGTGAAGCACTCATTGTCACTGCTGCAGTATCTTTAGTTTCTCAAATACTTTCATAATCTCAAGCAGGTGGGGGAGAAGGAGGCAGGCATAATTGTAAGCCACTTTTCTGATTCTGGGACATTCCAGGAGCCCATCCCCTCATGTTAAATCTTTCAGTGGCTTGGCTGGCAGCAGGCACCCCAGGATGCCTGAGATGTCCACAAGAAGAGCACACAGTGCTGTGGCCCCATCTCTGACAGGTCTCCACTACTAGCAGCAGTCACATCTTTAGCAAGCCCCTGCTGCAGGAGACCCACAGGAAATGGTGTCTTGACTGCTGTGTACTCCTAAACCTTCTCTCATACCATATGTGATGCTCTTTTATATCATGAACAAGGTCGAGGTGTGTGAAGCTTTCACCCTTTCCTGTTTTCTTTTGTGTTTGCCAGGTCTGGAATGGGGTGATATGTTCTGCTGCCCTAATTGATTAAATGGCATCTATCATAACATAAAGAGATCAAATGGAATTATTTTTTCTCCCGTGTTACCATTTAGAGCTCTCAATTCTTCATGGATCATTAGTGTACAATTTTCAGATGAGCTGGCCAGTAGGTCCCTAAATAAAAATTAGTAGAAAAGATTAGCTAGGAAAGCTAGACTGGTAATGAGCTGTTGCACTATAGTAATGTGATAGGTTTATAGTTCACATCTAGCCCTAATCAGTGCTAAGTGCAAGTTGTCAGCATTTGATAGCTAATTGGTGTTTCTTGGAATTACAGTGCAACAAAATCACTGAAATGAAAATAAAGCTTTTCTTTATATATGATAAGTTAAGGGTTAATTATAAATGCTTGGGTCAAATACACCTCTTAGCTACACTATATGCAAATCAGCTGCACTGAGGGAGGGTTCATGGGTTGTCAAAACTCCTCTGGTCCCTTTTGAGTAATTATTATTTTTTAAAAATTGGTACAGTAGTGACTTTGAAAACAGAATAGGGCCTTTAAGCCATTTGCTCTGTATTTAATATGTCATGCAGCACACAAAAACCGCCTTAAACCTGAACCACTGAAGAATATTAACAATGCAATGACAACTTGAACTCTCATAGTAGTCCTTTCCTTAATGACTTTGTTTACTCTGTGTTCGTTTCAGAACTGCTGTCCTCCCACAGAATTAATTGGATATAAAGTCATAACATGGATCTGAAAAATTATAAGGCAGGAATAATCTAAGCCACTGGGTAGGAAAGACTTAAAGCCTGGCTAACTTGACATCTGTGAGCTGATTTTTTTCATTGCACAGCTATAAATAGGAGGCTCTAATCACTCTCATGGTGCTAATACGGGAAATGTCCTGTCTGTCCTCAGTGGCTGGTGGTGGGAATGACTGCTATGCATGATGTTGTGCTTTCAAATTGTGCACCCAGACAAACTCTGTGAGCAGAACTTCCTCTGACATGGGTGCTCTGAGAGAATTTCAGCTATCTCTTGAGAGGCTAAAGCATATATGGTCACACAATCTCATTGCTAGTCATCCAAATACATTTTATAATTGGTGTTAAATTGACCATTTCCAATCAGATTTAATGCAAGCACAGGCCTTTAGATATCTGAGGTCTGTGCAAGACCCTGCAGACTGAGAGAGGGGTGGGGCAGAAGCAGGCTGGGCCATGAAGGTGTGATGACTCTGCTTGCCAGCCAGCTGAGCCAAATGCCAGCCAGCATCCACGAGCCAAGGAGGAGAGAGAGCAGAGCTGCAGCTGAAGGAGGTGAGTTAGGTGGGGTTGTAGGAACTATGCAGAAAGGGGACAGCCAAAGGATGGAAAATGGAGTAACAAAGGACATAAACTCAGAGAAACAAGCCTTCATTACTTCTATTCATAGAACAACTTGTTCATTTATCCAGATCCTCACCATTTGAAATGCAATTACATGAATGTATTTTCCTACTGAGTAAAATTCATACAGTCAGCAGACAAACTTCTTTAAATGATTTGCTCATCAGTGTGTGGTGGTGGAGGAGGAAGAGTAGAGAAAAGAGAGGATTGAAAATGAGTTCACTGGTAAATCATCTGAATTAAATGATCAATTTTTCTTAGTGCAATAGCTGCAGAAGTTAATACTGAGATGTTAAGAAAGTTCTGCTGCAACAATAATTTGGTATTAGCACTCGGATGTGAGAGGAACAAATCCTGAAACCCTGAGCTGAAACTCACTTTAAAGTAAATCTGGACAACAAATATTGCCTTCTCAGATGGGGAACCTTGAAATCTCTTGACTGTTCCCCAGACCAGGAAATCTGGAACAGATGTCCATGCATTTAAATTCAACCCTCCTTTCGAGATGGGGTTACATTTGAATACAACCTTCTGAATACAGCCCTCACCCTCTGTTCCATGCAGGTGTGGTACCTATAGTCTGGATCTGAGAAAATGCCTCTATTGGTGTCCCCTGGGAGTTTACTAGCTCAGCTGAAGACTACAAGGAGCAGTAAGATGCATGAAGTAGTGAAGACTGCAGAGACAACAGTAGCTAGCATTGAAATGGGACCTCTCCAGCTAGAGGGAAGGCCACCAGGAAAGTTCTTCAAGCACCAGTTTTGGGAGAGGCTTTATTTGGTGTTATCATAGCAGCCTTGGCACACAAAGCAGGAGCATGCTCATCATAGTGGCTGCTTACACAAAGCTGAGAGCCATTGTGTGTACAAAGGCAGGTCAGAACACCAGGTGGGAGCAGCTGTGGGACCTCCAGGGCTGCAGTAATACAAATGGCACTGATGCAAGGGCCTGCCCTGATGGACTGGATAACTTCTGATGCAGTCTGGGAGCTCATCAGCTAGGAGGGGGATGGGGGTGTATGCTGATTTAGGCATGTTGGCTGATGATCACAGGTGTCCACAGCTAAATTAACAGTGACAAGATAATGAAATCTGAGGAGACATTAGGAATGACAGCAGAAAAATAGTAATAGTTATGCAAGGGGCTAGCAGTTCCTCTCCTGGGTGCAGCTCTGGTTTCCCATATAGATGAAGGATGAATTGAGACTGAAACAAGTACAAGAAAGTCTGGCAAGGGGAGTTTTTCATCTGAGAGAAAATGAAATTAATTTGGCTTGCATACCCAAATAGAGTTAAGGAATAGAGAGCACATGTGTGTAAATGTGGCAGGAGCATTGCCATCCCTGGGGAGGGAGAGCAATGGAAACCAAAGAGCATGAGCAAATAGAAAAGTAGCTAGCATGCCACTCCAAAATGGAAATGTGTGGGGGGCAGTGTTAGAAAGCCATAATGTTTTTAAGGATGAGTTTTCTAAATGCTTAAGGAGGATTATGTGGTTTTCTGTACTGGTTGGGGGCAGGAGCCAATAATTCAGCTTCTCCTCACCCCATGCATCACCTGTGCTTTGATGCTGTCCCATGGCCCACAGGACAAACAATGCATTGCTTTGCTCTTTTCTCCCTCTCTGGTGGTTATCCCTGTGCTGTCTTTCTCAGAACAACTGTTTTTCCTCTTGGTCTCTCATATCTCCAGACTCACTGGCCAGGGCAGGGTTGATTGAATGCTGAAGAACTCTTTGCTCTGTCCTTAGGAGGTCACAGCAGGAGTGCAGAGGGGATGCAGGAAGGAGGCTGCAGAGTGGGGCTGTAAACCTTTAAAAGCCAATTCTAAGAACATAAGAATGGCTGTACTGATTCAGGCCAAATGTCCTTATAGCATCCTGTCTGGCTAAATTCAACAGCAGATGCCAAGGGTAGAGTGTAAGGCTAAAATAAGTACTTTGCCAAAAAGTACTCAAGCCTCAACTATTTTCAGCTGTGGGAATTCCTGAGTATCAGCAACAGCTTTGTAAATACAAGTAGGACCTTCCAGGCACACTGTAAATGATTCCAGTCTGAGGCTTTTTAAAGACAGTTACAGTTTGAAAGGATCTTTTTATGAAAGACTGGTTCAGCTTACCTTTGAAACTTGTTTTAGTGCTTCTTGGATTTTGAACGGCTAATTTTAAGAGAGGTCTTTTTGTGATTTAAAACTAAATACATACAAACTTTAGTTATATTGCTTTATGCAACTCACAGCTCTGTTCTGACTACCAATCTTGTGGAGAGGCAGCTGCTAACCTGGAAATATTCAAATCTATAGTTGTTTGTCTGAAGAGAATAGATACAATAATGTGCTCTAAAGCATGTTCTGGTTAGCTCAGGTAAACCGCAAGCAATTGTAGTAACATTTGTTACTACAAATATAACAATTGCTAACTAGCAAGTTTAAAAGAGTTCCTTTCTTTTGCTGTTGCAGGCTGTAATAAGATCTCTGAAGTGTCAGATATACAAGAGCCTATTGAGAATTTTGTCTAATCAATGTTACTTTAGCAGGCAAAATAAATAGAAGAATCCATTTAAAGGGGGAGTGAAACTTCAGATAACATGAAAAATGCATGTGCATCATTAATATTTTAAATTGCTGCATGGATGAAGATAAATGTATTGATGCAGCCTATCTCCAGTTGAATTAAATATCAAATATATACATTAAAAATATTTATGTACCAATTTTGCTACTTCTGCTTACAACACATAGCACTTGCATAGCCTGGAGTCCCTCAGGTTTTATTTAGGCTCCTCTGTGGCTGAAGTATAATGGAGTGTGAGAGATATAAAAGAATCAAACATTTAGTTTCCTTATGCCTGTGTTTCTAGATGACAGAATTCCCACTGCCCTGCACCAGCTGCTAGATTTGGTCCTGTGCTGCCAAAACTGTCATCATAAACCTGCCTGTGGTTCCACAGTTTAATTTCAATGCCATGTATTTGACGTCAGAAGGGACCGGTTTAGTCTTTGTCTCATGTATCTTGTCACTAAATCTGTAAAAACCCAGTTCAGATGCTGATGAATCTTATGGGAGCTTTTCTGGAGATCTCAGTGACAGCTGGGTTTGGACCACAGTGCCAGTGGATTTCAGTTAATAAAATCCTAAATTTTGGGGCTGATTAACCAAAGCAAAGGCACAGACAGGAAATTTTCATCTATGATCTTTATTTGCCACACAAGTCACCATCATCACTGCTATTGCTCAGCCCATCTCATCACATCTCTAAATCAGCCAGTTGTGTGAGAACTCAGCCCATCTGTGTTTGGAAGGTTGTGGTAGCCATTCATTTTTATATGAGAGGAGTCCTTGGTGTCTCTCCTCTTCCTAACGAGATCACTTCACCCATATTGACTGTTGGCAGTACAAATACAGAAGCCAAGGATTTGCAGGCCAGAGAGTGCTCTGTTCATCAGATTCTGCAAGCTTCATTGAAGATGTCTAAGAAACTTATTTTGACCCTTGAGTAGTAAAGTAAATTGAGACCTTGAAGTGCAATTGGCTTCCTAGTCCTAGGTTTTTAAAGAAATAGGTGTAATGGAGAAAGTCAGCTTTTTTACTCTTCTCTAAAGAGGAAGAATGCAGAAAGTTAGATAGCTTAGTCCACACTTACTCCTATTACTTATCCTGATTTTTAGAAAGACAGTTATGCATGTTGTCTAGTATCTTTATATATTCCCTGTACATGCCAATACATTATTCCTAAATGGAATTAATTTGTAGATGATTTGGAGCTGAGGCCAGTGGGTGTCTGCTGGAAGCGGGAGATGACATAAAAAAATTCCTTCTTTTTGGAACTTGCTTCACCTGCTTAATTCCCATCCTAGTTAGAAGATCACTTGGCTGCTACAAAGTTCATCTTCCTTGGCAACAGTCAGGGCCTGCTTCTTTTATCCTATTTTAGCAGCTTCATGCATCTCCGTGAAGCAATTTGGAGCTGTATGTGAAAAGGAAATTTAAAAGGTATTACATTGATTACCAGAAATGGAAGCACAACTTGAGGCTTCTGACTGTATATGTGGCTTTAATGCTGATGATTGAATATATTCACTCCTTTACTTTGGGTTTTGACAGTTTTTAGTCAGGACCCAGTATCATGTAAGTGCATTTTTTTTTGCTGTTGATCTAAATGAACAGTTCTGTGAGCACCAACATCAAGAACATAATGTTTCTAACAACTTGTCTCTCTGACATCCAAAAGGGTGTAAATACTGGCCAAAAGAGTTCCTGTGTTAGGGAATTTCTCTCATCTATGTGCTTTCCCTGGTGTGTTCAAGAATTGAATTCAATGGAATTGAAGGCATTTGTCTCATTTCTATGGGAGCACAAGTAAGATTTCACTCCATCCACCCAGCTGCTAATCCTTCCAGCATTAACACAGGCTTACTATCTTTGAACTTTGCATATTATTTTCTCAAGCTTTCTTCATATTTGCCAACAGCCTAGAAGTTTATTGCTGAAGGTGATAAGGCAACCTAGTGTGCAGGTGCAGAGGCAGTATGAACTCTTGAGCATAACTTTCTTTGGGGAATATACCTAATGAATGGCATAGATGAATTGTATAATTTCCATATCATTAATGACAACCAAATTTGCCTTCTTTTTTCTTTTTTTTTTTCCCCTTCCCACGTGGAAGTATGTGCACTTTCACTGCCCTCTGCTATAATGCTGTGGGCTGAAGGCTTTAGGAGGCTGACATATAAAATCTTCCTTATCAAAATGTGAAGTATTTTGCTGAGTGACCTTCCCAGTTTCCTGGAGATGTTATCTATTTACACGAGGAGCAGTGCCAAGTGGAGCGGTTTCTAAAACTGAACAGCAGTTAATTTATTTTCAGGTACCACTCCATTTGGGATTGCAATTAGAATAACTAGAGGTGCTCTCCAGCACAGGAAACTGGGAAGGTCATGCTGCCAAATCGTTGGCATCTTGATGAAGGAGTGTAAACTACTGCTGTCGCTACTGCAGATCAAATGAGCCTAAGCAGAATGAAGTAATTATGAAATCCTCCCAAAAGATCATGAATATTCATGTATCAATTACAAACATTTGAAGTTAATTTTCGTTTGAGGAGATAACCCTGGTATTCCACCCCTGGGTACATCTGACTCCTGACACTGCTGGTGGCTCCGGGCCGGGCGCTGTTGGGGCTCCCGGGTGCCGCGGGCAGCTCCGGGCGGGCGGCTCGGCGGTGTGGCTGCCAGCTGTCCCCTTCCTGTCCCCGCTCCCAGTGGCCACGGGGCTGCAGCCCAAATGGTCTCTGAGCTGCCTGGAGTGAGGGTAACCCAGGAGCCAGGCCAGGCTGGCAGGCAGGTGCTGGAGCTGAGGTGGCTGCTGCCCGGCCTGCTGCGACAGCAGCGGCTGTCACCTGGAGTGGCTCTCCAGCACTGTGTGACCCAGCAATGAGACTGGCAGTGCTCAGCTGCAGGGAGCTGAGGCCTCTGACAAACAAACCCTTTTTTTGGCCTCTTGAACACAGAGTGAGAACCTTGGCTGCTGCTTGGCCCTCGGAAGGCAGTGGGAGCTGCAGGGAGCAGCGCTGGAAGGAGGGATGCTGAACGAAGGGAGTGTGCCCTCTCTTCATACTGATGGTGGAAATTCCCTCACTGGGTGTCTGCTTCTTGGCAGAAGTTAGCCTAGCCAAGTGCAGAGTCCCTAAATTATTTAAAATCTGGATCGTTATCGGGTTTAACTGCAGGATCTTTTTTCCCCTGTAAATCACGGTCTACTTATTGAGCAGGTTTTCTTAATGAGTGGCATTGCTGATTTTGGGGAATCTGGCTTTAGCTCTAACATAGAGTTGCTGAGCCTAATTAGCTCCCTGGATTAATTGAGTTTCTGTTTTTCAGCTAGAATTTATTAGGAGCTGGCACTGTAATGAGACAGACCACTAGGATCCTTTTTGTTTTGCTTCTCTTTGAGCTTTGTTTGGATGTTTTTAATGGCAGCTTGTGAATGGTGTTTGGTTCTGTACTGAGATTCGAAGTACAGAGGGGAGAGGGATCATTTTATTCCATTTTCAGTGTAGTCTTTTCTCTGAAGTAATCACTGACCCTCAGCAGAGGTTGTGCTCCTAACCATGTCCTCTTTCCCACCCCAAAACATCTTTCTCTGTCTTCAGGGCTAGTGTGGTGGTGCTCAGCTTGGAGCTGGGCTGGCACTGTCAGAAACCATGCAGATTTTAATATGTAAAGGTAAAAGTGGAGTTGTGTGATAGCAGGGGCTTTATTGGGAGAGAGTTCTATTGTGAGGGCAGTCAGCAAGACCTTAAAAAAGTGGGGAACTTTTATGTTGTTGATGAATAACAGTGCACTCCTTGTCTGTTTTGTGGTCTGTTTAAATTTCATCATCTTTGGAGCAACTTTTATACAAAAGTTACAGCTCTTGAATGAGACCCTTTTATGGTGAGAGGGGTTGTTCCCTGACACTTTGGAGAAGAGGCCAACCCCATCTTGCTACAATCTCCTTTCAGGTGGTTGTAGAGAGCAGTGAGGTCTCCCACCAGCCTCCTTTTCTCCAGACTGACCAACCCCAGCTGACTCAGCCACTCTTTATGAGATTTGTGCTCCAGACCCTTCCCCAGCTCCACTGCCCCTCTCTGGACATACTCCAGCACCTCAATGTCTTTCTTGCAGTGAGGGGCCCAAAACTGAACTCATTTGAGGTGCAGCCTCACTGATGGGACTTTGTCCTTCTGTCAATGATTTTGTTTTCTGCCTTTGGTAAAAAGAAACAAAAGATGCTATTTTGTGCATCTGCCACATGCTCATGGGTTGTCACAGGCACAAGGATTGTTCAGCAATATGAAATTTTCTCTTAGAAGACAAGAATTGTAGGGGGAATCCCCCTAAATTTATATCCATTTTGTAATAGTACAATTTAAGATAAATCCCATACTTGGCTGCAGCAACACCTTTCTCCTGTCCTCAACCTCTTGACTGCTGTAGTGTCACATCCCTTCCAGATGTAAATTTTTTCCCAGTACATGAACCTGAGCAAAGATCCCCTCAGTGTAGTCCTTTCATCTGGCTCCCCCTCCCCTCTGCAGTGAGCACAGCGTTCTGGGTTGTGCTGGTGCACCTCATATAGGATAACTAACTGCAGTGGCAGTGGAAATTTCCACTGTGCTTCATTTTCCCTTTAAGGCTAGTGAGCTTCCACCTGGAACAAGCTCATTGTCTCCCCAAAGCCTCGTTTCACCAGGTGAAGAATTCCCCAGGTTAAAGGTCCACCACATTACCCATCCTTCTTCCACTGCCTCATTTTGTTCTGCTAACAAAGCCAGGCTTACATGGCTGAGCCATCGAGGGCTTTATCTCCCCACCTGGCCTCGTTCTGCCTGTGCCTACACACATTGCTCCCATTTCCTCTCTCTCTCTCTCAAAATTATTAACAGAAAGGAAAGACATAACTAAGCAAAATGTACTGGTTCATAGTGAACTCAGCTGTTACACACCTGTAACATCCGCTGTTGGGCTTGTGCTTTTTGAGCTATAAACTGTCCTTTGTAGAGATTATTCCCATGCAGGAAGAGCCAAAACCAAATATAGTTTTTATGTGGCTCCTTTGTTATGTAAACATTTATTACTGTGAATAAAGCAGTGCATCAGCTCAAAGGAGCAGAGTTAAGACTTCATGATCAAAAATGACTGTCATAGTTACTGAGATTTTCCCTTTGACATAACTCTACAAATAATTAGATTACAAGACACCTGAGGGCATACATCATCTGATGCTGTAACAGTAACACCTTGAGGGAGTTGACAACTTTCTCCTTTTGGCCAAGTGCCTAGGAAGACACTAAGGTATGTGATTAATAGAGAGCACAAACACGCTGTCTTGCACTTCCTAAAGCTTAGCTGTATTATTGTGTTGTCTCCCTTGTGGAATGTTATTATTCCTATTTCTGATGGTGCTGCTGTAGTCACTGAATAGCCAAAATCCACATAGCAGTGGGGTGAGAGGAAAGGGAAGACAAAGAAAATATTTGTTATTAAGGTGGGGGGGGGGGGGCGACAAAACAAAAAATAAAAAAGAATTGAGCAAAAAATTCCACTGAAAAATCATTATTNNNNAAAGGAAGAGAAAGAAAATATTTTTTAGTAAGGGGGGGGGGGGGGGGACGACAAAACAAAACATATAATAGAATTGAGTAAATAATTCCACTGAAAAATCATTATTCCAACACTTCAGCTGGATCTTCCTCTCCAGTATTGCCTCCTTTTTGTGAAACAATTCTCTGTTTGTGTCTCCCATACACAGAATGAAATGGCGGGCAACAAAAATTCCTGCGAATTTCCTGAGCACAATATTTATTCTTATTGCTTCATTTTCTATTCATGAATTCTATTTTGCAGCCCTAAACAAAAGCAATTACTGTTTGCTTTTTCTGTGTGGCTCACTTTGAACACATTGCTCAAGCAGATTTTCTTAAAGCTGGAGGACCTGGCAGAGGAAGATCCATGAAGGCACTGACCATTCTCTGCCCCCTCGCCCTGACCTGCTCCTCACCTGGCAGCATGATACAGCATCCATGCCAAATTACAGCCACATTTTGGGGTTCCTCTGCTGGGTGTCACTGAGCAGCTGGGGGGAACTTGAGTTGAGCTGGGGAGAGGGGCCTTGGAGGCCAGGCAGTGAGAGTGGAGGACATTAGTGGGAGGAAGAGGAGGGGGAAGACACTGGAAGAGTGTCTCTCAGCGATGCTGGAGAATGGCAAAGTCTGGTGTAGCTGCTTAGACCACTGCAGGATGAAACTGAGCTCTGCCAGGCTGTTCTGGAGAGGAACTGTGGATGAGCATCATGGCATGGGAATAAGAACAAGGAAAAGGGTTAGATGAGGAAAGCCCAGGATAGGCACTGATAGAAAAGTGTAGGATTGTCTGATCAGAGAAAGGCATGTCAAAAAGGACATGAACACATGAAAGCACAGCTTTCCTACAGTACAGGAAAGGAGTGTGTTACTCCCAAGTCTTAGTGTTTTGCTACAGGTAGAAAATGCTGGCAAACCCCCCTGGTGAATTGTAAGTCCTGTTCTCCTTCTCCACTGCTTGTCCAAACCAAAGATGGCAGCCAGCTGCTGCTGCCAGCTAGTTCAGCTGGCTGGATTTGATACACCAGAATGTTCCAGGCTTGCTGATGTCTCATTGAAGTGTAAACACAAATCCACATGAAATGACATAAAATACATATAATAAGAGCATTTGGATCATGAAATCAATTGCTACAGAGTTAGGAAATGTCAGAATTAATGGGCTATATATAGTGTTGTCTTCTCAGGGTTCTCCCTCCATCCCCAAATATCATCTTTTCTCCAGGCAGATAAAGGACTTGCTTTAGACATGAATCAGGACTGAACAGCAATGAGGTCATTGTCAGTAAACATGTGGAGGATGGGATGGAGGGCTGTGGAAGGGAGGTATTCTGAAAGAACCTGATACCACCTTCAGACTAGTTCTGACAGTCTGTTCTGAAAATGTTTAGATGGGCTACTGATTGTTTGTTCCTGGCTTTTTGGGTATCCTGATTGAGAGCCAGATGCTCTATTTTCTGTTCAAGATAAGCCAAAGTTAGCTGTACTTTGAATATGAAGACTGTGTAATGATCAATACTCTGAAAGATCTGTGCTTCACACCAAACACCTATACTTAATGAAGTCTTCAATGTTCCAGGTATTATCAGAGGAATATATGCCTCACCTCAGAGGCATTCATCAGATACTGCATTGATGAGCTCCACAGGGAAAGAAAAAATGATAAAGAGCCTTTAAAGAAATTGATTATTCAGGATTCAGAACAGAGTTTTTATAGTCCTAACAGTAAATAAGGCATAAGTCCATACATTGTAAGGCAAGGATTAAATGAAAGATTAAATAACTTATGGTTCAGTGAGCACTGTTTATTCTGTGCAGGGATTGAGGCAGGGATCTAGTGGAAAAATTGTATCCAGTCATGAAATTAAAGATTTTGACTAAATGTACACAGGCAACTGGGATTTATGCAGTGTCCAAGGAAACATATCATGATATTACGTGCTTCATTCTTCAGTGTAAGATTCTGTGTTGTTTGAGGTTGAGTATAATTAATCATTCATGAGGAAGGGAAATATAGATGTCTACAAGAGGAGCATGAAGGTGTACATCTTTCCTTCCTACTGAGCAAGTGGAAGGACTAATTTACACTGATCCCAGTTTGCATGGTGGTCTCAGAAGAGAAGTAGAGAACACTGCTCACTGCAGCACTGCCTTCTCTCTCTCCTTGGAAGGTTCAATACCTGCTGCAGTTCCCATTGAGAGATTCAGAAAAGCAGCAGGAAAACAAGTAAGTCCTTCAGCAGCTATTGTAATGTGAGAGGGTGGAAACAACAGAGGAGGAAAGGGAACAGTGAAGGAGAGGTCCTCTCCATATGGAAGGTGTTACTCCATGGAATGAACTGAAGCTCTCTGCCTGGCAGTCTCTGTACTGTACCTGCTGACATCCATCATAGAGACACCTGGGTTTAGTCTCCTGCATGCAGGGCTCTTGCCTCTGGACTTCTCCAGAGCTGCAGCTTGGTATGCTTTATTTTTGGCTTTTCCCTCTGTGGGATATGTATGAATAATATTTAGTATCTTTTTTCTGTAGTGACAATTGTCTAAGGAGCTAGGCAAGAAAAGGTTTACAAGTAGGGGTAATGCATTTTATTAGACCAAGTGATGTAGTTAGAAAAAAATGAGATGATTTTAAGTACTGAAAAGACTGCAGAATTGACTTACTGATATACAGGCTTTGGAGTCTGAAGTGTGCTATCCTGACCCCACCTTCAATTTCTTGTGTGTTTTATGTTCCCATAATCATGATGGTTTAGGGTGAATTTCCTAAACTATAAAAACATTAGTGGATGGGATAGAAATACATTTAAAATGAAGACAGGTATATAAAATGGTGTCATCCTGCTGCTCTGGCCTGTAATTTTTATTACTTTTGGAGAATAGAACCAGACTATTAGCATTCCTGAAGTTCTTGTATTTGCCACGAAGACATTGATGCATTTCACTCTGCTGCTATGAGAAATCTGGGACCTTCTGCTAGGCAGCCTCTGCTTAACACAATGAGCAACATACACCTAGGACTGTTGATTTTCAAAATTTCCTGTGTCTTAGTTTAGTTTGCAGAGCCAGAGGATCAACAAAGGTCTTGCTTCTCAGAGCCCTTCCAGTGCAGAAGTGCAGACCTCCTCTTTGTACAACTTATGCATTCACATGAAATTTTGCATTTTCAAATAACCTAATGAAATAATTCATAGCCTTTCATTTCTTCAGGCCATGCCAGCACTCAGAAGAGCAATGCATCTACTTTGTGTCTCACACTGTCTGTCAAGCAAATTCCAGTGAGATATCCAAAATATTTTACCAATATTTTAACTGAAGAGGATAGAGCAAGTTAAAAATTAAACTACCCATTTTTATGTCTTATATTCTCTTTTATTTTCTTTCTTTCTTTCTTTCTTTCCTTCAGAAGTTAGTAGGTGCTATTGTGAGAGGACAGTGAACCTTGAACTTGTCTTACTGTCCAGAGTTGACAAAAATCTGTGCTTGGTAACTTTCTCCCTCTTTATGTTATTTTTCAGTGTACACTATTGACATGAAACTAAGTTATTTTTTCTGGGTACAAGGTAAAGTTGAGAGTCAAAATGTAGCCTGTGCTGAATGAACAAACTGAAATTAGAAATGAGTGCTAGCTGGGCTTTTTACTGCTAGGTTCATGCTTTAATCCTTAACAAATCTGCCCTTTAGTTCTCATCCATGTCAGAGGATCATTTGAATTATAAATAGGTATTTCCTCAGTATCGTTATTCTTCTCACAAGTGGGAATTTCAGTACAAGGCAGATGGCACAGATTATTTTACATTCCTAATGCATGCATCCCTAGGAGAGCCACGCCTCAGTGCTGATGCTGGCTGCATGGGTTATGCATCCTCAGGAGACCAACATGTTTAGAATGTGTTCTTTTGCACTTTCCCCTGTCATCTCATGTTTTGCTGTGATAGAAGCACTGGCAAATGAAAGGCTTGGTATTGATTTCTGTGGAGATGTTAATAATTTCTGTGTTACTCTGCATTGGAGTGGCAGTAACTGATGTACAAAATTTGACATCTTAATTATTCCATGATGGAAAGGAGGGACACTAACCTGAGACACAGCAGCCTATTAACTCTGGATCTGTGAATTCAAAGCAGCCTTAGGTCACAAGTGGAATGAGAGGCTGTCTCAGTATAGTCTTTATGGATGTTTGCTTCTCAAAGACACTAGACTGTCTCCAATGTGTCTGGAGCAGATGGAAACAGAAATCCTGAAACAAAATAAATGTTTTACTTTCAATATTTCTAGTCAAGCTGAAACTGCAGGTACTAGAAGCCTCAGGAGATGAGAACTCTCCAGAGCTATTGCATCAAAATATGCAACCCACATGCTGTTTATTCAACCAAAAAGAGAGGTCCAAGAGTTCTGGTGTTTGCCCATCCATCCCATCCAGTAGGCACAGCTTCACTTCCCAGCAGCTGCAGCTCTATGCAGAGTTCCTGTGGGCTGCAAATTCCAAGTGAATGAACAAGGACACACAAGCACCATAGACCATTTGCAGATATTTAACAGTGAGGCCCAAAAATCTGATCCGTAGCCACCAAAGGTATCACCATCATTACAATACATAGCAGCAAAAGCAATTCCTTTAGTGATTGATAAATATCAGGCTGTTGCTGTGGTTGTTTCCAGCTGTTTGTAATCATCATCCACAACCTTTAGAATAGGGGAGACATTCCTCAAGAGAATGCCATTTCCCAGCCAACCATCCAGCTGACTTCTACACTGTGGAGCTAATGGTCTCCTTAAAAATTATATATTTTGTGTTTCTGACTACAGGCCTCAAAAGTATTATATATGCATCATTGTCCTGTTAAAATTCATATTCTCAGTCCAGTCACACAACCCCACAGTGAGGCATCAGCATTTCAAAAGCTATCTGATGCTGCACAATAGAGTAAATGGCAAGAACAGAAAATTTGATTTCTGTCTTAGTGAAAGAAAAGATCTAATATGAAAGAACAATTGTGTGAAGTTCGAAGGCTTGATTGGTTTGTATTTTACCAGCATCATCCAAAATTGACTTCAGTGACTTAACTGTTATTAATATCGAGTTACCAATGCCCTAGAAGGCAACAAAAAAATTGTGTTCTCTAATCTAATCCAGTACCCTCTTGTCCTCCAGAGCTGGGCCAGGGTTTGTCTGCACACTGTGCACTTCAAAAGAGCAGCAGTTTGGTGTTTGCTGCTGTGGCTCCTTGACAGTCTCCAGTGCTGGTCTGCATCTCTCTATTGGCAATGCTAATGATGGAGGACTGAGACCAAAAGGAGACAGAAAAGGGGAACTGGGAAGGGAAAAGAAGTCTGAATTGTAGTCCAGGGTCTTTCAGCATGCTCAGTTGCACAACCAAGTGCAAACCTGAGGGAGGAAACTAATTAGGATTCCATTAGAAACAGGAGAAAATATCTTGCCAAGACCCAAGTTACGTCATGATGGCCCAAGCGAATCCTTGCTGGCTAATGTAGCCCTAATCCATTTTATTTTGCAGAGACAGCAAGCTGACCATGCTGCTGAGAGAGTCCCTGGGGAACATGAACTGCCGCACCACGATGATAGCTCACATTTCAGCCGCTGCGGGCAACTACGCCGAGACCCTCTCCACCATCCAGATTGCCTCAAGGGTCCTCAGGATGAAGAAAAAGAAAACTAAGGTAAGACAGCGTGTAGCTCCCTTCTTATAGTGATGGAGGAGGGAGGAAGAAGGATCATGAAGGATCCTTAGCTGGGTAGAGCAGCATGTAACAAAATCAGTAATCAGTTCCAAAGTGTATGGGTTGTATGTACCCAGTCCTAGGCAAGTGCCAGCAATATCAGAGGGGTAAATGCTTCAGCTTCAGGGACACAGGAGTAACAAAATCAAACAGATCTGCTGCAGCAGGTTTGTAAGCTGACCTTGTTTAATAATATAGCTGTCAGGGAGCATTTATTTTCCTTTATGCTCTTAATGCTAATGAAATAATAAGGAGTGAAACTGCTGTAGAATTAAAGAAAATTGGGATTAATTAAGAATTAGATTGTCTATGCTTCTCAAAGAGAGCAAAAGCAAAATAAATACAGAACAATTGTGTCCAGTGCCAGCATTGATGACCCTTTTATTCCTTCTGTTCTAAATATGGGTGACAGATTTTCAAAGAAGTAAAGACAGACTATATCCATTTTCGTGTTTTAGAGTTCTGGTTGCTTCTGTGTGACTTACAGTGTGAACTGGATAGAATAAGTTAATTTTATGCATTTAATTTAAATTGGCAGCCTACAGACTGACAAAAGCTTTTTTGTCAATTGACTGACAAGAGGCAAGGGTTCAGTCCACACAGCATCAGAGCACTGTGTCTCCAGAGACCTCTGAGTACACAATTCCACACACTGATAGTATGGGGACATGTGAAATTACTGTTCTTGTTCCTCTTCAAATACACAAATATATGCCCACACACAAAATCAGCACAGTCTTTACCAAATATCTGATTTCTTTGGCCAGGCCCAGTTAAGGGAGGTATCCTAATCCATATTTTTAGTACTTTTTTTTTGAAGTCTTATGATTTTGAGTGGGACTCAGAGTTTGGGCTTTGGGTTCTCCGTTGAACATAGATGTGTGTTTGCTCTAGGGCTGTGGATAAGCAGCTTCAGAGCTCTGCCTTAGTTTAAGATTCTCTCAGTTCAGGTGTAACCACGACCTTTTTGTGTATGCAGTTTGTGCAAGGAGCAGCTTGCAAGGCTGGAATGTCATGGACTCTCTCTCTCTCTCTCTCATGTTGCAGTACACATCAAGTTCTTCTGGAGGAGAGAGCTCTTGTGAGGAGGGCAGGATGCGGAGGCCAACCCAGCTGAGGCCTTTCCATTCTAGAAACACCGTGGACCCAGACTTCCCTATTTTGCATTTATCAAGTGATCCTGATTATTCATCCAGCAGTGAGCAGTCGTGTGACACGGTGATTTACGTTGGCCCCAACGGCACTGCCCTTTCTGACAAGGAACTGACAGATAACGAGGGTCCCCCTGACTTTGTTCCCATAGTTCCTGCTCTGCAAAAGACCAAAACTGAGGGCAGGTTGGAGGAAGTTAGTGAATCAGGGCCCAGCACATCTGAAAGAGACTGCCTGAAGTGCAACACCTTTGCAGAGCTCCAGGAGAGACTGGATTGCATAGATGGCAGTGAAGAGATTGACAAATTTCCCTTTGAAGAGATGCCTGCTCAATATAGCTCAGACCAGATGTCTAAGTGTGCTGTCTCAAGCCAGCTGGCAGAGCTTAGCCACTTAGCAGAGTCAGATAAGGAAGATACCATGCCAGAATGTCAGCATCCTGATAGAGAAGCCAAGGAAAATACAAATACAACACCCAGCAAATCTAGGAGAAATCACTCCCCTGTTCCTTCTGGACCTTTTACCAATCTTTCAACTCCTTCTTCGCCCAGGAGTGTAACAGGCAGCTCTAGTAAAGAGCTTAACTCTTGTCAGTTAGCTCACAGCACCAGCTTGCAGAGCAGCAGAGAAGGGCTCAACACCTGTGGATTTGTGGAAGGCAAACCTCGGCCAATGGGTTCACCCCGGCTTGGCATCGCAAGCCTCTCGAAGACGTCTGAGTATAAGCCACCAACCTCTCCTTCCCAGAGGTGCAAGGTCTATACACAGAAAGGAGTCCTGCCCAGCTCCACTCCCCCACCAGCTTCCCTGAGCAAGGACCCTGCCATGACCTCTACTGAATCTTTATTACAGCCAGAAATCCGCACCCCTCCCGTAGGCATGAGCCCTCAGATTATGAAAAAGTCAGTGTCGTCCAGCAACGGGGATTTTGAAGAGACCGTTCTCAGTGAAGAGCAGCAGCAAAACGTTTCTCCAGAATCCAAGAAGGAGATTCTGAGCACCACCATGGTGACTGTGCAGCAGCCACTGGAGCTGAATGGAGAGGATGAGCTGGTGTTCACCCTTGTGGAAGAGCTGACCATTAGTGGTGTCCTTGACAATGGGCGCCCGACCAGCATCATCAGCTTTAACAGTGACTGCTCCGTGCAGGCTTTGGCCTCCGGCTCTAGGCCAGTCAGTATTATCAGCAGTATCTCTGAGGACCTTGAATGTTACTCCAGTGCAGCTCCTGTGTCTGAAGTCAGCATCACACAGTTCCTTCCACTTCCAAAGCTGAGTCTGGATGACAAACCCCAAGATGATGGCAGCAGGCGCTCATCCATCAGCTCATGGCTGAGCGAAATGAGCACAGGGAGTGACGGTGAACAGTCGTGCCACAGCTTCATAGCCCAGGCGTGCTATGGGCATGGGGAAGCTATGGCAGAACCCCCCATCTCCGAGTTTGCAAGCACCATACAAAGTGCCAGCATGATTTGTGTGAGTGACAAACAGAAGTCAGTGACTGACAACATGCTTATACTGTCGGAAATGGGGGAGGAAGCTTTCGGCAAAGTGCCACCCATCAAAGGCTGTAAAATATCAGCTTTAGGCAAAACTACTGTCACAATCAAAAACACTGCAAGCCTTAGCAGCTGTGAAGGCTACATCCCAATGAAGACAAACATTACCGTGTATCCATGTATTGCTGTTAATTCCTTCAAAGCTCAAGACACTGATGGTGCTGTACCGGCTGTAACTGCAGACCCAAAAGCTGTTCATCCCCAGGATGGGAAAGAACCCAGTGCTAAGAAGGTTATCAAATTTGAAGACCCTTGGTTGAAGAGAGAAGATGATGTTAAAAAGGAAAGCTCTGGGAGCAGTGATGGACCAAGGCCTGATACAGTCATGGTGTCAGCCAAGCCTGAGCACAGCACAAAGCAGTCCTCGGCAGACAGGTTTAGCACCAGCAGTGGGGACACCTCTATCTCCCCAGGATCTGACAGTCTAAAAAGGATTGTGGATGGGTGTGAGGTGGCAGCATCTGGCTCTGCAACCCAAAGCCCTGTTCATTCCAGTGATGGCTTGAAGAATTGTAGCCTCCCTCGAGGGCTTCAAAAGGCAAGCAAGGTGGAGGAGTCTGACAGTCATCTCCATGCTACTTCTACTGATAGCAGTGGAGTCGGTTCTCCTGCCCTTCCCCAGTTTTCTAAGGCTAGTCTTGACAGGAAAATGGCCTCTCCCAAACACTGCATCCTCACTCGTCCCAAAGGGACCCCTCCTCTGCCCCCTGTGAGAAAGTCAAGCTTGGATCAGAAGAACAGAGCCAGTCCCCAGCACAGTGCAGCCAGCAGCACCACGAGCAGTCCCTCCAGCCAGCCTATGTCCTTCCTGGCCAGCTTCCCCGAGGAGCAGAATGCCAAACAAAAAGGCCCTGGCATAGACAGCAGCATCAACAACAGCAGCAGCAAGCTCTTCAGTGCCAAGCTGGAGCAGCTCGCCAGCAGGACCAACTCCCTAGGGAGGTCCACGGGAAGCCACTATGAGTGTTTGTCCCTGGAAAGAGCGGAAAGTCTGTCCTCTGTGAGCTCCAAAATGAGCCCTGGCAGAGACACCACCATGCCCAGGGCTGGAAGGAGCCTCAGCCGCAGTGCCATGTCCTCACCCACCAACTCGGGCCTCTCGCAGTCGGCAGGTGCCTCCCCAAAAGCCAGCCAGTCAAAGATCTCTGCAGTCAGCAAGCTCCTGCTGGCAAGTCCCAAGGCCCGCAGCCTCTCTGCCTCTGCCACCAAAACGCTCAGCTTCTCCACCAAGTCTCTGCCTCAGTCCGTAGGGCAGAGCTCCAGTTTGCCCCCGAGCGGGAAGAACATGTCCTGGTCAATGCAGTCCCTCAGCAGAAGCCGCGGCTCCAGCCTTGCTTCCAAATTGCCGCTTCGAGCCGTCAACGGGCGGATTTCAGAGCTGCTCCAGGGGAGCGCCAGCGCCCGAGGGGCGCAGCTGCGGGGCAGCTCGGAGCCCGAGGAGCGCGGGGCCCTGCCCGCCGACGAGAAGCCCGCCGTGCATGTGCTGCCTTCGCCTTACAGCAAGATCACCCCTCCTCGGAAACCTCACCGCTGCAGCAGCGGCCACGGCAGCGACAACAGCAGCGTCCTGAGCGGGGAGCTGCCCCCCGCCATGGGGAAAACAGCCCTCTTCTACCACAGCGGGGGCAGCAGCGGCTACGAGAGCATGATTCGGGACAGCGAGGCCACGGGCAGCGCCTCCTCGGCACAGGACTCCATGAGCGAGAACAGCAGCTCTGCCAGCGGCAGGTGCCGGAGCCTCAAAACCCCAAAGAAGCGACTAAATGCAGGTAACCCTGTGGTGCTGGGAAGGGGGGGATGCAGAGCAAGGCAGATTAAGATGCAGTGGGTAGGCCGGCACAAAGGGTGAGCTGGTTAAATACCAGTTCCATCTCTTAGCTGAGAAGCAAGGGCATGGTAACTATCCTGGGTTCTGCCTTCTTTCATTTTGGAACATTCACAAATCCTGAGTGGTTGCATGGCCTTTGCAGTGGAGTCTCCCCCTGACCTCTTTCACTTAGGTTTACTTCAGATGAACAAAACCAGGTTAGTGTTGCCAATGACCGCCACATTCAAGTATTTATTTATACAAATATTCTTCTGATTTGATTCCAGAAAGATGCCTTTGTGAGGCTAGGAAATGTAACTGTTACTCTTAAGCACTTTGGACACAGACTTCCCTCTTAATATGCACGTTTCACCAGCCCAAGACCAGAGTCTTGCTGAGTAGCTGTATTTTTGTGAGCCCACTTCTGGTCCTTGTGTGCTCTGGATGCCCAAAGGTGCAAGATGCCCTACATCTGAAACCGCTGTTGAGTTCCTTCTTCCCACGTAGAAGATGGAACAAAAATGTGTCCATGCCCCCTGAAAGATGTTATCTTGTAGCTGAGGCTCTTGCCTTTTGAGTTGTGGTTCCTTTTCCCAGAAATTTATTGATAACAAATAATAGGTAATATTAACAACAATATGTGGGAACTACTGCACTGAAGTACTGGCAAATCTGAAACATTTTAGTGATCATAGAATGGATCAGGAAGACTTTATCTTTGTTCAGACATAATCCCCAGTAGCTTCACACTACATCAGGACTTTTTAATTAGATAGCAAGAGCCTCCTGGGTCATACCAAGAGTCTGTGCAGTTGAAACTGGTACATCTTTCCACTAGAGCAAGTTTCATAAAATTGCAGAACAGAGATGGGGACCATTCATGAACTGGTCACCTCACATTTTTCCTGGGTGCTGATTTCCCAACCTGTAGGACAAGTCTTGCCTGACCTACTTCTGAAAAAAATTCATGTTGACATTGGACGTGGTGGCACAGTTATGTGGGATATCAGTAGCTACTTATTCTACAGTAGCTCTGTCTGTCCAAAATGTATTTTTCTCATAGTGTTCCTAATTCACCAGCCATTCCACTTGCTGTGACACCCCCCTCTGGGATTCATTTCCAGTGAACAGAGTAATGCATAAATCTCCCTTTCTTTATGCACTTGACTGTGGTAGCAGAAAGAGCATGGGCAGCACAGATGTGAATGCAATAGATACTGCTATTAAAACAGCATCCATAAATGCATAGCTGATTGTACCTGTTCAGGGGATGCATCTGAAAGTGATCATTCTACATAATGCAAGCCCAGACCAATTGACTGAATAATATTTCTGAAGTTAACTTTGCATCCACGGAGAAAATCTCTTTTTCTAGCTCTTCAGTTAAATGGTACTAAATTGATTTTCCTCTGTCAGAGGAGCTCTACCTCAAAAAACCCCTTTCAAATATAAACTTTTTAATAATAACTTACAAGGATAAGAAGGATGATTTCTGTCTTATGGAAAAGAGAAAACAAAGCTGTCCACAGAGATGTTATTTGTGGATTTAAACTGGCAACTGGATTGTGTCTTGTGGAGTAGCTGCCAATCTAATATGGATGTTTTCCACAGGTCATTTAGATGGAAAAATTTATCAAGTTCTGTGAAAACAGGCAGCTGTGCAGAAGAGGGAACAAATTAAACAGTAGAGACCTCCCCCCCTACCCCCCCACCCCTTACTCCCTCAAGGGAGGTATTTTACAAAAATGCTCTGAGAAAACTTCAGGCAGAGCCTCTGGATTCTTTAGACTACAGAGTTCATCCCCAAACTAAATCACTAGAGGACCAGGATTTGTTTACTCTGATGCTCACAAAACTGCTTGTTTCATTTCATTTCTCTCTGCTTTGATAGCACACTGGAGCCTGGACAAGGCTGGAAATATGACTGACAAAAGCACTGTCTTTGTGGTGTTCTAATTACAGACAAGCTTCAGATGTGTGTGTTGTATTTTATACCAGGGCTGTATTTGGCCTCAGAGCTTTGGCTTTTGATAACCCCTGTGCAGGACTCAACATTGTGTCAGTGGTCATGAGAAGGGAGTTGTGAAGGAGAGATCTGTTTGAGACTCAGGGTTAAGATTGCTCTTGGAGCAGTCTGGAGGGCACAGCAGGAAAGAAGAGGCCTTGAGTGTGCCTGGCAGAACAGTGGCACTGGTTTGTCATGCAGTGCAGGTAAGCAAAATTAGCAAGTGAGGATGTAAGTACAAACCTTTTGTTAGCAGGGAGCATGAGGAGTCCTAGCTTTGATGCATTTTTACTGCTGTGTAACATTTGACCTGTCTTTTTCACCAAATACACCTTTTTTTTGGCTGGCCAAGAGATTAATCTCTTTATTCTAATTGCTGGTGTGAGTTAGTTCCTCTCTCCTTCATCAGCAGCATTGCAATTATCTGCCTGATGCTGGATGTGAACCTCTGGGGTGGAGGGTTTTCAGTGAGCTGTGTCCTTGGAAATTGCCTGCCCTGGTGGACTTAGCATAGCCTGGCACACTGACCCCCCTTAAAGTAATTTACAAAACTTCTCTCTTAATTCAGCATGTCACCTGATGTGGAGAGATTCTCAGTGTACCATCTCTGATACTTTACTTTTGAGAGTGATCCCCTGTTTCAGCAAGCAATTCCTGTATTGTTTGGAACAACTTGTGTGTAAGTGCAACCAGGCATTTTATGGAAATTAAAAAAACCCAACCTTTACCACCATCCCTATTTCTAGCAGAAAACCACTGCCCAGAAATTAATCAGGCTTCGCCTTCATATAACCCAGCTCCTGTTTGCATTTGGTCCTGCAGCAGTGAAATCATAATTCTGTTTTGATGTGTTTGATAATAGTATAATTTTTCACATGTCAGCAGATTTATGATGACATAAAACCAGGCTTATTACTTCAATGCAGGAGAACATGAAGGAGGAGTTAAGATATAAGGGAGAACAGAGCTGTTTGCAAATGTATTTTTATTGTATAATGAAAAAAAATGCAGTTTTGCAATCTTTCATCCTCTAACATCTTCTTTCTTATACTGTGAGTGTTATCTCTTAAGGAACACTTTTTAATGAAAAAGATAGCACACAAAGGTTCTGAGATCTTAAAAGACAGATATTATTTTAATCCAAAGTGTCAAGAGCATTGGACCTTTCCTGATTTGTGGTCACAGATCCACTGTGCTGTAATGGATATGGCACTATAGATATGCTCATTTCAGGTCAGGCAACCTTGTCCACTTTATTTATGATTATTATTAACAGAAATGCTACCTGTCAGACACGATCAACATGAATCAGCCCAAGGCCTCTGTAAAAGGAGCTATAAAGGGTCTTTAAGAGAATCACCAGCAGATCTCACAATTACTTTTGAAGTTCTGACACATTGGAGAGACATCATTTTTTTCTTGAGATTAAGATCTTGTCTTTCAGTGCTCTTAAGTGCATTATTTGTATGTGTAGGTGCTTCTGCCCTGAATGTCATACATGAAGCACCAGACCTACATTGACAGCTTTTGAAGGATAAAGTTAGTTCATATCCTTCACTCTTAGCCTTAGGTTAATTTTTGGGCTCTGCCTGGGTACCTGTACAGTTCATAGACAGCGCAGCACAAAATTGTGTATGTACAAAATTAGCAGAAAATAATAATAATAATAAAACCTACTTCCTTTTGCATCTTAGTACCTATTGAAAAATCATGTGTTTGCCTCATGAAGCACATAAGCCTTTCCCCTGAAACTAACCTATGTATTTAATCAACATTCTCATTTTTTTTTAACATCTAACATTGGTTCTGTAACATCATGTCAGCATACAAAGTGACTGTTTGTGGCAGAAACAAACCTATTTAGCCCTCACCTGTGGCTGTACATTTCAAAGCTTTGTATAGCTTGTCTTTAATCCACCCTGTGGTGTAAGTATTATTCCAGACCCCCTTTCACAGATGGAGAAATGAAGGTAGAGAGTGTTGCTGACTTGCCTAATGCTCTCAGCCAAGTGAGAGCCAGATCCAGGGTTAAATTACAGGCACCCTCAATTCCTAACCTCAGCCACAACTGACTTTGCCATACATCCTCCTCTGTCCTTGCTGAGCAGTGGAAAACAATTTCATTTGTTATTTTCTTTTTGTGGCAGGCCCTTTTTCTCTCTCTGTCTGCAATAATCTGTACAACTATGCTGTACTTTGATTTCTTTGCTCACTTAGCCCTTCCCTGTAAGAAGCAATTGGCATCTCAGCCCTATTTCTGTCTCTGGCTCCAGCCTCCTCTCTCTTGGGTGGGCTGTGCTGTCTTGAGTAGGGCTCTGAATTGGTAGGGCACAGTTTGCACACTTATAAGTTGCAGCAGTTATATATGATTTTCTAACTCCTCAGAAATTCCAAGTGCAGTGGCCCAGTGCCGCTCCATGGAAAGGCAATGATAAGGGTGCTTTTATAATACATTCTCCTGTATGTGATCAGGAAGCACATTCTGGTTGAACTTTAGTTTTGCCAAAGCTGTATTAGTGTCCTGGGGGTGCAACAGATATGAGAGGGAGGCAGGCAGGGCAGCAAATTAGGACTTGCAAGATCTGTGTTGTATTCTTATTCTCTGGTGTGCTCCTGGTTCGCTGTATCACCTTGGGCAACTCGTGTAATTTCTCTGTTCTCTTGTTACCAGCTCATAAAAGTAGATAATGCTGGTACAAAAAAAAATGTAGTAGCAGGGTCCTTAGATGAGAAGTGTTATCTACCTGCCTTTTGCTCTTCTGCTTGGATGCTTTTCAGCATCTTTTCCTGAGTTTAGTTTGGATATATGTGGGCATTGCTTTAAATTAATTGTCAATACAAAACATGACTGGATAATTTCAGAGATGGAGCCTTGGTGTTAGCTCTGGGTCTCTCCCACTTTGAGCTAATAGCAAAGGAAGATCCAGGCTCTAATGAGGTTAACCCAGAAAAGGCAAGTCCTGTTTGCATTTTCATGTAATGTGTTGTTTCTAGTTTGTTCTGCCCTCTCCTACAGATGTTATTTACAGGTTCCTGTCCCTTACAGTGTTTCAGTACTCTCTATGAGGAAATCTTCTTCCCTGGGAACAACAGAACAGGAGGGGTTCTGAGATAATTCATCATAAACAAGGCATTTTGTTGGAGATCACACAGATCTTCCTGGAGCTGTTTTCTTTCCTGTTCCCTATGAGATAGGGTTGGGTGCCTAAGAAAATCCCCATCTGTGTTACATTGAGTTAAACCTACAGGCTGCAGCCCTCTGCTGAGATGGGACAGAACAGACCTCTGCTAAGGAGTGGATCTCCTTTGATTCCTCTAGTGGGTGGTTTTTGGAGCTGTGTCTGAGCTTGGAGCTTTACTGGTGCTGGGGCTTCTGCCAGCAGGGTGAAGCACTGAGGGCAGTGGCCCAAACAGCTCTGGGGGAGCAGCAAGTGAGCAGCAACCATTAGGTGCTGGTGGGGACCACTGCCCCACAGTGTGCACAGGCCCTCTCATGGGAGCACACCTGGGACTGGGGCAGGTGGAGAAGATCTGAGACAGAAGGAGACAGCTCAAAGACATGAGACTTTGGGCATGAAGTCCTTTGCAGTAAAGCACTTTCCAGTTGGATCAGTCAGGGACACTGATACTTAACATCTTCCTGAATGTTAAGTATCAGTGAATGTCAGAAAACAAAAACCTAAGAGATGTTATTGAAAGTCAGGCCAAGTAGAAACAATACTGGGGGAAAATTAAGGTTTCCAAAGGTTGAATTCCTGAAGTTTAAAGCTATGATCTGAGTTGCATATCTCAGAATTTGGAGGACCCTGCTTTTGTCAGTCCAGGATAGGATTTGGGGGTGTGTTTTGTGTTTGTGTGTGTGCTTTCATCTTCTTTGCATGGGGCCCTATCTGACTACAGACAATTAGAGATTCCTGCTGCAGCATTTGATGACATTCACAGTAAAGTTTCATGACTCCTTGCAGCTCTTTCTTGGTACTAACTTTCTGCACCAAAGAAGAGCCAATTGCTACATGATTTTAAACACCCTAATAAAAAGACAGACTGTTAAGTCATTACTAATTATCTACAATTAATCTCCTTTTTTCTCATGCTAGTGTGCTCTGGGTTTCACTGGTGGGATGGTTTTAAAGATGGAGATTTAGAGGTTCCCAGAAAGCCCTGAAAACTCCATACTTGAACATATTTACTCTCTGGAGCCACTTAGCCCCTTCTATGAAAGCAGCAGAAAAAGCCAGAGGCTGAATCTACGAACTGTAAATTATGAAAGTCTGTCTCCAGCCAATATTGCAACGCATCACATTTTGAAACATGGCCAAAATGATAATGATGAAACAAAACACCAACAAAGAGAGTCTGAGCTTTTCTTGTTGAATCCAAGTGAAAAGGAATTTGATTCATGTTTAGACTGCCTAAAGCACAGTGTGGGGAGCTGAAAATTGCCCTTTGTATCGAAAGCTGTAGGGCACCTCCAGCATTTCTACATCAACTTGCTTACAAGCAGTGGTAGCTAACTGATATCCTGTATTAAACCTTTACCATGACAAAGGATGTTTAGAATTATACAGAAAAATGCTGTTTGCATGCAGGTGACCACTTTATGCATGTGACTTGCTGACTGGACAGCCCTGGGGCGAGTAGAGGGAGGGGAAGTGCAGGCTTCAGCTCCAATTTTTTTTTTTGTTCATTAAAACAACAGCATCGATTTTCCCGGGTCAAAGCCAGGCCATTTCATGCAGCAAATCTATGTTGAAAGGGATCAGAGTAATCATTTTTTACACGCTTGACTACTGCATGCCAGCCCTGAGCTTTCAGCCACATGAACATAGGAGTGATTTAATAGAGGAAGTGGCAGCAGGCTTTTGTGCACGCTGAAGGCTCCATGTAACATGCATGACTGAGTCGCACACCATTAGGCTGGGTGTAAATAAAACTTGCTCTTGACACTGCCACAGAATTAGCTCACTGGAATGCCTCCACCACTGTCCTGTTGGGAGCTAATGTCCTGGCTTTAGAGCCCTTCCCCCTCCAGCCTCTGCCTTTGCTGTCCAAGTGACTGGAGCAGCTCTTCAATGCAGTACTGTCGTAATAATAACCAGCTTCTTAAATAATGCCACAATGCTGAGAAATACCTGTTAAACCAAAATCCAGCCTGAAGAGAGAGAAATGTTTAGAAGAGACTCTGGTTGGGGTTTTTTGTGAGGAATTGTGGGTGATGTGCATCTTCCCTGGAGCATCTCCCAGATTACTTGTCAACCTGCCACGCCGCAGGAGGGCTGCTTTCTGATCTGGTTTCAGCAGTGCTCATTCACCAGCTCTGAACTGCCCTGAAAAGCTCCTTTTAAAATAAGACAGTAATTCAGAAAGCAAGGTTAAGAAATAAACTGGGTAGATAGAAATGAACTGCGTAGACAGAAAAAAATTAGAAGTTGGCTGATGTCAGCCTATTCCTTATACCAGTACAGGAACAACACATCTAGTGTAGGTGTGGATGGAATGTTATAAACAAACATTGCTTTATTAAGATAACCAGGAAACAGTGATTTCTTGCCTCAAGGGTCCTTGTACATTTTACCAATTCACAACAGTGGGCTTGCGTAACAGTCAGTACAGAATATGGCCTGAATTATTTTACAGAGATGGACATAGAAAATTTTCTTTTGAATGATGGATCCTCTCAGTGTATCCTTTTCCAGGTGTTTGGGTGCAGCATGGTCCTTTCTATGTAATCTGAGTTGTGAGGATGAGTGAATGGTGTTTTGATTTTCTGGCAATATAGGCCTCGGTTCTTTGGTGTTTAGAATACTGACCTCAAGATGGGCACCCTAAATACTTCTGGTGAAGCCCCCACATCATCAGAGAGGCCTTCCACTTGAAAACATTGGCAGTGACTTCCCCTGCAGGAGGGAACTGTGCAAACTGTATGAAAATCCATGGAGTGAATAGCTGTGTGCCCTGCACTGGGCAAAGTGCACTATAAAATAAACTGGGAGAAAGGAGGTCAAAGGAAAGAGGAGGAGCTGCTTTAGTCATGGACAATTGACCATAAGGGCAGATCCCACTAGGAAATAAGAATGAGAGGCAAAGTCAGCATCACATTTTCGACTCAAACAGAGCAGGAGCCCTGTTGTCAGACAGTGAGGAGCAGCAGGGAAAACAGCATAGATAATCTTTGCTAGTAAGCAAAGGTTGGTGCTATAACTGACATCAGTGCTGTTGCTGTTGGAGGCACAACAGTTCTTGGAAATGAAGCCAAAGAAGGAATAGTGTGAGCTTAGGGGTACTGCTTTAGTTAGCCAGGTCTGGTTTTTGTAATTTTCTTGGACTGTCTGGTGAGAAAAACCAAAATGCTGAGGAACAGGTTCTGTACAGAAATGCAATTTTACATCCCATAACATTAAGTGCTGTGGGGAATAGCTTTGGCTGCACATCCTGCCTTTGAGCACACACTGTAAACTTCTGAAATGATGATATATCAAGTTACAGTTTCATTTTCTGTTTGAAACACCTTGAAATTTCTAGGACAGCCGTTGTTTTGCATCCCATTCGGATGTATCCTGCTTTGGAGAGATATGCATCACACTGTTTTTCATTAAGATTTTGTATCTGCAGTTTTTGCCTTTACCTTTTTCACAGAAAAGATGCTCAATCTGGAATGTGTGCTTGGAAAGCAGCCTAAGGGGAGCAGTCCAAAGTATACAGTACTTAAGCAAAACCAGACTTTTTAGAGCTTTTGCCCTGGTCAACACATACCTTTATGAGCACACATCCTTGCACAGTTGGGCAATTTTGCTGGGGTCAGTGTGTGTCTTCTTATCCTTAAAGTTACCCTCACATACCTTGGACTGTATTTCTCATACCTTAATGCTCCTCTGGGCTTACCTTTGCTGAAATATGTTGTAGCTTCAGTGCCAGACCTTCAGTCAGATCTACTTTCACACTGCACACCTTCACTGCTGTGCTACTCTCTTAAATTTAAACTAAACCTGGCCAAACCTTAACCTATAGCTTAAGGTAGAGCAATAGATCTGTTGCAAAAGCAAATCTTGTATCCTGTGTATTTTCATGGCTATTTCACAGCCTGGTTATTCATACTCAAACTAGGTTCAAGAGGGGTTATTCTGAGGGTGGATAAATTCAAACTAAGTGAAAAACATATCCTTCAGGGCATTTAGCAAATGGCATTTATGCTTTACATACTGCATTGATTTTTGGTATACATTTCCTTTTTTGAATGAAGGAGTGAATTCTGTTTACATGGTGGAGGGTCAGCCAGTTTGCTGAGGTGCAGAGGTGGGGCAGAGGTGGGAGGGTGCTGAGAATTGCTCCTGTTGAGCTCCCTGGCTGCCCATTTTCTTCATAAGTCATACATGGGGAATAGAGGAGTAGTGTGCTGTAATTCCCACACAACATGTTATTTATTATACAGTCAAAATTGATGAGATCCTAACTCCATCAAGTACACCCAATAAATTTGGGACTTCAGATGGATATTTTCTATATGAATGGAAAACTGCATTAATTTTAACAATTCAATTACTATGTGTTGTTATGGATGAGCAAGCTGCTTTGTGATATTTGCCCCACAGCTTAGGCTGTACTCCTTACCAATCCTAATTAAGGTAAAATAAGAAAAAAACCCAGAGACTAAATGTACAGGTCAGTGGCAGGAGTCTCCTGTCAAATGGCACCATTATTTTCTGTACCTGGGCTAATAAACAGCCTATTAAACAGTGCATGTTTAGAACAAACCAGATCCAGTTTTACCTTACCAGAAAGAGGAAGATCTTTCATTTTAATTTCTCCTCAAAGCACTGTAAGCCTCAGATAAATCATCCTGAGCCAGCATTCAAGGCTCAGATAAACAGGCATCTCTCTTTCTCTTTCTCCCCTGAGTCTCACACATCTGTAGCCACTGGAAGCCCTGTGCAGGGCTGCATCCCAAGGGAGCCCCTTGGCCAGGCAGCTGTGTGAGGCAGCTCTGCCCTGCTGCATTGCCCCAGTGCACCCAGAGCTGCAGCCTGTCCTGTTGTCATAACCCACAGGCAATCCAGACACGAGCCCTGGCTGGAAAAACACAATGAGTGAATGTCTCCTGCCACTGCTGCAGTCTCAGCTGCCTCTCTCCCGAGGGCTAAGCACTCTTAAAGGAGGTTGGAGCCCTCCTTCTACACCACCCACTTCTGCTTCCCATTGAGCCAAATGGACATGAATGGGAGCAAAATGCAAAAAGATTTACCATCATCCCTCTACTTCATACCCCAGGAATCTGTTTTGCTTTGCTCCAAGTAGGAGCCTGATGCTGTTCTCATGGCAAGGTGCATTGGAGCCATCCACCTGCATTCCCAGAGAGTCCACTTCGACTCTGGCTGGTGACTTTTTCCAGTGGGGTGGTTTAAAAGTGCCTCCTCACACAAGAAGGTGGTTTTAACAACCACAGTGGGGAAAAGAGGAAGAACATCAAACAAGAAAAAGGCACTGCCTTAGTCATAAGCCAGCCATGTCTGGAGAGCTGGGAAGAAGGAATTTCCAGTCTGCTCAGCTGCTTCCTTGAAGTGCTAGAGCTAGTCTGCAGGCATGTCAGGAAAGGAGATGTGATCATCATTGTGGGACAGAAAGTAAAAATTATTAACAGCACTGGGTGCATTAAGCAGAAGGTCAGACCTGATGCTTGTAGATACCGCTGGCTCTAAAAACTGTTGAACAGTAAAGAGATTGTATTTACACTCAGATGAAATTTGAGACACTGCTCCTGTGAGACACCATGGCCAAGAGCCTCAAAAGTATTTTAAAAACATATTTAATGCCTGAATCCTTTCGGTCTTGAGTGACACTAGGATGATACTTGGGGCCCTTCCCATTCTAAGCAAGCAGAGGACTTGTTTCCCAGGAGGGGCTGAGCCTATTTCAGGATCTATCCCTGCATGTAAAAACCTTGAATAGTCCACCATGCTCTCTCACCTCCCTTCAAGTATGCAGCTGTTGCCAGCATTTGGTTACCTTTCTCTAGCACTGCTGACAAGAGTCACCCTTAGCATTGCAGCTTGTTGGGGTCTTCCCAAACTGTCTCTCTTGTTGTTGTCAGTTTTTGGTAATGGGTCAGGTCTTGCTTTTATCTTTTATCAAGATCTGACTCTTCTCTTGACCAGGCATTTTAATCTAGAGATTAACTGAAATGCATTCAAGGTAAGGGAATGCTGACATTGTCTTCCAGTGACTGGTACCACAGAACTAAAATAACTCTGGCTTGCTGGTATTTGTAAGGCTTCATTTGTTCTGGCATGAGTTTTTTTGCTGGGCTGCAGTTTGGGAATTAACACAGCTATGAAAAGTGTCATAGGATGGGCAGTCCAAATCTGAGGAAGTTTGGTATAAAGGGGCCTTGTAGAGCTCCCTGTCTACCCAGAACTCTGTCAATCAGCTCTGTCTGTGCCCTCTTTTTCTTGCATTGTGTCATCTCAGATGTATCCAGATAAAAGCTCTGCAGACTAGGCTTTCCAACAGACCATTCTCATCCATTTTAAAGCTAGAACTTATAGGTTAATTACTGGTCTCTAACACAGACCTACTGGTTTCTAGCACAGACTGTTGTACTCAGAAATCATAGGGCAAGTGAATAGTTCTCAAAGTCAGCACTGGGAGAAGCAGATTCCCATGAATGAAACTAGGCAATACTTTCTTACTTGAAAATCCAAAAACTAGGCAATCAATATATATTTTGGGGTTTTTTTAGCTTTTATCATACACCAAGTTGACAGACATGTTGAAACTATTTACAGTCAAGTCTCAATAAATGTAATGTGGGAAAATCCTATAAATGATTTTATCTTGTTTTTAAAATAAAATCTGCATGATCATTCAGCATCTCTTCCCTGCTGGCTGGCATCACTTATGCATTTGCAGCCAAGAGAGTCAGTTAATAGTTTCATTCAAACTTGCTGGCTCCAGCTTTTGTTTTTGGCTTCTCTCATCCTTTTTATTCCTGCTGTGTCCTAGGGAAGACCCTGTGTCAGTTACAAAACTTTTTGGTTTAGTTTTTTTAAAACCAAGTCATTGCTCTGATTGTACTAAACCAAGGAAGGAAACACAACCAGTTGTTTTTCTTTTTTTGTCTGTGTGTTTATTTCTTTCTCCCAAAACCCCACTGTCCTTAGGCCAGTGACATACATTTTCCTCCTTGCTCTACCATAGGCTTGATTTGGCATCTCATGTGGCAGATGCTTTCCATGCAGCATAGGCTTTATCAGCCAAGTACACCTTCAGCTACTGCAGTGCTCCCACTGGCTGTGCTGGATGGGTGTGCAGGAGCACTGGTATGGAAGCAGGCACAGTGACCCTTCCTGCAGCCCCTTCCTCTTGCTGCTGCCTTGCCCATCAGCAGTAAATCCATGAGTGGGAAATGTTTTAGAGGAATATTCTACTAGTAGAGACAAGGCTAATGCAACAAATCTTGGATGTACTTCCTGCAGGCATTTTGTGCTCTCTGCAGCTTTACTGCTGCAGCCAGCCTGCAGAGCTGTTGTGCAAAGGCCTAGGTGGTGGTGTGCTGGCACCCAACTCCAGCACAGTAACAGGACTGGACTATCAAAGCTGTGATTTGTGCTGATTAAAAAACTTCTGAACTCCTGGAGATGGTCTATGCAGAGGCTGGCTAATGCTTGTCCTTTGACTGTAAGAGCCAGTACCAGCAAAGAAAGAGGAAAGCCAAGCTAGACCAGTTCCATCCTGCTGGCTTGGGTCCAACATCAGCTTGCCTGCACACACTGAGACCTAATCAGGGAGCAGAGTCAGGCTCTGTGAACTTCAAGTGCCCTCTGAGTGTCAAATCCTGGAGTCAGGCACCAAAGAACACTGAGGGTCTCACACATGGTGCTGCACATTGCAGCTACAGCTCCCACGGCCTCCCTGGGCTTCCCCTCCATTTTCTGCTGTGTCTGAGAAGGCCAAACACACATCGTTTGTAGACTTCTCTGCAACGGGAAGGAGAGGCAACAACTGTGCTGACATGCCCCGTCTCCCTTTGCAGGTTCACAGAGGAGGAGGCTCATTCCAGCTTTATCCCTTGACACCAGCTCCCCAGCAAGGAAGCCTGCCAGCAGCCCCGGGCTCCGCTGGGTGGATGGGCCCCTGCGGGGCGGGCAGAGGGGGCTGGCGGAGCCCTTCGAGATCAAGGTCTATGAGATCGATGACGTGGAGAGGCTCCAGCGGCGGCGCGGTGGGGACAGCAAGGTGAGTGCAGCCCTTGTCACCTCCTGGCTGGCACTTAAGGTCAGCACTTAAATCATAAGACTGGGAGGAGTATTTTAGAGCATTTTTGAGTATTTTAGAGTAACGGTGGATTATAGACTTTATTGTTATGTTACTTCTCTTCCTAGCCTCGGACACTTGTTGAGGCTATTCGTGATGTTTGGAGAAACTTCTTGTGGTGGAGTTTCTACTGGACTTCACCCACACAGCAGATTTGTTTACAGAGGAGAATGTGGAGTATTGTTGAGCCCTCCACACAGGCTTGGATGCGGATACTTCTGTTACTGGAATTGCTTCCACACTAGTGAGGGTAGCACAGTTCTCAGATGATTCCATTTGCTGCATGTCTTGGTGGCTGCCACCCCTCAGAAGTCATGTGAGGCCAGGCTGGCTGTCTCCAGCACTGCACCTCCTGCTGTTGCTGTACCCCAGAGCTTTACAGAAAATATATCTTCTTTATTAATGACTGTGAATTGCTAGGGCTTTTCATAACATGCTCCCTTTGTTTAAGGATGTTTCAAATTTGATATTGCTACCAGTTCTCTTATTTTAAATTATGACTAATGCATCACTTATACACCAAGCACAGGGGTGTATTTAGGCTTTCAATACAGCAAGCAATGGATTTCCTGCTCCCAAGAGCTTAGATTATCTTAGCCAAACTGTGGTGAAAAAACCAGAAATGTTTTCCTACAGTTAATCTAATTTCAGGATGCTGCCTGTTATTAATTATTATGGTTTATTATTAACTACCATTGCAAAGTCTCCAAAGCTCACTGATGGAAAACATGAAAACCAAACAAAAGCAATAAAAATAAAGCAGATGATGGATGATTTCATGCAGTGATTCATATGCTTCCAGAATAAATGGCTCATTGTCAGTATTATTGATTGGAAGATCATTTCACTGAATGGACCTGGGTATTTCTTCTCCTCTTCACCTATTCCTTCCCTGCTTCTTTTTCCTGGCTGGCAGGAGGTGATATGTTTCAATGCCAAGCTGAAAATCCTGGAGCATCGCCAGCAGAGAATCGCTGAGGTCAAGGCCAAGTATGAGTGGTTAATGAGAGAACTGGAGGTGACCAAACAGTACCTGATGCTGGATCCTAATAAGTGGCTCAGTGAATGTAAGAACATCCTTTTATTGCCTGAACCCATAGGTTTCCTTTGGTTTATTTAATAGGGGGGATGGAAGGAAGCAGAAATGTCTGCTAAGAGTGAGATGTAAGCTACTGTTTGTAAACTAAAATGAACCAACATATGACCTGAGGGCAAGCTTTAGATTGACTGTCTTTCTAGAACTAGTTCCTATAATTCTTATTAAATGTTGACAGTAGAACTGAACAATCCTTTTTGCCTGAGAGCTGAATGTTGAAATGGTACAGCATTCTAGTGGTGGATGTTGCCATTGGTAGATTAACGTTCAAGCGTTTCAGTCCACAGCTCCTGAAAATGAGATATTTTTTTGGCCTCAGATCACTCAAACATATGAGCAATATTATAAATCTGCTCTTCTACCACAAAATAACACTGTGGAGCAAACTTGTCCCTCGGCAGCAGTGGGCTTACATGAAATGAAATTAAATTTGGCCCTTTTTTTTAACTATAGATGTGTAAAGTTCAGAGATCTTAAAGGGCATTCTCATTCAAATGAAGGAGGACCTCAGCACCTCTGAGGAAAAAACCATAAAGAGATACTGCAGTAGTTATACAACAGTTTTTAGTATTAGCAAACAGATAAGTTCATATCAAAGAGTTCTATTAAAAAAAACACAATGTGCAAAAGTTTATTTAGGATAATTGCAGGTGGCAAAAGGAGGCTGGCTGGTGTGTTCTCTTACAACATCCTCACTCTTCCTTTGACAGCTGCCTTAAGTTGGCATCAGATTGGTATATCCTGCAAAACAACCACAGTGCAGGTTTCAGGAGCACTAAAGAGAGAGAGAATTTGCTCTGCATTGCTGTCCACTTACTGTGTGATGCCTTTAATTCTAATTCCAGTGTGGTAAATGCAGGAAGCCTGAAGGGTTGCTCAGGGACCAGATAGAGTGGCAAGTGCTGGCTCAGACAGTGTATCTTGGCTTCCATGGAAGCTGCTGGGCACCTGTGTTGGAATGATTGATGTGTGTGCCTTCCCTTGCCTTGCTGGAGTGGTCTAGTGGGAACCACATGGAATAGGGAGAGATGTGAGGAACAAAGAGACTAGAGATTTGTTTTAAAGTCCAAGTTCTGAATTCAGAGGGATTACCCCTCAAGAGACTGCAGCTATTTAAAGCTCTTTTTGGTCAGCAGAATGTGTGAGAAAGTCAGTACATGCTTAGCATTCAACATTTGCTAGAGGAGGATGGAGCACGGCAAAGGCATCTGCAGCTCTGGTGAGGATGGCAAAGCAGATCACTCCAGAAAGCATCCAAAGCAACTTTAAAGTGTTTTTAACTGTGGACAAGCTGCTGTGCTATTTCAATAGTCATTAAACAGAAAAGGCAACTTTTAATCACAATGATATCCAGAGCTAATGTTGTATATGGTACTGAAGACTTGAAGTAGCTCTGCCTCTCCCACCAGCCACCACTAAGTTTTATCTACTTTTCCTATCTGTGTTTTCTTTCTCTCAGTTGATCTGGAGCAGGTATTTGAGCTGGATTCTTTGGAATACCTGGAGGCCCTGGAATGTGTGACTGAGCGTTTGGAAAACCGTGTCAACTTCTGCAAGGCCCATCTCATGATGATCACCTGTTTTGACATCACCTCCAGACGCCGATAAAGTATGAACCTCAAGAGAATTCCAATGCACATCTCTGCCATCCTCCTTTTCCCTTCCAAACAGCATCCCAAAGACAAAAGAATGAGGATGAAGGTTGGAGTCAAGTCTCAGCTGTGTGTATGAGAGATTTGCTATACTATACAGAGGAGTAGTGTTAAAAAAACAAACAGAACAAGCATGGAAAATGGAGATAGAAGGTTGTTGATACTCTTAGCCTAAAAGAGCACTTTGTGGAACCTTTTAAGGACATGTCTGTAAATAAGAACTGCTGGCAGAAGACACTTCTTTCCCTGCATTAGCTGAGGAAGGAGGAAAGGTGGTTGTGGGACTTCCATTGAGAGGTTCATTAAAAGAAAACCTATCCAGAAAAAAAACTGTTCAAGTGCCTTGCAAATCTTTGTTATCCAAACATTTATGTTCATACTTTATTGTGTACAGATGGTGCTAGTCAAGAAAAGAAAAAGAAAAAAAAAAAACAAATACACTTTTGAAATGTATTTACAGCTTGTTTTTCTCTTGGTGTTTTCTCCTATTTCAGACTTGCTGTTTCTAAGTAACTTGTGTTTGTAGAGATATTTCCTAATCAGTACAACATATGAATAAATGTTAACTGTCTTCTCTTGTTACCAGAGTAAGGCCACTCAAAGAGAATTTCAGCTTTCCCAGATGACACAAAAATATTTCTAGCAGAGAGTAAGGTTTGTTTAAATGCTCTTCTGTACTTTATATGCTGGAGAACAATGTAATTTTCACAGTCTGTAGGTTTTGCAGTGTATGAGAGAGAAGTGAGATTACTGTGAAGTAAATATCTTTTCAATTTGATCCAACCCCCATAACTTGTTTTCTTGTTCATATATGTTTTGCTTTGTATTGTCTGGAGTTATGAAAGAGGAGGTACTTTCATCATTTTTCTGGTGCTAGTAACTTGCTGGAAAATTGTCCTTTAGGCTAAGGTTTCCCATGCTTATCAGTCCAAAAATAAGTGATTTATTCTTTCTCTCTTGAGGCTATGGCTGATAAAATTTAGCTTCACCTCTTTACAACATATACCACTGCAAGACATGTTTTGTCAGCTTCTGATCCCTGGCCCATACCCAGAGATGTACCTGAGATGTACCTCAGCTCAGCACAGCTGGAAATAAGGCAAATGAGTAGACACTTCAAGCGTGTTGGCAATGGAATTTCCACCAATCCTCAGTACCTGAAGCCGTGGCAAAATTCCCATTGACATCAACAGGACAAGGGTCTGCACCTCCATGCACATCCAAATATTCTACTAGTTTGCCTCTTTGTCTACAAAACAGTATGTGGGAAGGAACAGCCTTTGTATTTCATAGACAAATGTGCAAAACCTGCATTTTAATTACATATGAGCATGAAGAATAATTTTGTTGAATTAGGTTTCTTATTCCTCTATATTGAAATAAGCACATTCACAAAAATTCCTCTCTCACATACATTTGTGCTACCCTCCTGTTTCTTATGAGGAAATAGGACTCTCAGTTAATACACTCAAAATGCATCAATTAACTGCTGTTCTTAAGTGCAACTCTTCTTTTACCTCCACCATCGTATCAATGCCATCTTACAATACCCCAAGCAGCAAGTCCCAATGGAAAAATAATACTGGTAGATTTTCTGGTGGTTAGGTGAACAGAAAAGCTTTTTTAAAAATAGAAATAGAAATAACATTTGTATAGTTTTATTTTCTTTCAGTGCTCTACAACTTGTAATAACAAATCTTACTCATGCTATTTCCCTTGTCACTGGATTGTATAGAAAATTCTACTTACAATCTATAGGATTAGTTGGAAGGGAGAAAAGGTCCTGTGTGAAATTCACTTTCTAGTCTGTTCCACAGCAATTTCCTATCATGAAACTTATATTCTAGGTCTTAAAGAAATATCCCTCCCTCTCTCAAGAAAAAAAAAAAAAAACCAACCAACTGTGAAAATCCCCCCAAACAATGTAATTTAGCTGGCTTTCTTCTCTTTATAGCAATTTCAGTAGCAGTTACTATGTATTGGTTCTTTGGAGGCAGAGCCCCAAGCATTGAGCACAGCTGCAGAGAGCCAAGGAAATCATCCCTGCACTGAGTCCAGGACTTACACAGGACTGGTGATGTTTCTGTAAATCAAGTGGACACATTTCAGGGCTATTGTAAAATACCTATTGCATGTAATATTCCTCATCAGCATTAACTCAATTATTCATTGACTCTCAGTTTGATACTTCTGTAGCTTGGGAGGCATAGCAAAAAGCATGTGCACACAGCCATTATTTTAAAGAGGAAGAGCATATGTTCACCCTGTTTATAATGATGGACAAAAATTGATTATGCCAGGGATGGATTTTGCATTCTGAAAATTATGTACTAATTGAGCAGAATCACAGTACTTACAAATATTTTATTTCTGAGGACCTAATTAGAGCAGTCATTAACTCCCATAATATACTAGCATTGATATCCTAAAATCCATATGCATCTTCTATTTCTTGACTTTCTGTCATTTCATTTCAGAATTTGCCACTATGCTTTTAAGAATGGTGATGGCTTAACACAAAAAAAGGAATGAAAAATTTGTGGAGATTTGACAACTATAAATTTTTTTTCTTCTTGAAAACGGCTTTTTACTTCAGAATTTATATTATTACAATTGAAATATTTGCAAAACAGATAAATCAAAGCATTCAGGACCTTATTATGAAATTTATCTCAGTTTGCAGTAAAGTCAGCATTTTAGAGAAGACACAAACACTTCTGCAATCATCCAGGAAGTCCCATTCTTTAGGGCATTGCCAGCATAATGCTGTTTTTATGCCGATTTTTCAAAAGGCATCACGCTGCCCAAAATACACAAGAGCAACATGAATGTAATGCCTAATCATTTGCACATTCAGAAATCAATCTTATTTCCCTGGGACAGCTTTAGTAGGAAGCAGCAGTGTTAATGTAATTAGGTTTGAAGGTTAATTCTTTGTTCACACGTGTCCCAGGAGATCTCTCCGCTGTGGGAGGGCTGTGGAACACCAGCACTGCTCCACATCCCCACCAGCACTGGGGGGCTTTCTGAGAACTGCTCCTCGTGGCATACTGAACCTCATCCCTACAAGGGGCAGGAGTTGCTCTGTGGCCATAAATTCGAGTGCAGCCTTAGGCTGGAGACTTTGCTTGTGTGGATTCAGAAATCCCTCTGGTCTGTGCGAGCTCTCAGCAGGCAGAAGCTGCACTGGCTCTTGGTGCTGGGTCAGTTTGTGCTCTAAAGGGTGGGGGGGAGCCCTAATTCCTGGTACTTTTGTCACACATCTTTTCTTTTGCCATGCAGGCCTTGCCTCAAAACAATTCCTTGTCAATTCATTCAGATCTAAGTAATCCAAAGTATGACTTCACAGAAAGACAAGGAAGGAAACTGATACTCTCCTTTCTTAGCTCTGCTTCTCATCTCACCTGCTCTGATAAAACTGAGGCACAATTGCATTAAGAATCAGAAGAGTTATAGCAGAGTAAACTCATTTGTGAGGAAAATCCATCCACCTGCCCTTTTTTGGGGTATTTACTGCTAGTTAGGTAGTAGAAAATCATGCTACTCTTACATATTTGACACCCCCTCGTTTTGTGTAAGGGCCACACACAGGGCTGTTGCTGAACATCTGTCTTTGATCCAGTCTTGGAAGACCCACTGCCATAAATCCTAGCTTCTGAAACTTGCAGATCCATAAGATAGTAACTGGTAACAAGCAATGGCATGATCCTCTGACATGATTCTTAGTGAGAGCTGCAGAAAATGTACAAAAATGGGTCAAAGATTCACACTGGCATTTTTTTCTTTTATCTCTAAACATGGCAATTATAGAGGCTGAAAGCTGGGAGTAATACACACCAAATCCTATGTTTCCTCACAGGACACATTCAGTTTATCTTGAAATGTGGGTTTTATTTTTTTCACTTTTTTCATTCATCTCAGTAATATGGCTTGTCTTAAAATAGGGACCTGTGGCATGGAATTCAAATGTGATGACAGCTGAAAAATATGCTCTTTTACAAATGTTTGTGATTTTGCTGCATCTTTTTTAATGAGCTAAAAATCATTGTAGAAATGTGCACAGGTAAATACACACACAGAGCCTGAGATGGCCCCCTTGCCCATTGTTGTGGGGAAGTGGCAGAGCTGTTCACAAATGGCAGCACCACCACTCCCCTTCCCTCCTCCAAGGAGTGCCTGCAAAACCATTCCCCTTGCACTCACCTGGATGAAGTTAACTTACACACACTGTAGGGAAAACTCATGCTTGAAACTCTTTCAAGGGCTTCTTTAAAAGGTTCTTTCTTACCCAGGTTCTTCAGCCAAATAGCTCCATGTAAGAGTCTGTTAAGCTTGTAAAAATATTCCAGATAAACTTCCCTATATTTCAGAGTGTCAGGAATTTAAGGCAAGATATTTTATAATCTCAGCTGTTTAACACAACCATTTCTCCATATGCTTGGGGTGTACAGCATAGTTACATCAACTGAGAGCCTGGACTCTTGGTGGTCTGTGAAGCTTTCTGTCCAGTCCTAACAGATCTAAAATTGGGTTGCACAGCATCAGGGATGCACCAGCTCACTGCAGAGATCAAAGCCTTGGTACCATTAAATACCAACAGGAGTGGGTGGTGACCACAGAGAGAGGCATTTCTTCTCAAATCCAAGGATGGTGGCATGCCCTGCTTAATCCTGATGTCCTCCTGGTCTGTGTTTTGTCACTCCACAGGCTTTTGCATTGGCAACACACAGCTGTGTTTGAAGCAAAAAGCCTGGCTGTTTCTAGCTATCTTAAGATTTAAAAGAGGTTTCCAAATAACCACAGCAAACAAAACTGTGAATGATTTGTCAATGCAAAGTTAATAATCTCTCTCTCTCTCTCTTGCATTTATTGTGTGCTCATCCCAGGGTTATCTGAGCTTCTATACCTGCTCCTGGAAATAATAAACAATTTTATGATTGTCTTTATCTTTTCTTCTTTCTCCTTCTCAAGCAACCTTTCAAAACAAAAAAAGAGAGTAATTTTCCCTTGGAAATGTAGCACCCTCTTGCCACCAAATTCACAAACAGCAGTCTCATGCTCACTTATGCAAACTTTTGAAGCTCACAATGGGCATGAAGACTCTGCAAAGAATGGAGGTGCTGAAAGTGAAACAGTAGCATTCAGTAGCATTCAGATCTAATATTTCAAACTACCTTCAAATCCTCCTGGACAGGAAATAAAACACAACCCAAACCATCTTACTTTGAGTGGTCCTACTTAAGTATTGAGCAAACTTTATAATAATGGTAATAAATTGGTGCTTGAGGCAGTTTCAGCTATATTACATATTCTCTATATGCTATAGATATGGATGTATTCACCCTCTTTATTGTATATGTATGTGTGTGAGTATTTACATGTAGCACACATACATATATGTTTTATGTATGCATAGATACTAACTTTTCTACATTTTACTTCTTTCCCTCCCATAGCTGAAACTGCTGGTTACTAACATCCACATCCACATCATATTCTATGTATGAAGGATATAATTTATTTGTAAACTCAGGATGTTCTTGTTTTATAGAGTTGCTTGTATTTTATAATTTATTTACACATCATGGTTGGAAATGCTTATCTAAGTGCTATGCATTGAAGTGTATGTTTGCTAAATCCATTTCACTCTGTCCGTGGCTATGTTCTTTCTCATTATAACAGTGGTATAAAATAGGGCTAAGGAGGAGAGAAACTGATAGATATAGAACTTATGCTGGTCCCATCAGTGGGCAATTCCAGAAGAGGATGTATCAGTAGTATATATATATATATTTTATCAACTAAATTTTATGGGGAAAAATAGAAGAAAGAACAGCATGAGGACAAGTTCAAAATGTGGAAAGTCACAGCCATTTCCAAGTTTGTCAAGAAATGCATTGAACTTTTTGCCATTAAAATTGTAAAGTTTATTGTTTGCTGGCTAAAAAATATCCCTTTTGTGGTATCTGAGGTGTGAAACATTGTCAAAAATATGATGTCTGGAAAAAAAAATCAAACTATAGTGGCATTAAATGTTTACTTTTATCTTACCAATATATCTGCCTCCTCTTCCTGACTCTTTCACTTTAGATGAGAGCATTTAATACCAGAGAATGCTTTTGACCAAGAGGATGTGGTATTGTAACAGTGAAAGTGAGCAAGAGAGCAAGATCAAACCTGAAAATAAAATGACCAAAGGGGTTCTATCAAGCAAGTGTTACTGAGAAGCAAATTCACCAGAAAACAATAAGGAATTGCAGGGTTTGATAGCAATGACAGAACTATTACAAGCAAGCAGAGCCACCATTAACTTCTCCCCTGCTGCTGACCAGAAATAGAAAGAAAACACAGTCACAGACATGAAATGATCAGGCTTTTACATAAGCTGGTTATGCATAAACACAGGGATTGCTCTTTTGCATCTGTGAGCAAGGGAAAAATCTGAGACCAAACAATTATAAAAGATGTGTTCATAGGTATAATTTTTTATCATCTTTAGCAATTGTGTCACATTTCCCTTGGCCACCATGCAGATAAATAACACAACATGGAAGCAAGAAAAAGTGTCCATTACTCAAGACATTTTTCCCTCAGAGAGGCATTGGTGGCAGGTTCAGCTGACCCCTGAGCTGCTGCTGAGGTGTGCACAATATCTGCTTACCTTCAGCTCATGTTTGTGGCATTCCCTGTTGGTAATTAAGAGAGCACCTTGCTTGCAGGACAAGAGGTGAACGAGGTCTCTGGGCAAATCTGACCTGCCCACCAACAGCTGGGTCAGCCCTGATAAGGACACCGGGCTCTTCCCATTGGAAGAAAACCACAGATCTTATTTCTTGTGGGGAAGACTTAAAAAAAAAAAAAGACAAATCATTCAAGATATCCTTTAAAACACATCCTCTGCTGGCAGATGATTTTCTCACATTCCTTACTTTAGGAGGGACATGTTAGGGTGTTAGGCATTAAATGTCTGGTTAACAATTTGATGAGAAATTAATAAGGTCCTTTCTTCTATCTTATTATTTACTGCAGAGTGGCAGATCTAGCAGTCACAGTGGCAGGGAATGCAGTTGTTTATTGTGACCTCTTTTAAAGGAAAAATACTGAGGTGGATACAAGGCAGAGGCTGGCAAAGGTGGTGGGGAGGAGACAGACTCCTCCTTTCCCCTCTTAGAGCAGCAAGCCCTGTACTCCCTTAGCTGTTGCTCCAGGCCAGTGAATTTGCATGCTGTGCCTCTCCACAGTAGCTGTAAATGAAGATAAACAGCCATTTCTTTCGTCTGTGGGCTGTTCAGAACAGCTCTGATTTGCTCTAAAGAGCTAAAAGGCTTATTGCCTACTTTTGAGGTAATTTATCTTCATTGCTGTTATCATGCAACCCCATCAGTATTAAGGAGCCCGAAGTGCTTTACAGGGACAGAAACAGAAAAATGGCTTAGTGCAAGTCCTAGACTTTGTCTGAGATAGAACTGATGGTGAGGAGCTCTACATGAGCTGAAAACAGAATCAATTCACTCTTGGTCAGATCTGGAGCCTTACAGACCTCGATGCCACACACTTCTGCTTTGGGGCAACACAGCAAGGAAAGGTTTCATTCGTGGAGCAAAAGGTTGGTGTCCTTAGGAGGGCTGCTTGAAACTGTTGATACCTCTTGTAAAGTAATGCCCTAGCAACGACCAAGTCTTGTCTTTAAAACCACTAATTGCCAGACTAAAAATCAGGTTTAGTGTGGAAACCTGACCAACCCCATCTCCTTGTGGGGTCCCAAACAAGCTCCCCAGCCACTGGAAAACCAGGAGGTCAGGCTGTTGCTAAAGTTCCTCTCCCACACCCCTCGGCAAACCAGGCTCCCGGGAGCTCACCCTCATTTTGGCTGACAGTGTCTGCTTGGAAGACCCTGAAGAGGGATGAAGGCTAGAAAATTCAGTTCCCAGTCTTTGAGATGAGCACAAAGTTAATATTTAGTTGCTCTGGAAAAGGCCATCTGTGGATTTTACGGTGTATGGTAGTGAGTAGTCCTGACAGTTGCCGATCTGGCAGTTTTGGGGCTGACATCTGCTATTTAACCACTGAGCAAAGCTTTGCTGGCTGTGACCACACAAATGCTCTACACTGCTCAAAGACCACTTTCATAACCCCAGGAACCAGTAGGTAGCTTGGAGGTCCTGTCCACTCTCAAGAACTCTCCTGGCAAGTGCTGACTTGGGAAAAGCTTCTAGACGGCCAAAACCCCAGTCCATCTCAATGGGTGCTTGTCTGGGGAAAAGACCTGCATTCATTTTCATGTATGTTTACATGTGTCTCTTCTGTGGGCCCTTTTAGCACAGGTTTGGCACCCATGCCTTGTGTCAGATTGCAAGTTTCATGCCAACCAAATGACAGCCAGGCGTACTCAGCTGTGCGTGTCTGGCACATATCCAGATTTCCTTTCTATTTCCCAGGAACCCAAGTGCAGCCAGACAGGTCAGGATTGTGTGCAGGACTCGAGGCTTGCTGTGGAGAGGAAGTCTCCAGCAGTGGGGGACCTTTGGCACTCACTTTAAAAGGAGCAGGGACTGTCCTTGTCCCCTTCTCATCTCAGCTCATCTTCATTCCCTGAATGACAGAAAGCTAGGGAGCTGGGAGAAAACCCAGACATTTTCCTGTATTTATTTTGTCAAAGAGTGAATTGCTCATTATAGTTACAATATAGAAGGAGGGGGTGCACAAAGCCACCCTGCTTGCTGGGCTGTGCTCCTCAGACTCCTCCACACTGGCACCTTTGGATGCTCTGTGCCACCCAGCCCAGCCCCTGGCAAACTGTGCCTTGGGGCTTGATTGAAACGAGCTCCTGGTGGCACCAAAGCAGCAGCAGTGCTCCCACTCACCCTGCCTTTCAGTGCCCACCTGTGCAGAGGGGCTCACCTCACTCCCTGTCTGTGCTGCACGCCCAGGGACACAACTGTGGACAGTCATGGAGGCTGCCTGGTTTTATTTGAGAGCAAACTGCTTGCTGCTAAACCATATCTGATGGAAACCTCACAGTACCAGCAAGGGGCACTGAGGGAGCCAAGCAAGACACTGTAAACAGCATTTTCTCCTAATTTCTGAGGACAATGGAAGGCATGGCAATTACTGGAATAATGAGCAAGATAAGAGCTGGCTCCTGGCCCTGTGGCTGGTGACTCCTGCAGCCTCAGGGGCTGGCGTAGCTCAGCTCACGCCTGCCCTGAGTTTCCAGAGGCTCAAAACACATTTCTGAAGGTTACATGTGAAGCCATTAAAATGCTGTGAAATCCACAGAAAAGTTTCTGGACAGCCCCTAAGCTGGGGCATCACAGGCTTTACATCCACTGAAGTTTTCTTTCTGCTGTCAAGGCCGAAAAAATGGGGGTACCCATTCCAGTTTGCTGGACAATAACATTGTGGTGGCACGAAGTGTCTGCAGAGCAGGTCAGTCACAAACTAAATAAACTTGTAGCCTAGCAAGAGGGCTTTGTACCTGAAATCTGTGATGGGGGTCACAGTTCATGTGAGAGCACCAGGGCACTGAAATATTTCCACTGTGAAAAAATTGTTCTGGAACTGATATCTCCACCCAGTAAAATCACCTAGACACCCATGACTCATTTTATGAAATATTTATTTATTGCTCCTCTGTACAATTCCTTGCTTGCTTTATGTCACTGTTAATAGCTTGCTTTCCCAAGTTTTCCACATAATTGCAACACATGATGGCTCAAGATGAAGATTTCCCAGTTCTTTGTGGTAGATTAGTGTAGTCATCAGTCAAGGCATGCAAGCCTTCTGGGGGGTTGCTGCAAAGCTATCCATAGTTTCTTATTAAGGTGCTTTCAAGGCTGTTTTGAACTAGCCATTTTCACCAGTGTACATCCCACAGACACCAGGACAGTGGTGCTGCCTGTGCACATCCCAGAGCAATGTCAGTTCCTCACTTGTCCCTGCAAAGGCACCGGACATGCAATGGCACAGCTGGCCAGAGGCCTGCTCAGAGGCACTGTTTCATCTGGGGATTCATTTTGTTGTCTCACTGGAAGCAGAAAACCCACTGAGGCTAGGAGAGAAAACCAAACAATCCAACCCCCTATAATCTAATAGTTATGTTGAAGCCAGCTATGAAGATTTAGGATGTAATTTCCCCTCCTCAAACAGGGACTTTGAGTAAAACTGACCCTCATGCTAAGCCATTTTGACCTCTTCATAAGCTTACACCATAAAGTGTGGAGGCTGTTATACTGCCTTATCTTGTTGGGATTGTAAACCTTTGAGCTCTAAATTCTATGACCCCAGAAATTCTTCCCTAGGCAAGATGGAATAGGACCTTCTTTTTTTTTTTAAGTGCACAGCGAGGTAACTTGTAATTAAACCTATGTTTCAGGTGGGAAAGCTGTAAACCCATTTCACTAAGGATTCCTACACCTGGCCACATCCTGGAAGCTTTTCTTGGCTGCAGGACCATGCTGGCTGGCCAGAAGCTGTGCTGCTCGCTGTGAGAAAATTCATACAGTGCCTGAGGTGTACGCAGGGCTGGGTGAAGACTGACACAGGGACACTGGTGCCAAACCTGTCTTCCTCTGCCCAGGACTGTCTGCTGGCCTGGGGCACTTCAGGGTTTCACCATTTTGAGCTGGTAAACTGCACAAGCTTTTTGGTGGGAGTTGCAGAGGGTGGCTGCAGAGGGCATTCAAGCCTAATCATAACGAGCTTGTCTTTCCTTGGCTGCCTTTGCCAAGCCCTCCGTGGGTATCCCGAGGTGGCAAAGCCCTGCTCCACAAGCTGGTGGTGGCAGCTGAGCCCCTGTAACCCCTGTAACCTCAGTAACCCTGTAACTCCAGTAACCCCCATTGCAGGGAGCTGCCACAACAGGCCCAGCTCAGCTGGAACCAGAGAGCAGCAGGCACGAAACAGCTGCTGCCATCCAAGGCCAGTGTAGGAGTTGAGGACTTGTCCTGCCTCACTGCTGTTCCCTGATACTTGCCAAAAGTGAAGCAGAAAGCAAACATTTCCATGCCCCTTCAGAAACCATGATGTTGTGGTTGGTATATTTTAGAGAGCTTTTTTGCTCTCTGTTCCCTTCCTCCTCCCCCTGCAACAGGAGTTGGACACCTGATATTTTTTTACAAGGGTAAAACATCCACAGCTTCAAAGGCAATGGCCCCTGAGAGGAGGCTGCATCAGAGACAGAACAGGACACACAGTGGGCAGGGAGGAAGGTGCTGGTTTCTCTGCAGTGAGGAGCAGGGAAAATGGAAGCTCCCTGAGGGTCAGGAAGTGCTCCCATTGCAATGAGGCCTCAAAGAACACCCCAGGGCCCCTTTGTCCTGTACAGAGGGAAATGCAATAAGCTCTGGAATTGGCTTTGGCACATCATTGCATTCCCCCACCTGTAGAGGAATGGTGCTGCTTAAGGCATCACATCAGGCAGGAATAAAATCCTTGCCTTTGGCTCCCTCAGCTCCTCACTTGGCTCTGGTCTGAGCTGGGATACCTGCCCAGCTCAGTGCCTGCCTGGAAGGCCTTGGCCAAGAGGAGAGACACCCAGTGAAAGCCATGGGCTGGATCTGAGCAAGTCTGCAGGGCTGCAGAGCTCCAGAGCTGTGTCAACCCTGCAGCTCTGCAGACCAAGCAAGCAAACCACGAGCAGGAAAAGTCCTTCACTCCCACCACTCAATAACCCTCATTTTATGTGACTCAGATTTCAAAGGGCTCTTTCACAGCAGAAGAAATGTTGGTCTGTTGAGGAGATTCTGCACTATCTTGGAAGGACATGTTTTGCCAAGGCTTTGGATTTTAATGGTAAAAAACCCAGTTTTGTGGCCTGGGTGTATCAGTTGCTTCACATGGATTGCATAAAGTACTTTGGGGCCTCAATGAAATGAATTTGGACAATGCCCATCTGAAGGATTTTTGTAGATTTTCCCATTTGCCAGCCATAAATAAGGCAGCATCCTTGCCTGGTTGCTGGCAGGCTGCCCCTTCCCAGACTTGGGATCAGCACTCCTCTGGTCTTTGCAGAAAATACAAAATCAGATTTTTGTTTATTTTTCACAAATTATGTAACAGTCCCCACAGAAAACATTTGGTAATGATAAGTAGTCTTTGTATATCCTCATTACTCTGACCTTTAAAAATATCATTATTTACTGGTGCATTCAGCCACAGATGCTCAGAAATTAACATTCCCAAGTCATGATAAGAATTTCCCTCAATCATCATCTCTGTTAGCATGATGGGGAACATCACTCCCCAGTAATTGCATTCTGATCACAGTCTTATACATGGTACAAGCTGGGCACACAGCATTAATGCTGTTAGAGAGAACAGAAATCCAGGCACTACCAGCACCTCACTGGAGACTCTCCACAGAGCTTGACATTGACAAGGAGTTGAAATCCAACAAGGGGGAATGGGAAAAGCAGAGGCAAAGCCTCAGCAGTGATACTCCCAGGCACATGGTGTGGGGAAGGTTCTGTGCAGGGCCAGGAGCTGTACTCAGTGATCCTTGAGGGTCCCTTCCAGCTCAGCTTGTTCTGTGCTTGTGTGATCTTTGCTGCTCCAGTTCCCAGACCACCAGCTGTCCCTCAGCTCTATGGCTGCCACTATCAGCTTGGAGAGCAATTCCTCCCCACAGCAGAGTGGTGCCTGAAATTCTGTCCAAATCCTACAGCCTTTCCATCCCTCCTGTGGGCTCCTGCAGTGTGCTGCTGCTGGTGGGAGGGATGGCAGCTCCACAGCTTCATAACACATCACCTGGCTGTCCCCAAGGGACACAACAGGGAGGAGCAGGCCAGACCTCTTCTCTGCCTGTTTTATCATGGGATTCTCAGCACCACAAGGAGAGACAGGAAGAGGAAGACAGTACAAGGAATACTTCATTAAAAGGAGCTTCATTAAAAGTAAATAGGCAAGAACTGCTCGGAGCAGAGCACAGGGCCTGGGGGAGGGGAAGAGTGGTGCTCTGCTAATTTTCTCATCAGACACCCTTCTCTATTACTGTCTCCTGGATCCTGCTCTGAAAGTCAAGTGGAATTGTCAAGAGGGATCACCTGTGAGTTAAAGTGCAGTTTTCCTTCAAGATGTATGTAAAATTGCCACCTTCCTGTTCAGAGCCTCTGGGACTGGGAATCAGAGCTGCTGAATTGGAGGGGTGGAGGAAGAAATCACTGCTCTTTCCTCATCTTGTCAGCCCTACTAGACCAGCCCTTAACTGAGGCAGAGGTGGGAGAGCAGGCTCCTTAGCTGGTAGCAGGAACATCTCCTTAGCTGGCACCTTGGGGAGCAGGTAACCAGCAAGTGGTGCCTGCCCGACCCCAAGAGATGGAGGGGAACTTAAGGCACAGAAGAGCCTGTGTGATTATTCTCTTCCTTCTGTCCTGGGGGGCAAGGAAATCAGAAGAGGTTGTGCTCTGTCCTGATTTAGTCATCTTTAGAGTTAAATGAACTTGGGCAGGATGCTTCAGCCCTGTCCTCCTGCCATGAGCCCCATCAGAATTTGGTTAACAAGGAGCTGGAGCACCTGAGACTGCTGAAAAGCCTGTGTGTATATGCATTTCTGTGTGCCTGTCTCGGTGGCTGTACAGAGATGCATTTAAAAGAAGGTTAATTGGTCTCCTGGGGACCATAAAGAACCTCTTAGGTTCCTCGTTGTGAGCAGTGACTGTATGAAGCCTAATTACTAAGCCTGAGTTATTCTTTTATTTGGGGCAGAGGGAATCTCTAAGGTTCTTATTAAAACCTACAAAAAGTCTAAAAAATTATGGAGTTAGAATTGATTTGTCCATGTTGATCACAAGTGCAGAGCAAATAAAAACCTTGAGCTTTCCCCAGGAAGTATTAATGGGGATCACATAGGCCTGGCTTAGACATCACTGTTGTGGGGATAAACAGAAACCATTGTGCTAAATGGCAAGAATTGCAGACCACAGACTTTCAGGTAAGGTGCACTCTTTGCTTAGGGCAGGGAAAATTCACACTTGGTTGTTCTTGTAGGGTGCATTTTACAAAACAACCATAACAAATGTATTTTCAGGCTAATTAGATCTGTAAAAAAGGAAAGGAGTTTTGTTTGGAAAAATATACTTTGAAAGGAAAGAGCAAATAGTCATCTGAATATGAATAAAAGAGAAAAGAGGAACTCTTAACATGGCTTTGGTCTGAAATGAACAAAAGCACTTGCTTGGATGTTTTGACAGTTCTTTAGCTGTTGCTGAAGCTCCATGGGTGGAAACAAAAGCTTTGTGTATTTGGAGGAGGCACAGCATTGACAGGGACAGCCCACAGCTCTCTGCCCATGTTTGGCACTCAGCTGGGGAGGAACTCTCACGAGTAATACCTGCAGTTAGGACAACTCTGATGATGCCACTCCCACCTGTGCCACCCACAGCCAGCAATGGCAGGGCTGTGACACAGACATTGCCTTGGGACTACAGTCTGACACCAACCTGGGCATGTTCATGTGGGACAGGACTAATGTCTGTAAATTATCATGGCAACCACCTCTCTTCCTGCCCTTCCCCAAAAGCCAGGCTGGCCAAATATTTCTCTCTTATGCTGTCCTACCAATAACACACTAAGTGAATACATACAGGCTCTTTAAGCCTCTATAGGTAGGGATGGAGGGAGGCAGAGTTATGGAGAGTGTCACAGCCAATTCCCCTTTTCCTTTTTCCTTTCCTTCCCTTTCCCTTCCCTTCCCTTCCCTTCCCTTCCCTTCCCTTCCCTTCCCT
>VZRX01016282.1:272755-442361 GCA_013398075.1 Notiomystis cincta
GGTCCCGGCAGGTCCCGGGGGGGCAGCGCAGGTGTTTGTGCAGGATTTGGGCGGGGATGGGGCAGGATGCCCGTGGTGTCGCTCCATCAATGTCCGGGAGGGACAGCGCAGGTGTTTGTGCAGGATTCCCACCGGGATGGGGCAGGATGCCCGTGGTGTCGCTCCATCAGTGTCCGGAGGGGCAGCGCAGGTGTTTGTGCAGCATTCCCACCGGGATGGGGCAGGATGCCCGTGGCCACGGCTGTGGGGAACTGTGGGCAGCTGCAGGATGGCACAGCTCTGCCAAAGGAAAGCAGGCAGCAAGTGGCCGTGTGCCAGAGTGGCAGGAAGGGTAGGCTGGTATTTCAGAGGGAGAGTCTGGGGTTTTCCATCTCTCTTGAGCGAAGGGGACAAGTTGTTAAAGCAGGCACAGGAATACTGTCAATGACAGCTGATAATCAATTCAGTGTTTGAAGCAAACACCTAGAGAAGGGGTTTCTCCAGTGTTGCTCTGAGACCTGGGAAGGATTTTACCCCAATTCTTGTGCTTTTTGCCAGGGATTTCTACATGAAGGGAAATTGTACAGTACCTGCTGTAGATGTTCGTGGGACAAAAGTACTCCTGTGATCATGTCATGTCAGGCTCTTCAAAGTGTTTTTCAGACTGGGCTCCAGTTCCTGTCTTTTGCTGACAAAAGCTTTCCAGATCTATAAGTCCATTTGTCCTCTATTACATCTTTCATATATATGTATATAAATTTAGAAATAATATGTTGGTTGTAAAATAAACCAAGGACTACCTTCAGTTTTTATTCCAGGGGAGTGTTGCCTCTCTGTGAAACAACTATTTCAAAATCTAGCAGATAAGATTCTGCAGGGCCTAATATAATTTTAGGGGGTGATTTCTTTCTAATGTGCAACATAAAGCCCTCCACATTATTTAAGCCTTCTTGGGGGTGCAGGGCAGAGAACTAAACCCATAGGGCCCTAAGAGCAAGGTGGTTATGACAGTGATTTACTTTTTTGTGGCACAGACAGCAGCAGTGAGGGCTGGGCTGCAGAGCCATGTGTGAAGATCTACTGCTCTTAACAGAGTGTGTACCTGCTGCAGAGAGGCTGTCAATCCCCAGCAGCTCTGAGGCTGTGCCTGATTAAACAGGATTTATATGTGAGGTGAATTTCACTCAGATCCCAATTCCTCTGCACCTTCCATATCCTTCTTCTTAATGCCACAGCGAAATTAGTCTGATGAGGGTTCCAACAGGGTGCTGCTACTCAGTGTCAGAGTGTATTAGGAAGAGTAATGAAGCAGAGAAGGCAATCGAGTCTCTGCTCTGAGCATGTGGCATGCTCTGTTGACACATCTAATCACAAAGGGGCAAATTGTGTTCTCATATAACTCTAGGACATTATCTGAGTAATATTAGGAATCACATCCTTAGTCACAACAAACTGGGAATTGTATCTTCCTCTAATTTGTTCCGCTGTAGACAGCAAGGACGTGAGTCAGTTGCAGAACGCATCCGAAGAAGTTACATGGAGAAACAGGATGACAAGAAGCTTTTCCTCCTCTCAGCTGTGCTCCCAGGGAGTGGGAGTTCAGTCTCTCCTTGTCCCACACATGGTGAAAAAGGGGAGGCTGAATAGGGAATAGCCAAAGCCACGAGAGGATTCTACACCTCAGTTGTAAGGCACTGACTGTGTCCTTGTGGAGCACCAATGGCATGGAGCCTCCATTAGGGGTGTGACACAGAAAGGCAAACAGGACCTTAATGTCCCTTTGCAGACAAAGAGAAGGGGGTGTCACAGCCTAGAAAAGGTTTCTGTGTTAGGTATTGCTCAGTTTCCAAAGGACCAGAGTAGCAACCTGGGCAGCATCTTCACCAAAACCATTTAAATCCCCATTGCAAGGTCCACCTTCACTGAGGAGCAGCATTCATTTGTCTCTAGGGGAATCCACTCCACTATAATCTAATGCAGTATCACATTAGAAAGGCAAATAGAACAATGCCTGTTGATATAATTGTAGCAGCGTCAATGAAAACAGAAGCTCCTCTGACTGAAGTCTCACTCCACTGCTAAAAGAGAAAGTCTGAATGTTTGGAAATTATGAATATTTTGGGGGAAAGAGCAGAGCAGATTACCTGGCACATGACAGATATATGACATACTTCTGAATAATGCATAAAAATTTCTGTCCGTTTCATATTGGTCAGAATTGGCTATAATTTAAATAAAATATATCAAGTGAAGATTTAAGTTATACCAAGACTTAGCAGGAATGGCATCATATTAAATACTAATTTATTACTTCAACATGTGAAAATTATCAGTTATTCAGCTTGCATCATTAATCAGATGTTAAGACCAGAGAGATATGGGGGTTGAAGAAAAGGTAAGTACAAAATACTAATACCTAGAGAGTAATGATTGATATTATCTTTACAGGAGACCTGGGCAGGAGGGAAAAAGCACCTCCCCCCCCCCCCCTCCAGTGCAGACACCCAAGCAGTTGCCCTCCTAACTCTTTGCCACAAGACTAGTGCTTCCTATGGCATGGACATTAATCAAAGGGAATGTAGAGCCAAATTCCTCACTTCTTTCCAGCCCTGCTGCCCAGCAGGGGTAGCTGGGCCAGGCTTTCAGCAGCAGCCTGCAATGGCAACAGGGAGCTGTGTCAGGAACTGGAGGTGAGTGGAGCACAGGGAAGGGAGCCACGTGCAGCATTGTAGTGTCTTCAGGGCAGTCAATAACACTGGAGAATAAGATCTTTTCAAGGGAAACTGGAGGCAGCACATCTCCAGGGGCAGCAAAGCACCCCAGCAGTGATTGAGGGCCTGAGATGGGAGGCAAGATTCTACATCCTGAGGACATGTTGCACACAGAAAGGGATTATTTAATACATTTAAGATGATACTAACTGCAATATAACAGCAGGATAAACAAGAGCCTGAGGTACTAGGAAATGAATATAAAAGTCAGCTCAGGTACAAGAGGGATGGCTTAAAGCTGAAATACAACTAATAAAGCACAGCTGCAAAATCAGATCAAAGATTATGACTGATAAGAAATAGGAGGGATCAAGAAGCATGCCTGTTGATTTGAGTGTGGCTCACAATTAAATACACACGTTAAAGACAAAGTTTTCCAGCCTGAAATCACAGAATCCAATAGGGAATAAGGAGGGTAGAAACTGCAGCTGTGCTCCTGTTCCTGTACTTCCAGTGCTGTCAGAATCACTGTTATGGGAATAAGGAACATATGAAGCACTGAGATAATTTTATATCTTCAGATCTAATAGTAATTTTTCATCCAGGCACCTCTGAGCTATCAAACTGTAATTAGCTGTGACTGATACTGGAGAATGTCAGTGCCTGAAACGCTGCTGGACAGTGACCCATCACCACACCCAGCTGCAGCCTGGGGAAACACCACTGATGGTGGTGTGGAGTATCCAAAGGCATGAGGGGGGGTCACATAGCACTTTTGGGGACAGCAAGGGAGGAGGACAGAGGAAAAAGTGTTTCACCATACTGACCTGTTTCAAGGTTTCCAGTGCCTGAGGAAACATGTCTTGACTGTACTGCAGTTTGCCCACTCGCATCAGCTGGACAGCCCTCAGTGGATGGAAACCAGGATAATACAGTCTGGAGAGAAAAAGGAGGAATATGTGTCACTGTCAGCTCTCACCTTCACAGTCACTGCCTCTGCGGAGAGCTATTAGGGTGGGACTGCAAAGACATTGTGAATGTTAATAAGGTACTCAGAGAAAATTAGCTGCAATACTGAGAAGCATGAAATACTGAAGGGAATTAGCAAATTATTACTCTCCATCCCAGAGGAATGCCTTTAACATTATCCTGTTAGAAAGTAACGGGAGTGGGATTATTTAATTTGCTACTATTGGATAATACAATAGCATTTACTGTACTTAGTGTTCCAAACAGAGGTCCTTAAAAATCCCAGCTCTCTGGAGAGGCATAATTTTAAGAGGATGCTTCATCAGGGAACAGGAACCCAGTCCTGGATTGTCCAAAATGGAGTGAGACTGCAGTGAAAGCAAGTATGCAACATTGTGGATACTGCTTCTGAGGGTTTGTTTGCTGCTCCCTGTTGCATAAAAAGAACTGGTTCTGCACATTCAAGGAAATACTCAGACTCAGCTTGTTCATCCAGACAAGGTATCTGCTAGTATGAGGATACATTCCTGTTCTTAATTTCGTTCACAGAAGCAGAGGTTCTGTTAAAAAACCCAGAATGCTACTTGTTTTTTTTTCCTAAGGAGTAGATGGAGAGTGGTTATCATCATTAATTGCTCTCAAGATGCTCTTGAAATGTTCATGCTTTCATGGTGGCTGTTCCACATTTTCAAATTCCACCGGCCCTTAGTTCATCATCTGTGGATTGCATCCCAGCCCCATGTTCTGGTTGTGGAGATCATGGTATCTTGAAGGAACAACTTGGGGTCTGCAGAAAGCCATGGATGTGACCTGCCTGGAACTGGCCATCAGGAAACATGAGGTGAAGGGACACACTTGGAAGCTAAGTCGCTTACAAAAGACCTTATATATTTTTTGACTAACTATCCCAGAATCACAGAATAGTTAGGGTTGGAAGAGACCTCTGGAGATTATCCAGTCCAACCCTCCTGTCAAGGCAGGGTCACCTACAGCTGGTTACAAAGGAACTCAGCCAGGTGGGTTTTGAATGTCTCCAGAGAGAGAATTCATGACTTCCCAGGGAAGCCTGTTCCAGTGCTCTGCCACCTCCAGTGGAAAGAAGTTCTTCCTCATATTTTAGTTTATGGCCAGTGCTCCTTGTCCTGTCNAACCCAGCCTGGGTTATTCCCCCCAGGTGCAGGACCCTGCACTTGCCCTTGTTGGACCTCTCCAGGTTTCTCTCTGTCCAATTCTCCAGCCTATCAAGGTCCCACTGAGTGGCAGCAGAGCCTTCAGGTGGATCAGCCACTCTCCCAGTTTAGTGTCATCAGCAAACTGCTGAGGGTGCCTCCAATCCCACTGACAAACAAGCTGACTTAGACTGGGCTCAGTATTGATCCCTGGGGAATGCCAGTGACTCCAGACTATGCAAATGAAAGAATAAAAGCCTTCAGCACAACTCACCAGAGACAAACATCCTACTTGATCAAAGAGCATTTTATTCCTCAAGTACACCAGCAGTGCGCTTGAGCAGGGTCTAAAATCACAAAATGAGTCACAACCTCAGGAGGAATTGCCAATAAGCTTTCCAAAATCTACTTTTTGAAGAATATCTTTTTTTTTATGTTTATGTCAAACCTATGATCATCAGAGTTCAGAGTAACTGTTAATGAATGATACCACTGCAGTCAGGAAAACTCTTAAATCTGCATGAGTATGATTAAATGCATGCTAAGACATTAAATGATGTAAAGTTGTACAATGTACAGAAATCCTTTGATAAGTCTGAATGTAAAATACTAAGTTATCTTTCTCTGTTATATTTCACTAATGAAAATGCAAACACAATTAAATACAAGTAATTGTTTAAATGGCAGATATCTGGCTGTCCTTATAAATCTCTAATTAAGATGTGTAAACATAATGAAAAATGTTTTCATACCCAACTTCCCCTATTCCACTGATCCCACGCAGTTTCAGTGAAGACACAGAAATACATGGAAAGCACGCCTGGCAGGATCTCAGCAGCAACAGCTTTTCATCTGCCAAAGCCTCTCATGAAGCAGCAGAAACCAATTCCTCAATGAGAATAATCCATCCTGAATTGCCACAAGCACCTCCTGCTCAGCCCCCTTGTGTGTTGCAGCTCAAAAAGGCTGAAGAGCCAGCAGACAAGAGAGAAGAAAAATGATAGCACTTATCTCAGTCCTAACTGACCACTCAGGAACTTCAAGAGTCTGGTCAAACAAACACTAGGAAATTATCAGTGGGCTTATTTTTAGAATTTGTTTCTGGTTATTATATCAGTATGGTGCTATGTGCTACTGGTGAAATAGGGAAAAAATGCAGAGATTTTGGTGTGAATTAATGAGTAGTAGTAGAAATCCCAGCACTAACATGGACATAAATGGAAATAATGAGCACATGCACAACTTCCTAAAAATTGAAAAGAAAATGTCTGTATGATTGCATCCTTCTGCCCTCCTCTGTGACTGCTGCAAAGGAAGGAGTAAAAAAGTATTTTCCTCTCCTCTGGGCCACCAAAATGCCAGGACACCTGGAGAAGGATCATGGCCACAGGAGAAGGTGCCAGGGAGACAAAGATTTTTGCATGAGATGATAGGGCCCATTAGACTGTTTCTGCTGTATCCTGACAGCTCTGATTCTTTAACCACTGTTCTTTCACAGTGCTTCACATCTCTTTCATTCCACACCTTTATCTTTCATCCTATCAGCCATCTTTTTAATCTTCCTTTCCTCACCCTTCTGAATAAGCAGCCCCATCCTAATACCAACACAAAGAGGAGATGTGGGTCCTACCTCACCTGCAGCTCCAGCAGGAAAATCCAGGCTGTGCTTTAGTTCATTCGTGTGGCATCTGCTAAACTTCACACCACACAGTGTGGGTCCATCAGAATTCAGAATTCAGAATATGCCCCTCCATGCAAACGTTTTTCTTTCCATAGATTTCCATACATTCACTTGCAGTCACTTAAGGTCTAGGAGTGGGGTGCATGCAATACCAGGGAAAACAATTTAGCAATGTCAGGTACTCAGCCCAAACTACCAGCCATAAAATAAAGCAAGTGAAAACTTAAGATGAGGACACAGAAGGAGTGAGATGTGTGAAATGGGGAGCCCTGTGCTCATAAATATTTACAAAGCTTTTTTACTGAGCTGATTTATGCTCTCATCTTATGCATGTACATCGTTCCATTTTGCAAGACTTAAAATTGGCATTTGAAACAACTATTTATTTTCATATTCTGGAATAAATCTATTAAACTATTGGAACACTGTTTATGGAAGGACATCCACTGAGTGAGTTTACTAGAGAAACCCAGGCAGCCTGCAGCTCTTCTGGGAGATGTGCAAGTGGGGGAAATGCTGCTGGCTTCTTCAAGACATCCCCGGGATTCAGTATTATGAAACACTGGCGTGACAGAAAGAACTAAGCAGTGTCAGGCACTTGTGAGCCAATTTATTATCCCCATGCATTGCTCTGAACAAAACCAAGTGGATAGATTTGAGAATAAGGAAGATATTTACCAGCCAAGGAACAGATACCTAAAGACTATCAACAAGAGACCAAGATAACTATAGCGAAATACATGCTGTAAAACACGTTACAGCTTGGGAAGAGTAGGATTTCAATCTGAAAAGGATTTTATGAGATTTATGAGGGCCTGAGGGACAAGAAGGGAAACAGTAACATACTGAAAGCTGAAGTAAGCATGGTTATATGGAGTGATGCTTCCTTGCCCTTGGCACTGGTCAATGCCCAGTAGATCACTTGCAAAGAGAGATTAAACAAAATACAACTAACAAGTAAAGCTGTGCTATAAACAAGACAGCTGGAGGAGGCTGAGAAAGAGCTGTATGTTTTGTATCACATCTTCTGCTTTTATGAGGCAACATAGCTTTGTTCCCATCAATGCCCAACAGCATCCATGCTGGCCTGTTCCTCCTGCCTGTCAGCTGGTCTGCCCAGCAGGGTGTCACCTGCAAACCCCACAGAAGTGCCTTCTGTGGCCTCCTCAGGTCACTGAAAATGGTGTTAAACAGCACAAGTCCCAGGACAGACCCCTGCTGTTACTGGCATCCAAACAGGGGACAACCAACAACCATGTCCTCTCACCCAGCACCCAGCCAGGATTTTACCTGTCTTGTCTCTGCTCACCTGGGCCACAACACCCTAAACCTGCACACCAGCTGCCTGATCATCTCAGCCTTGCAAACACAACAGTGAGCACGCTGGCCAGCTCTCAGTGCCTGCTCTGATGGAGCTGTAGGGGTCACAGGCTCTCAGATAATCCCTGGCTCAACCCTTATTCTGGGATGTGCCTGGGAGCCTTCCTAAGTGACCAGTGAGGCACCACCTATCTAACTATCCAAAACCACAAATGAATGCCATTTCCCAGTCTTCAGGTAGCTTGCACCAGTGCTTCACAGTTCCAAGCAGCAGCAGTTCCTGCATTTCATTCACAAAATACAGGGATACCAATTTTCACTAAGCAAAGAAATGGCCCATACTATGTAAAACAGTAGCTGTTTCTAAGGAAATTGATTGCTCCTCTTTGTAATTCAGACTCCAGGTTTGCATTGATTACCCCCAGAGCAGTCACTAATCATATACTTTATAAAGAAAAGTATTTTTTTCTTCATTCTCTCTATTAGCCCTGAATGTCTCAAAGCAATCTCTTGTGTTTCATGTAAGGGACAGCATAAACCCCACAACCCTTGACAAAATTTAGCCAATTCCTTCTATTTTTTAATAATGTAGTTCCATTAATTCCACTCAACTTATCTCCAATTACAGGGTAAAGAGTCAGAGCTTTTGTGTTCTCTTGTGAATTAAAGCCTAGTATTAAAAAAAAAGAGACTGTGCAAAATCACTGCCTTTTCTGATGACTCATATTTTAAAATAGATGTTTGCCCTTCCTTGCAAATCAGTCTGTGGGGCTAACATTTATACTGCTGTCTTCAGCCTGATGTAATTAGAAGCAGGAGGATTTATGAAACCTGAAATAAAGGTTTGAAATGGAAATGTTACAAATCTCTTTACTAGGATGATATGTAAAAGGTGATGCTATACACAACTAAATTGGTTTGCAGTACCTTTTAGTGCAAGTAAATACAGAGCATAAAAGACATGAAGCAGTTTCAGGAGCCCCAACAACACAGAAGGGATTAAGAGGCTCCAAAGCTTCAGCAATGGTGGTGAGAAGAATGCAAAGAGGACAGTATCAGCCTCATAACAGAAATGAACACCACAAATACAGCACTCAGTAAGTTCAACCTTCTCCTCTTCCTCTGACTTGTTCTTGATTTCTGAACTCCTCAGTATTTGAGTACACTCATTAAAGCTGTTCACTGAACTGAAGCCTAGGAATTGGTTTTATGTTGTCCAGTTACTTGGGTTTTTTTCTTTAGTCAGTGATGTGTAACTGGTCAACTAATTCACATATTATTTCTACTCCTTGTCTGGGATGCTGAATGGGTTCTACACACAGGAACTGTAATAAATATTTGTAGAAAAAACTTAAGGAATAATTTTTATTTGTGCTAAAAAGTATGAAATAGTCAAAGAAATCTCATGCATCAGGAATATAAGGCAGGTAAACTAACTATACTCACTTAGGAATTTACAGATCTCAAAGTCAAAGGTGCTGTTCAGTCTGATCTGCACAGAATTTCACCTAGCAATTCCTTCTCCAATCTGAGGCTAAAGAACTGCTTAAGAAGAAATGCCTTATTTCTAGAAAATAATATTAAGCATCTTTATATATGATTTGGTCAATATTTTATTTTTTAATGAGCACGAGCCCTGTGCAAGAGTTTTGTCTGGAATGAACAATGCTGAGGGGTTATTTTTGGAGAACCTGGGACTGTGTCATTGATACTGGACTACATGACTGTTTTGAATGCTAAGTATTAGAAGTCTGGTTGGAACTTTGAAAATTTTAAGGGCAATATATCTATATTAATCTGTGTAAAATATTTAGGAGTCCCTGTGAAAGCCTTCCAAAAAATACTGCCCTAGCTTTCATGTTAATACTAAAATTTTTATTGGAATACTAATTATGTTACCTGTTATTCTTTATGGTTTTTCTTTCTCTCTTTCCCCCTCTCTTTTTTTTTGTCTTCACAATTTCCTATCTATTCTGGATGCCCAGGTAATTTTAAATCAGTTCAGTACCTCACAACTCCCATCATACCTTCTGCAGCCATGCTGTTTTTAGAGTAGAAGACCAAATCCTTTACCTGTGGCAGACCTGATATACTCCAGCTGCCCTGGAATGTTTATTGTCCATTGTATCACTCCATCACAGCATCACATGTAGACAATCAAATCATCAGTGAACAATTTAATTCTGGCATCAGTCTTTTCTATTTTCTCCCAGATTTGACATCTCACTTGGATTTTGGGATCAGCTCCTCAGCACTAGCAGGGAGGTTTTCCTGGAGGAAACCACTAGTGCACATCCTTAAAGCATTATAAAAATGCTTTGCCAGCAAAGGGAAAACATTATTAGAAGAAATTTTATGCTGGGAAATATCTTACAAACTAAAGCAGGAGAAATTACTTTCTGTGATTACTATGCAAAACTACTAATTATCCCTAAGAGACTTCTTCTGGTCTAACCAAATAACAGCAGAAAATTGGCATCATTTTCTGAGCCAGCTGGGGCGATATCAGTACAGATGTGCAGACCTAACACCTCTGATCAGAGTTCACTTGGAAATCTCCATACTCTTAGAAATGTAGCCTGGCTGTACATTTTTGCAGTCTAATTTACATGTGCTCTCCCTCTCTCTCTCTAGATTGTTTTGTATTGGCAAAGCTCTTGGTTACCCCCCAGGCACTGAGATTTCCATCAATGCCCACAACTCATGTATGAGCCACATCCTACTAAGCAGCAAAGTGCCTGGCATGATGATCCTTGTTCTGCACAGATAAGATATATGTTCAGGCAAATGAAATGGTTTGTCCAATGTTACAAGATAAAATCTCTGGGAAAGTTAAACCCAGATCTCACTCTAGGATGGCTTTTGGTTCAGGTGGAGTCTGGGTCTCGTGTCTGTGCTGTCTTGCCTACCTGTCTGGCTTTAACAATTCAAATGAAAGCAAACATAGTTTTATAGGCTCAACAGGCTTGCTGGATTTTGTAAACAAAATGTAGGGAGAGTAACCATAGTTAAGAAAATTTTGTGCCAGATTGACAACTTTTTTTGTGCTTCTTCTTTTCTATTCTGTTGTTACTTAAGAAATGGCCTGCTATTTCTGTGGAACAACTGCCTCTGGAAACAGTTCAGGATTTAGATATATGAAATAATACATCAAAATATTTTTCATCACATCTGCATCTCATACTGTCCCATTACTATTTGTTTAAGTAATTTAGCTGATGTGATCAAATAAGCAATCATACTTCTTAATTGACTGAATTCTCAAGAAATGTTAGCTATCCATCTCAGAAATTATTTCTCTCTGGCTGCTGATCATTCTGCTATATTCCTTATGATGATAATTTATGTCACATTAAAATGAATATTGTTCCAGATGTTGTCTCTGCCAAGATTTGAATGATAACTTCAATAAAATGAAAAAATGGGATAAACTGCAATTTTCATCATAGCTCTTGATCTGTCTAACTCATCCACTTAAAATTCTAACTCTCTCAGTTTGAGCTGTCCACTTCAATGTTCTCTCCTCTTCTGTTATTATGAGATTCTAAGGAAATAAAGGGTGCCCAGTCTGGAATGGAAGTAGGAAAAGATTTTATAGATATTGTCTCTGTGTCCTGGCTGAGCTTCAAAACATCTTGCAGCTCTTAGGTTTTTCTGTCCCAAATTCACCACCTCTTCAGCTAGAGATGGCAGTGGGGACTGTCACTGCAGATAGGAACCCACTGTGGCCACCCTTGCATAACCAGGAGAGTAAGAGTTTCAGATCAGCAGTTTAGTTCAAAGGATTTATAAAAAGATGTTAAAAGCCGTTCAGATTACATTGAGAGAATGCCAGAAAACACAAAAGGGTCAGAAATGCAGCAAAGGAACAAGAGGAAACCTAAGTAAAAAGAATGTGCATGGGAAGAGAAGCAAAAAACTGAAGGGAAATGTACACTAGAGACACTAAAATTTGTGGCAAAGATCTTGGCATCACCTTCTCCTCCAGCAATGAACCTCTGGCCAGCCGCTGACGGTACCAAAAATGACTCACTTTCCCTGTCTCTGCAGCTGAGAATACAGGACTGCAGGTACAAGAAATACAAGTCTAAACTTTGATCTTAATCAAAGACCTGCAGGTTTTCATGATCTCTCTTCTTCATGCACAGAACCAGGGAGTGACAGGAAAACATAAAGCACTGATGGAACTCTATGTAAGTCATGCACAGCTCTCCTCTAATTGATTCCCTCTGCTATGACACGAGCCCCCAGTGTCTGAGCCAAACACACATCTAAATACTACTGGTGTCAGCAAGGCTTGGAGGAGGCAGATGAGGGTTCACAGCTGCAGAAGGAAGGACAGAGCTGGTAGCACTGACATCCTCAGTTTAAAATGTCTTCTCTCCACTCATCAGTATCTCAGATCACCTCAAAAGTCTGTTGTAATACAAAAGTGATAATATGCAAGTTAGATTCCTGGTTTAAGCACCAGTGATGGTTTCTGAAGTACCCTGTATAATGTGGGAAATGAATTTTGGCTACAGAATGGGTATTTCTGAAAAGAAAAAAAATATCTCTATAAATATTATGCTCAGAAAAGCAAAACAAATATTAGGATCTTTTTAGAAAAAGAAAAGAGAGAAGTGCTGTAAAAATACATCCTGCTCCTACATTTTGGGTACTGCATGCAATTCTGATCCTTTCTTCTCAAAAGAGTTCAGAAGAAAGGGATAGACAGAGGTGACAGTTAGAGGTGGCGGATTTGAAGAGTAAATTATGAGTCCAGGACAAGAAAAAGAAATTATTGTGGAAGGACTTGATGGATTTACAAAAATCACAGCATGGAAAAGGCAAATGTCTTTCTTAATACCCCAAAATATCAGACAAAACCAACAACTGGCACATTCAGAACAAACAAGAAGATGTTCTGTCTCATTCAGAGACTGGTTGAATTATCAACCCAGTACCTCAAGGTGCACTTGATTTCTGAGCAAAAATGGATAACCAAGTCATATTTTCTTACTACTTCATCACTTGGCATGTTACAGTCATGCCCTGACCATCAAATCTTCCCTGTCTGCTATTTCAAGAAGACAAACTTCCAGCTTGGAACTGTGAAAGGACTCAGGAATATCCTTTTTTTAATATCCCCCAAAACCTGCCACTTTCTTAACCAGTTTCTTATCTACCTTATAATTTTTGTGCAAATTACCTACCAGAATGATGGTAACTGTGTAAGCCTCCATTCCATTCTTCCTTGAATCTTACCTCTATGTTATTTTCCTGCATTTAGATTATATAATCTTATCAAGAATAGTCTTGCTTGATCCATTTTTAGCAAATCTACACAGTTTGGGTTTTTTTATAGCACCTTCCATTCCTTTAATTCTTTTCTTCCTTCATAACTTGCCCTAAATCTTTGAGGTGATGGCCCTCTAGTTCTCCTTTCTAAGGTACTATGGATCTTTTTCTTCAATTGTTTACTGTCACCTCTGATGGGAGGATGTTCTTTGGGCATCACTTTTGCTTTAGAACTGCAGTGTATTGTGTCCACAGCTAATAGTGAAGTTATTTGGATGAAGAAATGAATTTAGTCTGCATACAGCTAATGAGATGGCGCTTCTTTCTTTGTAATATCTTTGTGCTGTTGTTGTTCCCTGAGTAAACACCTCCTGGTCTGCACTAACTGCCATGGTGGCATCACGCTTTCCAACAGAATTTCAACATGAGGTTATGGAAAAAGGGGAGACCAGGGACCTTTCCTCTGCCCCACAATCTTCACACCAGCAAGATGTTGTTTCTCTGTCATTCCTACACCAGGTGTAGAGTTTAATGTATACAGGATTTTGAATTGACAGGATAGATGTTAAACCTAGTGATATTAATTAAATGTCTGGATGATTTTGACCACACAGGTGTCTTATAACCTCACCTCTCTTATGCTTTTTTTTTCTTTCTCCTACCATGTTGTCACCTTTCAAAATTTGTTAGGCCTGTGCTTTACCAGCTGCCATTTCAGTTTGTCTGTAGTGCTGGATACAACTCTTGTGGTCAAAAATAATAGCAGCAATAACAGCTGAATTAGCATTTGCAAAATTTAGTGACATGCATAACTTGTTACCAGCATGTCTGAACAAGAACTCTATTACCTGATGTCAGATATCTCATTTAGACAACTAGCCTTACTCTCCTCATGTCTCAGCTTTTCCACCCAAATGAGAATACTGATCTCTTTATTCAGTGGGCTGACATGGGGGCTAAATTCTATTATGTTTGTGAAGAGCTTCAAGAGTTCCATAGGAGGATTCTGTAGGAGTTCAAAATATTAGCAATAGTTCTGAAAAGAATGACAAATCCTTGGAAGGCTACAGAGTTAAAATGTGACAGCTAAACAAGACCATCTGTCTGAGCTGGAGAACATGGAACTTGCATCCAGTTGCTCAGCTGGCTAGAAAATTTCTTGCATGACCCAAAAGGCATGTTAATTGCTCCAGAGGTTCCTAGGAAATAAAACAATCTGGAAGAAATGGGAGGGAGAAAATAGCATTCTTTACAGAAAAAAGGAGACCAGTTATGAACTTTATGAACAGCAATCATGAGCAATAATCTGTCCCAGGCTCCAAAGTGCTGCCTGAGATGCTAGCTGAATGTAAAGGAGAGATTTTTTTTCAGGTAACACATCTTCACAGCATGGAAAACAGTGTGCAAGACTTCAAATGACCAAGGCATGCTTGCACTCTGTTTGTAATTGAAAGGAGCATGTTCACTGAGCAAGCATTTTTCAAGGAAAGATGGGTTTGTGGTTCACCTTGATTAATGGGTATGTTTGTACCTTGGCAGTATGGGCATGAGGTAAAAACTTTTACAAGGAAGACCTCAAGCCACCATTTTGTAATTATATGGTATTGTCCCAAAAGATTGTGAGGATTTTCAAAATTATACCTAGCTATAGTTATGTGGCCCAGCCACTCAGAGCTTGTTTAGAGACATATGAGAGTATGAAAGAGACTCTCCAACAGGTACTTTGCAGCAAATTTTCTCAGTATGAGGTTTTGGATTGAATTTCTAGATTAGGTCATTAGAGGTCCATGTCTTGACATGTTGAGGATATATTTCTATGGGCAAGATAAGGGAATTCATTTAAGCTAAAGTGCAATGCATTCAGGGACCTCCTGAATAAATCTCTTGTACAAAAACAGAAATAAAGTGTTCCCAGACTGAAAATAAAGGGCACAATACACAAGAACCCAGTTCCCAAAGAATTAGCTGTTTTTTTCCTACTCAGTGGCAACTCCATAAAAACACATAATGGTTCTGTTGGAAGGATGTTTTCTCCAGTCATGAGAACTCCAGCCCTTTGTAAAGAGAGCCATGGAAGGGCAGCCACCTCTCTGGGCCACATCACAAGTGCAGAGGCTGAACATGACCCTGGAGCATATGGCCTTGAGCCCACCAGAAGGACAAAACCAAAGCAAACCAAACCCCAAGCAAACGAACAACCAACCAACCAAAAAATCTGCTCTGGAAGCTGCACAGGAAATCCTTTGGAGTTACTTGACAGAGCCCTGATTAGTCCAGCCCTTACAATGATGCTTGCCCTGGCACCAGTGGAGGCACAGATGTTTTGTGTCCAACCTCCTTTACCTACCATGGGTAGGTATCCCATGGGGGAGCACACTTGGGACAAGAATCCTCTGAAAGAATGTGGTAAATGTTTACCCTGCAGCCCATTCACTGAGGGCAGTTTGGGCACCAAAGAACAGCTACAGCTGCACCATCATGCCTAAAGCATATGAGTAAATGGCTTGTAACAGTCTAGAATTACGAAACAGTGAGCAACCACATTCTCTCTCAGCTGATTGTATGGAGGCAATTAGCACTTTGATTTATGGATGAGTGGGGATGGAGGAGGTGAAATGACCAAAAAACCATATGTGGACTCTGTCAAGTACTATTTTTTCTATCAAATGTTAGTTGGGTCCTGCTGAGCTAAAGAAAGACTCTGTAACACTTGGCCCACCGCTCTCAGTAGTGATCTCTGTGCAGTGAGACCAGGGTCACATTCTGCTCAAACACTAAGTCAGCACATGGGGGAGAGCTCCAGCAGCTGCTGTGCAAGTGCAGCAGAGCTGTCAGGGTAATCAATCTGTGGGTCTTGGACCACTATTTCCTCTTGTGTCCCAGGTTATACCCCTTTGTTGGCTAAAGCTCTCTGGCATAATATTTACTTTTGGTTTCCCATTACATATACCAGCTGTGTTTGAGGCAGAACTCCAGTCTGTCTCACAACTCATTATTTCAAACAGTAGGAAGAAATTCCCATTTCTCCCTCTTCCCAGATACTTCTCTTCTCTGCTTTCCTCTTCTGGTTTTTGCATCTTTCTTTCACAGTTTCTCTATCCTTACCCTTATATTTTCTTCTTTCAGTATTCTCTATCCTAGCAAACTGCCTTTTTCCCCCCTCTAACCAGATCTTTTTATATTTTTATTCATAATTTTAATACTTTTTTTACTCCAGGGTCCTCTCTACCTACATCTAACCAAAGTGCTAAGCCCTGTGTAGGCCAATTGCTCATTTGGATGTGCAACATGCAAGATATCTATCTCTGAAGGAACTGCTAGACCACTAACAGCTGTTTCAAAATAAACTCCCTTTATGCACTGCAAATTACATGTTAAGACATGCAGTGGTGTACTGTGCATAAAGCCTCAGGAAACCACCCATTGATCTATGATATGTCCATTAATCTCTGCAGCCTAAAGGGCATCTTTCTAAATTGGTACAGGAGCCAGGCATGAGAAGAAATCTGTCAATACCCTTTTGTGAGGCACAGGAAAAACCACATACTGAGTCTTTGCTATTAAATGTGAATCCATAGAATGAGGCAGTCATCAAATTCTAAAATGGCATTTACTTGCCTCAAGGAAAAATAAAATGTCATGGCTCCTTCTGATTTTGCAAAGTACCACAATTTGATTGTCAATTTGTGATTTGTCTGAAATATGGCTTAGATATCTCTTGGCTTTCATGGCATCCATTCTGAGGATTTTTGTATCACTTCCAGTTTGTATTTCATGCTGGACCAGACATATCTTAATAGAGTGAAGGAAAAGGCCTCTGCTAGGTGACAGCTTCTCTCCCAGAAAAACTGAGATCTTTCCTGGAATTACCTTGCATTTGGCACATCATGGCACCTCAAGCTTTTGTAATAGAAAGGATTTTATGCTGCCCCTCTGATCTGTATTTTCTTCTTTTCTCTGCTCATGCTGGAACAGCAAGTAATGTCCTTGGTCCACTTCCTCCTCTTTTTCATGAAAGGCACTTCTTTAAAAGGGCTCCACTAATTTCTTACTGGCTTTCAGCAGACATTTTTTAAGTAAAACCAATGATATAAAGCTTATCAGAGTCCTTGATATTTAGTTATTTACACTGTCCTTTATTAGAGACAGCTGATGAGAGTTGTACCTTCAGATAAAAAGTTCTTACAAGTTTTTATAAGTTACTATAAAATATTAATAACGCTAATCATGCAAATGAGTTTTGCAAAATATCTACCTCTTGCCAGTGCTGGTTTGAGGCAGGATACAGTAGTTTCTATAAAACTGCAGAGTATTAACTTCTTTGTGACATTTGTTTATGAATAGAGATGAGCCAAGAGGGAAATTTTGCTGTGCATGGATGTGCACTGACAGCGTGAATAGTACTGTGTAGTAGAAGTATTTCCATCATGACATAAATAGATTTAAAATGAATGTGTGCAGAAATGTGGATTGCCTAAAAGATGAGCCCAGACAGATTAAATACACTCGTGCCACAATTTTTTTTGGTGATTCCTACATGACAGAATGCAGATCAAGTAATTTGATACTGTGTGCTGTGCAGTATTATACAACACACGAGACATAAGGGTTCAAGCCAATTTCATGTGGAGAAACACTTACATCAGAAAACAACCACTGAACAAGGCTATCTTCCCCTCAGCAGAGAAGCCATAAATTGTGAGATTACTGGGTTAGAGAGAACAGCAATGCCTTGTTTTGTCTCCATGCCAGAGCACATTCACTCACCTCTTCTTTTTCTCTTTACCTTATACACAGATTCAACAACTCAAAATAGGTTAAAGACAATTTATACATCGAAGAGAGAGTGCTTGGCCAAAGCTCAGCTCTATACTTGCCAGTGTACATGAAACTATCACACTTGATTAGAAATTATGACTGCAATATGAAACAGTTCTCAAATTAAAATTTCAAATTTTCAGCATTTATAATATGGGGGCAAGCAGATTGATTTTCAGGAAGAGTTTGAAAAGAACTGCAGTTCTTGGTAGACATGATTCTTCTGCATAATTCCAGAGTTAGACAGCTTGTCCACCTATGGACTTTCAAGGTTAATTTGAATCCATTAATGGTGGGAATTTAAAATTAATCACTTAATAATCACTTAGCCATGTTGTAGATTCTGTCACTGAAACTAACACAGAGTTATTTCATATTTAGGGTGATTCATTTCCAAAGTAAACTGGGCCAGACTGCAGTAAATTGAGAAAAACACAGGTATTTGAAAAGATTAATTAAAGCACTCTAGAATCTATTTGGGTTATTTACCCCTGAGACAGAAGCTTTGATCAAACAAAAAAGGTTTGCTTAAAAAAACAAAAGCCCTCCACTCTTGTGAACATTGGCCCAAAACACATGTAAAGATAAAATCCTATGATGCAGATCATTTAATTGTCCTCTCTTCAGAACAAAATTGGATGATTTTTATATGACTTGTTCCAAACACACAGGAGGTAGCTAGGAAACTGGCTAATCTGGAGGGAAAAAAAAAAAAGATTTTTTTCTATAAGATACTAGACAAAATGGGGCAAGAGTCAAATGAGATACAAGACTGTATTTTGTATTATTAGGTTAATAAACTGGTTGTGCTACATTTTGATCCAAAACTGATGGTACAATAACTATAAATTATGAAGTATTAGTTAGAAATGGCATATTGTGCCTAATGTACTAGCAAATACTAACCCACCAGCAAACACATAATCAGTTGCTATAGTAATTCTAATCTCCACCTATGCCTCAAGAATTGTTAAGGGATGTGATGAATTCTGTCCTTTAGAAAATGTGTACTTTCCCATAATCATGTTTAGTGGATTTTCTGCACAATCCCCATGTGCACACTGCACAGATCACACAGTGCCTTATCAGATTCAAATAACTGATTTGAATTTTTATTGAACACTGACCTTTCCAGTATAGATTTAATTTGTGTTTACATCCAAAAAAAATATATATATAGTGATCTCAAATATTTCACTCTGTTTGTTTTTTAAGCATAAGGCAGCATGAAAGCAGTTTACTAGGAAAATGGAATCTAATAAAAAAGAATAAAGGGAAAGTAGAATAGTTAATTATTTCAAGCCTAAAAACAGGAAGCAATTCTCCCATGTGTATAAGGGCCAGTACAGGTCCTGGACATCAATTAGGCCCACTTAAAGCACATTTCAAAAGCTTAGAGAGGATTTATATGGTACATAAGCCTGGGGCTGTCTGCATGTGAATTTCATCCCCTATGAATATACCTGTCAAGATAGCTGAAATCTGAACATTAAGGAGGTTGTTAGCAAATCAAAATCTAAATTTGCAGATATTGTTACCTCAATTGTATTTGTCTCTTCCCTTTCTAACAGCAAAACAAAGTGGTTACAAGCACAAAGCAAGTGCAAGAAACAGTGGCCACAGTACTAAATTTTCTCATTTAAGCTGCCCTTAAGAGGAAGATGGATGGTACTCTCTGAAAAAAAGACTGTTTCTCTGTCTTGCTCTTCTAAAGGAAGAGCTTTTAGCTGTACTCCATAAAATTCATTTCTATGGCAGGAAAGGCTGGGAACAACAAATACTGCACAAAGCTCACAAGATCCACAGCCTTATATTGCTTTTTTTGTTCATATAAGACTTAAGATGCATGATTAAATTTCATTATATGTGGACTTGGAATTTAATCCCTGATGAGCAATTATTGAGGATTCATGGATTCTTAGTAATGTCATGCTTGTCCATTCCTTTGCATTTCTGCATTAGTCATCATTTCTAAGGAAGGTAGAATCCTGAAATCTGGAACCTCTACTTACCTCCAGAATTTTAGTATTTTTATTTGATACATGAAACATTTTGACAAGTATTTGACTACCTGGATCCATCCTAAATTATGAAGTAGAGGAAAAACTACTGGAATATACTTCATGTGTGCAATTTGCTCTGAAAGCATACAGAATTCAGGCTTTGCATTCTGTTGGAATTTCTCCTATAAGATCTTATCTGATCTAACAGTGTTACCAGATTTGAGGAAACTTTTCATTTTTTCCTATTTTATTTCTGAGCATTTTTCTCTGTATCTCCTGATTTTTCAGTTCATGTCAAATTGCCAAGATACCACCATTACTTTATTTAAAACTCTCTTGAGAAACAACATATTCTGCAGTACCTGAAGAAAGCAGAATTTTTATCTTTTCCCACCCTTTAATTGTGTCCAAATCCTTTCCAGAGCTTCCTGCAGTTGGTTCTAAAGAGTTAACAAATAATCAGATCAATAACAATATTTGAACATGACTTCAGAAAACTTTTACATGACAGCAAGTGTAGGATTTATCCCAGAAATGTATTTATGCTGACAGCTCACAGGTATCTAACTTTAGATGCCAGGATGGGAAGCTTCATCTTCCCAGTTTCCCAGTACAGGCAGCACAAGTCAAGGACTCCTTGGGAAGGAAATGCAGAATATCCAACTCCCTCAGCTGAATATTTCTCAGCATTAATAATTCAAGATCACCTTATGAGCTCAGTTTTCTGTCATGTTGGCTCAGACTCCTAATTGAGGCATAAACTGTGCCACACTTTGGTTCTTCAGATTGAAGTGAGGATACAGAATGATTGATTTTGCTTGTCATTTACTAATCTTTGATAAATATGGAAAGCTTCAGTACAGTGCATTTCTATAGAGCAACACACTTCCAAAGAGAAAAGCCACCTACACTATAAACCTTATTTAAGTACACCAGATATGCAAACTTCATCAGTGATCACATTTACTACATGCTGTAGCAATAAATGTCTAGAGACTAAAAGCACAATTCTCAGAGGGCCACAGTTTCTAATTTCTTTGGAAAACAAACACAACCTACCATGAAAAATTTAATGGTATGTTAACTATCAGTCAGTTGAATACCATGAGATATGCTTGCCTTCATTTTTTAATACCTTCTGCCATTTCCAGCAAATTGTGGAAAGGAATAATGGATTCCTTGAGTATTCTTCCTATCTATTTCCACCACAGTGAAAAGAAATAGGAAAAAAAAAAAATCTCAAAATGAAGATTCAGATTCTTTTGGATCAGTCATAATCCAGGAGGAACACTAGCAATAATGAATATGGATATGCAAACACAGCTGCAGCATTCACATCAATAGCAGAGTAATGCAAAAATTTGCCCCTTTGGTCGAGTTCTGCTACATTAAACTGCCAAAAAGCTCCTGTCTGTCTGTCTCAAGGTTGCATCTTTGTTTTATAAGGTCAGCGCTCTAGCACTTGAAAAATATTTCGTATTTTGCAATATTTACCTCATTTCCTTCTACAGAGATGTTGTAATGATTCAGGAATAGCAAAGCATATTGCATGTATAAGAGAAACCCTTATGAATAAAAACATTTCAGCATTTGGAAGAATTTCATTAAATGGGTATAGAGCTAATGAAAATATTAAGCTGCCTACAGTGCATCCTAGGCTGGGTTTTATACCACACCCCACATACATCCAGTGGCATCTGAACAGCAGAAGATTTCACATTATATTGGCAAAGTCTCTGTAATTCTTAAATTCTCTCATAACTGAAAATCAACTTACATTTTAAAAGTGTTTCTGTTTAGAGTTATGGGGAAATGGGCAAACCTTTTGGTTTTGGTCTTCATTTGAGTCCTGACCTCTAGGACAGGAGAGCTTCCTAAGCAACAAAGTACAACTGAATTATTTAATTCAATATATACTGTTATATTTAGCAGATAGCACTGAGGAATTAGCAAGAACAGGAAGTGTGTAATAGGGAGAATTTTGTTTTTGTCTATCTGTGCTCCTAGAAAGAGGATGGGAGGAAAATGTATGTGCAAAGCTCTGTGCTCCTTCCCATGATAACATCTTTGATGACAAGATACATGCATTAGCTACAATTGAACATTACAAATGTAAATATACCTCTGGGAATGAGGACATTTTATCTGTGGTAAATGTGCATCAGGCAGAGCAATGTGGATAATAATAAAAATAAAAATAATAATAATAATAATAGTTATTATTATTATTATTATTAATACTACTACTACTACTATTGTTATTATTATATTTTTGATTTTTAAACAACTAATTAAATAGTGATAGAAATGATCAGAAGAACATGTGCTACTCACTGATAAATCCTGACTGCTGCTTTTCTGGAAAGATACATCTCACAATAAAAGGTTTGGTCTCTAAAGATGCAGTACTGTCAAAATTGAAATATCAAAATGCTCTCACTTGTTGTCACATCAGGAATTAATATGATACTGAAAGTCTAAATGAGGCAGAATCAGGTATTTTCACTAGCAAATTTCAGAGGAAAGATCTGGAATTTTTTTCTCCATATTCCTTATTCTACATTATACTCTGCAGCATTTTAAACATCCTGTTTGGATGAAGAGCAGTATGAAACCCAGGAAAATAGCACATGCTAACTATAGATAAAACACCTACTAAAATAGAGTTATCCACATTGATAATTCATAGATAAGGAATATTCACTGGAAATAAGTAATTCTGACTGACATCTTGCCTATGTGTATAAAGCCCTCTAGTTTCTCCTGCAACTGTTATCACGATGAAAGAGTACAAAATAAAAGAAAAATACTATGAGATTTTTTTTTCTGACAAGTGTGAAATGTAAGATTTTTAATATCAGAATAATACTTTTTACAATAAGCTCCTGGAAAGCCTTGATGTTTCAGTGGCATTTCAAAATCTGACTAGAGGTTACAGAGGTCAATATTAGTCATCTCTTTCTTACTGTTGTGCTCCTTTATTCCCACAGGTTTTCCACAGACAGCATGAATTTGCATAGGCAATACAGCATTGAAGGAAGAGATTAGAGCATGGATAGCTGAAAAACTGTTACATGAAAAGTCAGAAGCATAAGATGGTGTTTCTTAGAGAATTTGCTTTGGAAAATAATATTCTTCTAGAGCACTTGCTCTATTTCCACTGTCCAAGATGACTAATCACAAAAGCACTGGTATTAAACCAGTTAGCAGAGCTAAAACTCAGCAAAATGTGCCAAAAATAGATGAATTTAACCTTGCAGTATTCAAGGAATGGAAACTATACCCTGGGGCAAATTAGAGAAATACATGGATAGTAATTATCTAAAAGGAGATAAACCAATGTGGATTTAGAAAGGCAAGAGCCTCCCTAACTAATCTACTTGACCTTTATCATGAGGCTAAAGACAAGGCTGATAATAGGCTCTGCAAATAAAAGAGTGTGTTTGTATTTTCAAGAGGTCATGTGGGCATCCACAACAAATAGATGAAAGGGGTGAAAAGAAAATAGCTCTATAAAAATCCTCTGAAAACTCATAAGAGAGCACGTACTGCAAGGGAACGTGTTTAACCCTCCATCGACCCCACAAGTCAGCAGCTCAGCAGCAGCACTGGGGGAGCATTTGTTGCACCATGCACACAGTGAGCTTGCCCAAAACATAAATGGTAACCAGAGACTGCAGCTCCATGGGAGCTGCAGGTCCTTTTAAATGTAAGTAAAAGGGAAAGTTACACAGAATCCACAGGAATTTTAGTATAGGTAAAAAATTGACTTGACAGACTAAGTAGCTATAGTATGTAAATCCCTTTCTACACCCAGCTTTGATTTTTTAATTGGATTTTTTGTTCTTTTCTTTCAAGACATCAGATAAACCTAGGGGAGGTAATGCTATGATGGGTAGAAAAGGTAAAACTACTCTCAAAAAAAAAGGTCCTTTTTGAAACAGCTCTTCTAGCTCATGACAGACTGCAGATGCTTTGTGTAGGGAATGCTTGGGCCACAGGGAAAGTCTACCTTCTGACAACCACTTTCAAACCCCATAGAAATCAATGGCATTTGGAGGATGCCCTCACAGTTTTATTTCCCTCTAACAAAGTGCCAAGGTGCTCATCTGTCCATTTGGAACAGAGCAGCCAAGCTCTAGTGAGCTGATTATTTTTCTCTTTCCTGCACTGCCTGAGCACGGGGCACAGTTCCCTTCTCCATGCTTGGAGGATGAAAAAGATCCTCTGACACCTTGGCTGGAGGAATGACAGTTTATGGAGGGAGGACTTTGTGTGACAGGGGCAACCTTTTCACTGGAAAAAGGAAAAGTTAAGTTCTAGGGTCTTCATGCATTTCCCACAGGAGCTACTGGAAGCAGGACTGGTTTTCTGTCTCTTGTAGTAAAAGGAGAGGCCACTGGTGATGACACACATTTGTACTCTGAAGCTGCTCTGGAAATGGGGGATAAAGGAGAAGAAATTACAGGAATACACCCCCCATGCACCCACCCACACACCCCTTAACTCATTCTTCACCAAGGAACAGAGAGAGGAGTCAAAGAAATGAAGATAAATAGTTCAGAGTGAGGAGTATAATAAGAATTTGGGAGAGACACGAACGCGATCCAAAACGTGCCTGTGTCTGAGTTAGGTACCAAGACAAAGAGAAAAAGAAGACCCCAAACTGAGGAATTCTAGAAGACTCACACTGCCTCTAACACCAAACATTCACAGATCTTTAAACCCCGGAATAACAATGCATCATGGTCTTTCCTGGACCATTTCCTATGTCCCCATCCTTTTTCACTGAGCAGACAGTGGCCACTGCCAGCTCTCCTCGATGGGGTCATGAATTCACTTGCACACATGTCCACTTCTGTCTTCCTGGGGAGACAGGCTAAGAAAATACACCTGAGTCAGCAATCTTGCATGGCAGTGTGTGCAACCACTCAATCAGCTTTCTCATCTCTAATACCACATTTTCACCCTCAACAGAAGATTTGTTTACTGTCCTCATCTCACCCAGAAGTTAGCTAAGAGATTTTGAACATCTGGACTGCTACTTTAGTCTCTGTTGCTAGTGGTACTGCTGGATCCAGCACAAACACACCACATTTCCTTTCCTCTGTTTCAGAATGAATGTTTTGGGTACCTCTGAAAAGTCAGGAACCACTCAGAAAGTGTGAAGTACCAGGGCTGGGAACACAGAAGAGAGGTAAACTAGATCTGTAAACTAGACCATGCAGCAAGTTAGACCATATTGTTTTAAAAAAAACCCCTGCATATAGAAAAATAGAAACCTTTGCAAATATTTTAAGCATTTGACCATATAAACAGCATCTGGAAATGTGTATGTTGCTTCTTTATTTTATCCTCATTTCAGAAGAGTGCTAGAAGCAGCACAAAATATCCTGTACTTTGCAATGAAGTGGAACATACTTGTCTGCATTTTAACTGAATTTATCAGGTCCTTGATTTTGTTTCACAGTCAATGACAACTTGAATTCTACTATAATAAATATTCATAGCATGCATATTCCAGTCATATGTGTGAATTAGTAAAATTAAAGCTTGGTTCTCATAATTAAAGCCATTAGTAAGGATTCCAAGATGACTTTGTGCTTGTGTAGAAACTTGCAAAAGAATTAATTCCATTTTTTAACACCAACATTAGGCTAGAAGTGCCTCAATGCTCAAGCTAATATGGTAGCGAGCATTTTTACCTGAGGGATAAAATCTGAGCTTTGAGTTTTAAAGGTTCACAATACAGTCACATAGTAAAATATTCTAAAATATTCTGAGACACTCATTTAAAGAACTCCACTAAAAATAAATCTGAGAAAGCTGCACACACGCTCATGGCTATTCTGAAGGCAAAGGAGGAAGTAATTTTGGGAAATAAATTTGTTGTTATTCATTCCTTTCTCAGCTGTGTTAATAATTTGCTCTGTTCAGGCCCAATTTTAATAACACTGATGGAGGCCAGTGACCTCTGGCTGAGTTGAATCACACTGTGTGGGAGCAGCACATTCAGCTCCTGAAAAATCATTACTGGGAACTACAAAATGCAAGAGGGTGGTTTATCCTAATACAGCAACTCCCAGGATATGGTCCCTTGAGGATTGCTTTGGGTTATGCAAGGGTCTCCCCTTGATTTAAATATCTCAGTTTTAAATGCTGGGAAAGCATCCAAAGGTGAGTGTTATCCTAGAACAGGACACCATCTGGGTAGTGGAATTGGTGGGCAAACACAGGCAGGCAGGCAGGAAAATCCTGTGCTGCTGCTTGTCATTTGTAGTTTGTCTTCTAAGAGAAAAAGGATGGCATTGGGAGAAGAAAATACATGCCTATAGCTGGGAAGGTGTCCTGAGATGGGCAGTGATTTGGGGAAATAGGAAGACAGTGTTTGGTGGTATGTGAGATAGGGTAATGTGAGTCCAATGCCATTTGGGAAAGAGAATAACTCGCAGAGATTTGGCAGGTGCCAAAATTGCCTTTGAAAAAAGAAGCTGATGCCCCACTGCAGTCGAGAGACTAATTAGCTAAAGCTACCTAATCAGTGCTGGGGTGCCTAACAAACTGAGATGTTCAGTTGTCATTGCTCAGGCACACTAATAGGGAAAACCCTCCACCAAGTTCAAACTTTCTATTTTTCCCTGCTGCAGCTCAAGCTGCCCTTCATACCTGGAAGAAGCATCCTATATACATCCATAAAACGACTTTGTTAGATTTCAACAAATCCCTTATTAAAACTACTCCTTGTCAGAGTTCCTGGATAATGCCTAGATCATGTAGGAATTGGTGACCTGTCACCCATGCACAGCAGCAGGCAGGCTCAGACTGACTAAGGCTGGAAAGAACTGATGTCCTGCTCACACTCTATCTGACTGTTAGTCTGTCCTTCCCTGACCTGCTGGCTTTATCTTCTGTGACAGCCAAGGGAAAAAATCCCTTTTTTAGCCTGATAACAAGATTTATGGGGCCATCATCTGTCTGCTTGTTCTTCTCCAGTAATTTCTGAATCCACTGGTCAATTTTAGTTAAATTTGGCACTGAAGTAGAATCTCAAAGATGTTCTGGTAATCTAAACCACCAAGATAACAGAAGATAAAGATACCAATAGTACATTCCCCAAGGTAAAGAACACAGTGTGAGCTTTGCCCTGAGGTAAATATGATGGAATGCACGCAGAAGAAATGTTATAAATTCTCTGCTCCTGGGGAACTCTGGTTTCTGCACTATAAATTTCATTATGCCCATCTAAAATTCTAGAGAGTTCCAGTAAATTCTCTGATGTGTAACAGGCACTGCATGAACACTGCAGCATACCTATCATTCAGTGAACCAGCATAAAAAGTCAGTCAGTCAGAGGCAAAAATCTAATGGAAAAATAGCTCCCTTAGCTCTGGAGGCCAGTGAACAACTCAGCTGTTGAGCACTGGAATGGTGGTATTTTTTCCTTTAGAGTTAACATGCCTGGAGCTTTTTACAGTCAGAATTACCCCAGTGTTGATCACAGCTATCAGGAAGTACCTGTGCATTAACAAGCAGTGAAAGGCTACAAGGAGCATGCTGAGTTGGTCTCTGAAATCCTGTGATTTGAGGAGTCCACAAAATGCAAATTTCCAATATGCTCATTGCACATGTCTGCAGCCAACTTTTCCTTATGCTTGTGCATTTATGGATGGCACATCATGAAAATCTGTGGCTTACAAAAGGCAAACATTTAAATGTAAAGAAGAAAAACAGATCTCCTGAGTGACTGTTGTTAGCAAGCTGTCTTCAGGAGGAGAATAAACCAGACAACATTCTTTAAAGGATGTCTATTTAATTTATTTTTCTGAAATAATGTAGTATTCTTGTTAGACACAGAAGGCTGGATATATCTTACATAAGTATCACTTGACTCTGGTCTGGTATGAGTTGTATCAGCAGAAACTTAAAGGTCAGTGATAGCTTGGACAAAGGGCACACAGAGATTGGTGTTAGGGATGAAACAGGGCAACCTGCAGTGACACAAGGCAGACAATGTGCAAAACTGGAGATATTTTCACACTACAGAAAGAACAGTGGTGGCAGCTGCTAAAAACAAAGCAGTAACAGAGCAGAGCTTGCTCCTTCAGACTGTGATGACCCATCCACAACACTTCCACAAACAACATATTACCAGCATGTCAGTCAGAGGCTGGATTTATTCTGGCTAAGGACACACTGGTTCCATTTTCTAATACTCCAAGCTAAATAGTGTCATTACCTCTGGTCCCTCTGATGCACTGACCTGTCTTTGTCTGCTTTTAAAAAATATTTCAAAATAAAGTCCCTGTACTGAAGTCACTGAAACCCAAAAGCTAAGAAAGAGTAAAGAAGAAGGTGGCAGTCATGCAAGTATCAATTTTCACACCAATGGATACACAGTCTTAGGATGCTTCTGGCCCAATGTAATCCCTATGTAAAAAAGTTTCTGAGAAATGCTAAGTACACAAACACCAGCTTGTTAAGGGCTGTCATAGTTTGTGACAAACTCTTACACTGCACAGTGTGCTTTTCAAAAGGAAAGCATTGTAGCTGGACAGCTTCAAAATTTTTAATTGTAAATTGAATTCTTATTTCCAAGAACTCAGTGTATTTTGTCTCTGATGTTGTTACAGGCTCATAACTAAAAAAAAACTCAATAATGTTGGGTTCTTTTTTTTTCTTCCTCCAAAATACTTTTGCTTAGCTTAAGAAGGTGCATTACACAGTGAAGAGTGTTGTAATGGTGGCTCACATATATATAATATATATATAATGTATATATAACATATATAATGGCTCACAAAATGTTTTCTGCTAAGTAACTGCTTTTCTGGGTTACATGATAAAATAATTTGCTATCTCCATCAGACTGTGAAAAGCAGGTATCTTCAACTACTGAGAATAAAGCAAAAATGCAAAATGTGGCTATGCTAAAATTAAAGAGCAGATTCATTGAACTCAGGGAGAAATAGAAACATCTGTCAACATATTGTAACAAAAACTCCTGCAGTGATCAAAAGCCATCAGTGTAGTTCACTTCCAGAGAAGTTAGCTAATTTAAAAATTATGTATGTGAAATGAGTCAGGTGCTGAATTTATGAAAGTGCACTTTCCCATGGAGATCTGAGGAAGAGTAAGACACTTCAGGAAGCACACACAGGAGATTCATGCAGGAGGGTGTGACTGACTGCACTTCCAGGCATGTCAGAGAGGAGGACCTGTTGCAGCATTGCTCCTGATAACCAATTACCCAGAGATAAATTATTCCAGCTGACTTTTCCCAAGGATCCTTTCTGTCAGATGCAACAGAGCCAGAGGAGACAAGCAACAGCCCCTCTGCCAGGGGTGGGGAGTCCAAAGGGGAGGTCAGAAGACCAAGTTTCCCAGCTGGCATGTCAGAGTTGACAGCTCTGGAAACACTGGGGACGTTTCTGTAGGACTCGTCCAGCAGCCCTCTACAGCTGACTGATCTAGAACCAGCACAAGGGATGAAAGTGAAGCCTCAAGGAAGCCAAGAGAGCTTTGCCAAAAACTGCTACAGTGACAAGTACCCCACCTGATGGCCTTGAACTTTTTCCAAAAGCATCAGCCAGAGACAGTGTTGACTTTGATATATGAAAGAGTGCAGACTCAACAAAACCTCTCAACCTCGTCCAGGCAGTGCACTAAGGACTGCTGTGTATGCAATGACTTTTTCTTCCACCTAATGGAAGAACTGCTGTGTATGCAATGATTTTTTCTTCCACATGATCTTCAAGTAACACTGAAACTAAAGAAACAATTTAAGATTGTCTTTGGGTTTAAAAGTTTTACCCATTTTTACCATGGTTTTTTTTTTCTCCATACATTAAAAATAAAACAAAAATGATTCAAACATACCAAATCCACAATTCCATAGCAGAAAAAGCAGGCAGGAACATAAATGTTTTCACTGATACATTGTAAATTCTGTTATTCTAAAGCATTTATTGAGATGCAATATATCAGAGAGCACTATGTGTGTTAAATGCAGATGGTGAGCTCTGATGACATAATTTCTAAGAGGAATATGGGCCTCAGAATAAAGAAATACATTGGCTGCTATTTATGGCTCCTTCATGTCCTTTGTACTTTCTCCCCTTCCTCAATAAGGGTGACAGGGGTTTAGCTTCTGTCTATAGCTGTGCCACTGAGGTGAGCAGCAGAATTACAGCTTTCAACTACTTGTAGGAGCACCTAAATTTACCAAACTCCTTGTGACTTGTTGGTTTATGCTAAAATAGGTGTGGAGTTTCTTCCCCTCCACCAGGACATTAAAAACTGTTTTTTTAATATGTGGATATATTGGTGTCTGCTAATACATTCAAACATGAGCTTAAACAACTTCTCTCTTTACAGACTCTCTATATGTGGCCTCTCAATTTCTACTGACTTGTAGAAACCTCATATGCTTGACATCTCCTTATGTCTTTATGCAGGTTGCTAGGTAGCACTAACAAGCAAAGGTACACACACAGATAACACAATCAGAGGAGCCTCACTGACACTGAAAAGTCTTTAATTTCTAAGTGCTTGCTGAAAGACCAAGCTCTTACTCTGGGACAATGTATGGCAATCTTTCCTTTATGGCATGTCCCTGAACCTTGCCATTCTGCTCTCCAGTGAATATTCATGACAGAATATTGCTGTGGGAACAACTGAGGGTTTGGGGCTGCATTTTTCTGTGCAGCTATACACATTTTGCCATGTTTTGCATAGTCAAGATTCCCTTAGGTTTGGAGAGGTATGACATTTATTGAGCCTTTGAAAATCATGATAAGGATGTGTCCTACCAACACCACATGCAAAATAGCTTAATAGAATACTATATACTGTACCCTGAAGAACATGTAAAATGTAGTTTTAAAGTTAACTGAAGACTGCAGCACACACAATTCACAAGAGTAGAATCATATTTCGAGAGACACATTTTTAATATTATTTCTTACTCTGTTCACCCCAGGCCAATTTCTTGCAATCAGCTGAAACAAGATCTGTGCTACAGGTACAGAAATTCTGCACTACACAGAAGGCAAGATGGCAGAAATCCACATACTCTTCTTAATTTTTGGCAGATGCATTAATAAGCTTGCTTTCAAAAAATGAAAAAAACCTCAAGCTTCTGAAAGTCTATCCTTTCTTTTGATTCACTTATTAAACTGATTTAGTTCAGTATAAAACAATAGGACATATGTCAATGTAAGCTGTCTGCAAATTCCATGCCAAAGTTCAACTTGGTCCAAATTCTGAAACAGAAAAACTTAATTCTCACTGCTGCAACGGCACACAAATCAATGTCCTTAAAGTAGCAGTTGCACAAATCTAAGAATCATTCAGATCTTGAAGTAGGATTTATCATCTCTTCAGATTAGCAAGTGGAAGGACCAGAAAGTCACCTTTAAGGATACAAATGTAATGCCTTCCTTACACTCATACCCTAGTGGAATTCAACTTGCAAGCATAACCACTGTCTGCAGTGTTTTAGAGTGTATTTCAACACATCTGTAGGATGCTTAACATTTAATTTTAAAATGTTACAGATTTTTATGTAATTTCCATACAACCCTACCTCATTTTTTCAGATGCTATTGATTTATAGTAGAATTTTAAGATAAGCCTGCTATGGATTTCATTTTCCATTTAACTGCAATGAGACTCCAGCATTGTATTTTTATGTTGTTGTAGAATCTTTAATCTCTTTTTTCAGTTCCTTAAGGTATATCCTCATTTATATGCTAGCTTTTACTCATCTCATTATTTTAGGAAAGAAGCAAGCCTTTCAAACAGAAGTCCCTTCCTGATGAGTTTCTGTGCACTTATTACTGTTGGGTTGCCCACATGTAGCTACCAGCACCTTACTGAAAATTCAGGCACATGTGGCCTGTGTTTATTTGGGTTAAAACAAGTAAGCATCAAGCAAATCTGATAGAAGCTGCACACTTTCACAAATCAATCTCTTTTACAGGTTCCATCTGCTCTTAAGTGCTTCCCAGAGAACAAACACCGTGTCACTATACCACATATTTCCACTGCACTATCCCAAACACACTTAAGCTGCTGACAGATTAATGCTTAGTTCACTTGTGGCATACATTCTTGGGTTCTTACACATGTTCTTATAAGGAAATGGAACTCACTAAGCACTTAATCACAAGCTGGGGTAGTGTTATGGCCTTGAATACAACACACTAACCCTGTTTCAGGAACAGGCTAAGGTATCTCTGTATAAGCCATCGCTGTCACTTGCACTGCCAAAGACTCTGGAAATCAAATTACCTTTGTCAACCTCAGTTAAACAAAAGTAAGCAGAAATTTGCCAAAAGGTAGCCCTGAGAGCCAGGGATGAGCCACCTAAGGAGTGTGCAGACAGGGCCAAAGGAGTGTGCTGTTTACTGGAATGCAACTTATACTGCTTAAACATGCATATATTTGCTTGAATCCATTACAAAGAAATCTTGGTAAAAGGACTGCAAAGACAAGAACTAATATTTAAAAAAACAGTATTAACTAAAAAACTGAAGTAAAACACAACACAACTTTCTAAAGATATCAGCAACCCAATTAATTGTGAATTTACCTGGTTAGGAAGCAGTGACAGCAAGAGGAACTCAGATGAGTATATGCAAATGTGAACACATGCCATGAATATCTGCATTTGTGCTTGAGAGAAAGGTGAAGTTTCATTGAAAATCCTTTGCATCCTTACTTGATGTAAACCAAGTTTTATTAGTTCAGAGCAGTCAAGAACTTTAACTTGTTTGATAATTAAATATAGGACACAAAAAGGAAGAGATAGTTTTTTGGGGTGAATAGCAGGAAAATTGTAAGCAAATTTTTTCCTGCATTCAACCTCATAAATATTTATTCAGTTCTGACCATTTAAATAGATTTCATAGAAAAAAACTCAGTAATTCACTCCCTAGGCAGACTGATCCCCCACTATGTTCACCACACCTTTATCACCAACAGTGACTCTTAGAATCTTAGAAGGTTGGAAAAGTTGAGTCCAATTGTTAACCCAGCACTACAGTGTTCACTAATAAACCATATCCACAAGTGCCACATCCACACAGCTTTTGAATACTTCCAGAAATGTGATTCCACCACTTCTCTGGGCAGCCTGTTCCAATGCTTGACCCCAATATCCAACCTAAACCTCCCCTGGTTCACCTTGTGACTGATTCCTCTCATCCTGCCACTTTTTACTTGGGAGAAGAGACTGATCCCCCCACTTTTGCCCCTGAATTGGTTGTTGCTGAGTGCTGTGGTGAAATTGTGGTCCACAAGCCAACCCTGATCTCCATGGAGATGAGAAATTGGTGTCACTCTTCTCTTGTTTAGCTTAGCAGGCTCTGAGTGCAACTTGCTGTGAGTATTTTAGTGTCACTGGATGCAGTCAATGCTCTACCCTGGTCTTTTTCAAATGCAAAGATCAAGAACAGTGACAGCCCTCACCACTGCAAACAAGATGGGAAAAGTCCTGTCCCACTGCAATATCTGGAGCTGGTTGTTCTTTGATGGACATAGTTTCACACATCATTGATTAACCACTGTATTTTCTTGTTCTTCTCAAGGTATCAGAGGTCAGGAGTACTTCCCTGGAAGAGTGCTGCTCTCAGAGCAAGGCAGGGGGTTGAAAGCATGGGGTACTTAATAAAATTAACAATTTTAGTTGAAGTCAACATACTTTATGTCACAGATTAATGTTGATGCTCTCTCACATGAAAAAGACCTTGCCATCCACACTTACCAGCCCCTCCACCTCTATTTTTTTCTCTACTGGCACAATCAACCTAACACAGTTTAATAGCATCTCTTGATAAACATCCAACATTGGTAGAGCTCACTTGAACTGCAAACTTGCCAGCAAGACAATACACAGATGAACTGAATCCAGACAGGTAGCAGGAGATAAAGCTTGAGTATGCATTCAGGATGTTATCTTACTGTAAGCATGTAAACCTGTTTTTCATCTCAAAATTCTGAGATGTTGAATTGGTAGAGGTAATATTACCCAACTTGATGAGGCATTGTGAAATCCCTTGAAAAATAAAAGACCTTATGCTGGTGCAGTACTGAGACAAATATCTAAGATAACTTATGATTAGCTATGGTCATGAGAGCAAACAACTAATTAGTAGGGCATTCCCCTGGTCACAAGTTACTCTGTGATTTTTGGGTAAGATTTGAGAAGCTGTGCTGTATTTCACAGGACAAAATGTCTATTTTAGAACATCTCAAACTACAACATGCAGCAATTTCCCTTTCTTCTTAAGCAAGGTCTCCAGTCATATTTACAGAAACATTTTTACAGCATATAATTTGTGCCACTGTCTAAAGCAAAGTACTTAACAAAATGCTTTGGTAAATCTTGCAAATTCTCCCTATGTTGAGAAAATTAATCTCCTAAATATTTTTCCTTTTTATGACAGTATATACTGAGACTTTTGTTTTGTAGCAATGTAGGATCTAATTCCATTTTTCAAAGTGTGCCAAGCACATTATTGCATGAAAATATTTTCTTTTCTCTTTCTCTTTTCTATTTCATCAAAGGTGATTCAAGTAGAAAGACCTGGTCCAGGATGCTTCTACTTCTTGGCTGTCACTTTTGCCAGTTTTCAGAAGGCTTCTGAAAGGCTGGCCAGCCTTAAAAGTACAATAAATCCTTGGTGTGCATCATTCAACATACCTGAATTAATATGGAAATGAATCCATGATGTTGCTATAATGAAAACACTTTGATTCCAGAACTTTATCTTCCCTTCTGGCAGCCCATCAACCATATCCTCCAAGAGCACACTGCATAGCTAGACAAGGCTGATTTTCCTCTTAGGACAGTGTTTGCAGCTGTGGCAGTATCTGTTTTCTTTGCCCTCTCCCTTTTTTATCCCTTGTGATGGTGGGGAGGAATTAAAAGATAGACTTTTGCACCCTAATTTTGATATATCTAGGCTTATCATCATTTTTGGGTTGCCTATATCATATACCCATACTCTCCCTTTACTGGACATGTGTGCATTGCATTCCTTGCAGATGACTTTATTTTGGTTGTAAAATACATATTTTTTATTATTAACCAATGGACTTGCACTATTTTCTGAGGGTGATTTTTTCCTCTTTGATATATTTATCTTGCTCTCCCTTTCATCAGTTTTCATGGCCCTTTGGGCAGCCTATTTCTGTTTCTGTGAACCTTTTTCCTTAGCAGCACTATAGCCTGCCTTTTTTCAGCTTTCCAGCATTTGTAATCAGTTACCATCTTTCTTCTGTTCTCTACCCAAAATCATTTGCTTTTTGTTTCTTCATTCCCACTTTCATCTTCAAAGTCACACAACTAAAGCTGATTCAGGCTTCTGTGTCTTGCCTGATGATAAAATGACACACTGAACCTGAGAAAAGAGGTTCCAGTATACTCAGGGGAAGAGAAGAAGAGAGGAGAAGCACTGAATCACCTCCTTAACCATGGAACTGGTTTATCTGAAGGCTGAAAAACATTTCAGAGTTAGATACCAGCAGACAGTAGTTGGGATTCTGGCCTAAAGCAGATAGAAATTCTAATAGCAAACCAGAGGGGAAAGCAAGGACCTTCTGTGGCAGCTGGGGGAATAAACACAGAAGGGTTTTACAATTGATCGGAAGGGCAAGACATCATCAACTCTTTCACTTGAAATTGCATAATCCAATATTAGATGTTGTCTTGATAAGTAAGAAAAAGATTAGGCATTGACTAAATTTCTGAAGGCCAGAAACTCTTGTATTTATGAGGTAGCACAGGTAGTATTTACGTAGCAGTTGTTATACTCAGCATTTCCCTGTGGCACAATTCTACTGCCAATTATGTGAGGCAGAGGACTATCCAAATGTGGCTGTTACTTCTCATACCAGGATTGGATAATTTAGAATTAGTTTTAATACTTGTAATGTTCCTTGTATAGAAGGACTGGATTCTCTGGTTTTGGGGGGTTAAGGAACAAGGATTAACAGGCTTTGACCAGGTCAAGTGAAATACAGTTCATAGAGACTTGATATTGTGGATGGGAGTATGCATGAACCTGTTAACCAAGGTAATGTTATGCACAAGCTTAGTAACACAGCACCCAAAAATAAGGATTTTCCTGGTTTTCAGGTGTACCAAAGTAATGCATTTCTAAGAAGATCTTCCACTACGTTTTAGCCCTTTTAATCAATAGCTGGCAAATTCAGGTGCTGGTAAACTTGTAGTGTACCAGTACATCAGTAATTGTGTGGTCTCTAGGCTTTGCTCACTGCAGGAACTTAAATTTTCCTCTCATCTGCATGCTCTTCTTTTTCTCTTCCTGTTCCTGTCAATATCAGTCTGTGAAATTTCAGCTTGACTCAGCATCATCTATTTTACTACAGAACCTCTGTGATCTTCATTCTTTGGATTCCCTGCTGGATGGATCATGTCACCAGGAATTTAGTAATTCACTGGCATGGTTCTTGTTTGACAATATCTCCTTCTATTTTCAGGCTCTGCACACCCCTCTTCAAAGCACCATCTTTCCATCATTCACTCTTGCTGGCCATTTCCTTCAATTCATCCTTTAAACAAACTACTTTCTGCAATTTCTTTGCTCTCTTTATCCACTGCTCCTTTCCTCTTCTCTTCCTCATGACTGTGGTTTTCCCTTTCAGTAACTGTTCTGATTTTTCAGTAGAAAAAGAATACTGCCTTTTCATAATTTCCAGCCTTTAACCTCTCTTAAAATGTTTTCTTGCTTAAATACCACAATTTTACCTTTTCACCACTATTCCCATCTCCACCATGAGAAACTCCTAATTGATTTCCTCCTAGGAAGTACTGCCAAGTCTCCTCTCTGCTTCCTCAACTCAAATTGACAATTTATTCAAACAAAGAAATAGGTATTTTCCGACTAAAATCAGTCTCTTCCTAATTCTCCTCTCAGAGAAAGCATTGTTCCTTACATCTTCTCTGCTCCTATTTCCTTCATGCCCTCTCTTTTTTCTTTTTCATCAGAGATAGAAGTGTAATTTATCTGCCTTTTGAAATGATTCTCCTCCCCCTTTTCTCCCTTTCACCATGATTTCTGCCTCTAGAATGGCTTTTGCAAAGCAATGTTCACTTACTGTCAAAGGAATCCAAAACTCCATAGATGTTTCATATGTCTCTATTTTTAAACTGTTAATTGCTCCCTTGAAATCTCTTCCCAACCCCATTTAAGTTTAGGTTCTAACCAAACCTTTGTTTAGAATCTGTATGCCATCAATTCCACCTTTTCTTCTTAGCAAAATCTATACAGACACTGTGAATTCCCCAAAATTGTTTTCAGAATTGTTCCAACTGAATAACTATGTAGCATTTTTTTCCCCAGCACACCAGTCTTTGGAATATCTGCTCTTGCATATTCTCAATTCTATTTTTTTCATGTGTGTCCTTTAATTAGTGTGTAATAGCAAGCAGACTAATGAAAAGAGCTCAGGTAAAGGCTGCATAAGTCCTTACTTTGTAAATTGCAAGCATGCACAAACAAAAAAAGAAGAAAGGATGCCCTGATTACAAGAAAAAAATACCAACTATTACTGCTTAGGTAAAAAAGAAAAGCAAACAAACCAAAAACCACCAAAACCAAACTGGATCTTTTGGATCTGATAGGCAGATAGACTGGGACTGAAATTCTTATTTGAGATAAAGCATGAATCCCTGAATGGTCTAGCATCTTAATCTGAAGGTGATCCCACAGGGAGAAAAAACACAAGAGAAATCTCTGCAGATGAAGTTATCATTGCAAAGAACACAGAATGTTCAAAAACCATTTGAAAACACCTGGAAATGCTATGTGAGAGATGGAGAAATCAGCACTTGTAGTTGTGTCAGAGAAATATGCACCTCTGGAAACTTAGTGATTTAGTTCAGTAACATCACTAGGAGATCACTATCTGTAAAACTCAAATTCAAATAGCTCTTGGCAGAAGTGAAATATGAAACTAGGAACTAACCCCAAAACTAGAAGCTCAAACTGAAGATAATAAGCACCAGTATACAAATATAAAGCTACTGGGCCTACACTGACAAAAAGATCTTGCAGCAATGGAGCTATTTAGGGAAATTTTAGTCTATGTAAGAAATATGGTATACATTGAATGAGGTACTGCAACTTAACACTGCTGTTGTTGAACTTCTATTCTTGTGTGAGAGAGTGTTTTGGACAAGACAGTGACATCAAAATTATACCCAAAAAACAGCTGGCATGACTGGAGAGAAAAGTAAGAATTTCTGCCCATACACACAATATGTGACAATGAAGAAAGGTAGAAGGTGGAGCACTTATGGAAGTGTGAGTTTTTGGGAGACAATTTCATGGTTGTAATGGAAAGATACAAGAAAAACAAGTAGGAAAGAAGCAAAGAATTGAAGGTGATGGTGCTATGCAGACATACACAGCAAGCAACCAGCAACACAGAAAATCCATTTCCTGCATGGGGAAGGGATTGATCAGTTCACAGATAACTTATGCACCAGACTTCAGATGTAAAACCTTTCTTTCTCATTTTTTGGAAAAGGCTGTTTGGATTGGAAGGGAGGAAGTAGGGAGGAATGGAAGAAGTGGGCTGCTGAAGTGTTTTAATGGATTCCTAAACATATCAGCCCAGTGACAAGCATTCTCCCTGTGTATCCACAAAACAGGTTCACTGAAGCCAAAAATGGTGCAAATATTGCTACAGACATCTATCTTTTGGAAGAATTACCTAAAATTACTAGAGACAATACATTATTATTTATACTTTTGACACATTTTGCTCTAAACATTAAATGCCATGGGCATTTTCTAAAACCGTAGCAAAGTGAATAAGGAAGATTTAATTCTTTCTGTTCTTTGTTTCCTTCTTTCTTTAAATTGCTTTCTCCACCTTGACATTTTTCACTCCCTCTCGGGTGATCCCAGAGGAAAGATTTATGTTTACAACTGATGGTTTATGATTAAGACATTGAACTTTGGTCACTGAATTAGTACTGTCTGTAGGTTCAGAAGCCTGGCAGCCACGCACGAATCCCCAGGGGACCTCCCATAACCAGGGTGCCGACTGGAGATGAATCCGGGCTGTAACCCTTAAGCAGTAGCATCCCCCAGTGGTCCTAATTATCACTGCAGTGCAGTTTGGGGGATATTTTTTGGCTCTCTAACGTTCAGTGTAAATGCCAATTCAATTCAAGTGCCTCAGAACTAGCCAGTACTCAGAAGTCTGTTGAGCTCAGCAAAGAATCATATATATTTGATAAAAAAAAAATATTTCCAGTCATAGCATATATCACATGTGTACTGCAAAACACATAGCTGTAAAAGCAGGATTTTTTTCTTAATGCATTCAAAAAGGGGGAAGATCAGACCAAAAGAAAGTCAGACTCTTTATCGGAAATCCTTCTTGAAGAAAATAGATTCAGAGTTTGTTCCAAGAATATTATTTTCTACAGCTTTTCTTGGCATTTTTACAAGATCAGGACTCAAGAAAAGGATACTATAGCAACCATCAATTTTTAATCTGCCTTTTGATTGAAGTTCACATACTTAGAAAATACAGATCATCATATATATGGAATTAGAATTTTTAAATCAAAAGTTCCTGGGCAGTATTTCATTAACCCACTGAAAATTCAACCATGATCTCAGAAAAAACCAAGAACACACCAGCCACTGTTCTTAAACCCAGCCCTTTGCAGAAAGAATCTGAAATTGTGCTCACTGAGACTGCTTTCCCTGTTCCTAAAGGGACTCAGTCACTGACAAAAGGTGAAGTAATGTGGGACTGCAAAATATCACTGGGAGGGATAGAGAAGAGAAGGACATAGAAGGGCAGACAAATGATGCACAGGTAACACAAATCTGGGTGCTTGCAGCTCCCTCCCTCTCCAGAAGCAGAACAGCCCCACTGCACCAGCCCCCTGTTTGTGCTGACTCGGTGGACAGGGGAGGGGGGGAAAGGAGGTGCAAGGCTGAGGAGCCAGAGCAGAACTTCTGCACAGTGCTCCTGTACAGGCTGAAAAGAGGGCATTTTCTCCTGCTCACACTGGAGCCCTCCAGTTACTTCTAATGCTGCAGCACTGGAGATGAAGGGGTGTTAATTAAAACAACCCGTCTGAAAATCAGTGGGATTTCTACATTAGCTTGAAATTCAGCAGGGGATTATGAGCAGTGCAGAGCAGAAATCGATGAACATTTTTGCTGTCTCTTTATCAGAATCTCACCAGACCTGATGTCACATGAGCTCAAAGAGGTGACATGGTGCTATCCAGCAGGTAAGACCAGCAGGCCTGTGGTGTCACACAGTTACTTCTTTTCTTCCTCTTACCCTTGTCACAATAGCTGAGGACATCTATCAGAGTTTCAGAACAGATGCACTTTTCCACTCTCTGGCAGCAGTGTAAAGCACTGAACACTTGAGACAAGGAGAAAAAATACCCCAAACCTAATCCCCTGAACATATGTGCCTTGTCAGTAATTTAAGGGCTAAATGCTGGGTCCTTCCTCCGAGGGAACCTAAGGGAAATCTGTCTTTCTCAGTATCTCTGAATCTGATCCTTCACGAGCAGCAGTCAGCCCAGAGTGTGAATGTGCTAACTGAGACATGACAAACCCATGCAACAACTCTTGCTGATATTCTGTTATTCTGTGGTTAAGGCTCATGAGGATTTTTGAAAGGGAGTTTATTTTTGCAAGCTGCTGAGTGCTGACTATGATGTGGGGCAGCTTTCACTTAGGCAAATGTCTTAACTTTTGTTAAGGCTCTTGGACAGACAGGCTGTTACTGTGGCCTTCACAAGGAAAGCTGTGTGGATACACTTGGCTTAGGCTATTCAGTGAAAGAACATGTAGGTTTTAACAAAAAATGGATGGCTATGGTTCAGCACAAAAGGAGATGGCAGCTTTTCCTCTTGGAAGATACTACCTCTCCCTTTCTTTTTGCTAGAACCATTTCAGAGGTCCTGGACAATGCTCCTCACAGGTTATTACTGCTACCTAAAACACAGGGGCTGCTGTTCAGCATGACAAATCAGTTGTATGTAGTTCAGATCTCTGCCACTTACATGAAGTGGATGATTCTGAAAAAGGCAGCAACCATCATAGTGAAAACATACATTATGATATAATGTGTCACACAGCATTGAAAATTAATCCTGCTGCTAAAGAAATGGAAAATGCACAATAAACACATTACCTGAAATTAAAACTGGTTCTGACCAAATCTCCAGAGCCTTTAAAGTTGTAACAGTGATTTCCTATTTATATGGACTACACGAATTCTCAGGTGATTCCCTGTGGAGATCTGTATGAATACTTTTTCCAGAGCTGAGGAAAGGAAAATAGGTAGCTATAATGGAACTGCAGGAGCAGCCAAGCAGTAGATTGATTCAACAGGAGAAATTCAATGTATCCCAAAGGATTTCCTAGGATTTGCTCTCCTGCTGCTTAGGGCACAATTTGTTGTAATGAGAAACTGAGGATTTTGTTTCAGGTGTGTCAAAGCTTGTAGTGATGACTTGAAGGTATAATGAAGAAGAAACAACTGAAAATCTCTTTTAAATAATGCTTTTGGGTGAGGAAAGAATAAGGACAAGCTCTCCAAGGTGCAAAAAAGGTCAAATTTCTCATGTAAATAATTATTACCTTAAGAGCTACTAATTGGATGCACAGTTGAATCCTTTCCTTCATCTCCAAACTGCTGCATTAAACAGCTTGAAAACCATGGTGCACTTCAGCAAGCAAAACAGAGAAAGCTTTATTAAATTATCTGGTAAGATTGCACTTGGTCTCACTGTAAACTCTGCTCTCAGAAATGTCTGCAGAAAAAAAAAACCCTCAGTTTTCAGTTGTGAAGAACTGAGTTAACAAGTTAAAAAAACCCAACCCAATCTAAAACAAGTGAGGTTTGGGTTTTTTATTGAATAAAGGAACATTTAAACAGGCAGACTACTCTGTTCATCTGAAGTGTGCCACAAGGTATCACACTGGCAGGAAGCATGTACTGCTGCAGCACTACATAAGCCCTGTCTAAAAGGTTAAGTGGGACATGCACAACGTGAATTTCACCCTGAAGAAATGTGAAAATTTTTAGGCACTCATGTTCTCCTCTATGAAAATGAATAGTCATTATGAACACAGAGCTACTCCACAGCTGTGATGTACCATAGCCTATGTAGGTTTTATCAACAATCACTTTCTAGTGAAAGCTCTGAAACATTATGTTCCTCAAGTGAAGCCCTGGGTTTTATTCAGGAACAGGCTGCCACATGGAATTTCCTCAGGCAAAATGCTGAATGCTGATGGCATCTCCATTTGATTAGGGAAAATATGTAATGTTCATATTCACAGCAGAGCATACAGTTCAGCTCTAGCATAGCCCTCACACTTCTCAACATCACACATTGTATTGAAACATCACCATCAGAGGAGAGAGAAATGGATGCTCTAAAAACGCCTTACTGAGCATGAACATTGCTGTGTGAATGACATTGTAGCTGGACACTCAGCACAGGCTTACACTTAGTTACAAACAGTGCAAGTATTCAGGACCCAAAGATGTGAGTCTTCTAAAGCTTTTAGAACACAGACCAAGGCAGAAGTACCTCCCCTTTCCCTACTAGGTGACCAAAGCTGCCTTACAGCTCCAGGCTCTAATCCATTTCAAATATACATTATTTCAACAGCCATCTGTCCCTCACTTTTGCCCTATCTCAGCATAAAACACTGATATCCTCATGTCAATGGAGCCTGAAACAGAAAATCAGTTTCAGGGGTGGGGTAGCATCTGAACACATGAAAAAGCAAGGAGATAATAATCAGTAATTATTATTACAGTTCCTGTTATCCTTTTATTTGCTTTCAGCCTGACTGTGAAAGCAGAATGAGCATTCAGCCCCATTCATTCACCTAGAAAGCAATGCAAGATATACCCAAGAAATAAATAAAACCAGTAAGAAGCACCAAGATGAAGCACAATCTCCACTTCTAATGAGACAGCCAGCCCTCCCCCATCTGTGGAACCAGCTGAACCAATTACATCCCTTACCTGTATGGTTCCAGGGTCCTGCTGCCATAATCCAGTGCTTCTGCCCAGGATTCAAGGTTAATACAGGCATCCATGGCACAGTCAAGCATTTTCAGCTGGTAGATATTTGTATCTGGTAGACGACCCTTGTTGCTGCTCAAGAGATTCTGGCATCTTGCCAGAACATGCTTCCACTCTGTTATTGGCCTTAGTTAAAGAAATATATTTTTAATCAAGCAAAAATACAACTTCTAAGTGCTGTTTAGCTAGGAGTAAAAGTCTCAAAGCATTAAAATAGAAAAGCTGCCATCATTGCAGGCTCTGCTACAATTCTTGAATTAATTAAATGCTGAAGTGGTAGCTTAGGTAACTGTGCTTTGTTTACATGGAACAAAACAATTTCTAAAGAAGGCAGTATTTTAGTAGTAAATGGTAAAAGGAAAGATGACAAATTTGAAGGATATTTTAATACAGAGCAGAAATTTAAATAACTTTTATTTGGGTACTACATTATTTACTTAAGATACTCCAATTCTTAAAGCCAAGGGCAAGAGTCCATGGAAAAGTGTATTTTAAAAAGTCCCAGCAGCTAAAAAAGAATTTATATATATATATATATATACATATAAAAGATTCATTCTTTTAAGCTGCCCAAAATTTTGTTTAGAATTCACATGAAATTAGAACCTTTTCTTGAAATGAATTAATTTTGTTTCTCCTTGAAACAGTCATAGAGAGAATTGTGATTTTTTTTCATGTATAGCTGCATGTTTCATGCATGAGAAAGAAAAGCATCACAGTTTTGATGTCTGACTGTAGTTCAGGACTAATGATCTTGGCAGTAAAGGAGATTTGCACCTCCAATGCTACAAGAAGATTTTTTGTCAGTTTGGAATAGAAGAAAGATAACCTTGCATTCAATTTATTTGGATATTCCTTTGAAAAAATCACCTTTTTCATTACATTCTCCACTGATTTGACTTCTCTGTGGACCAGATTCTTCTCACTCTGACCACACCTAATCTGAACCCCAATACTTGCAGTTTTCAAATGAGTATTACCAAATGTGATTGTACCTGTGGGAGTCCCAGAATGCAAGCAGTCTAAACACAAAAAAGACACCACTCACATAAATAAAAAGAGATGAACTAAAGAAAAAAATAGACTTACAGGAAGAGAAGTGCTAACACTGATTGTATTACAGCCCTTTCCACACAATCAGCTCAAGGAAGTCCAGCAGTTATCTGCAGGAATTACCCCAAGTACTATTCACACTAATCCAGCCATGAATTTAAAGTGTACAATGACAAACCTGTGATGAAGTCATTAGTCTGTCTTGAACATGGGAATATTTACAGACCTAAATTTAAGAATGTGACCACCATGGGCCAGGATTTATAGCATGGTTGTTACAAGGCTAAACTAATTATTTGTGAATTGCTCTCATGCCCTTGGATTGAAAGAGCCATATAAGGGAAGGAATGTGTTATTATAAAATTGCACCTTAACCTTTATATCTTTGGCAAACATCCATGTATTCTTTACAACTGATTAAGGACATAAAAACAGAAGAATGAGGGATGTTATTTCCATTTGATTCAATTTTTGTAGAAAGTACAAACCACTGACATTCTTGAAAGATTACCATTTTAGCTGATGCACAGTATGTCTGCTTTTATTCTCATTATTCTGCTTTGTTCACTTGCTAGCACCTAAGAGCTGATGTGCTATATAACAAAACCTGTTGGGACCAAATTTGCAGGCAGGTAAAATTGCAAACTAGAAAACCTGTCATCAGCTGCAACAGTACCAAAGAGCTGCCTGTTCTGCATCAGCCCAGGAGCAGAGGAGGACTGCCCCAAGCAGCTCCAGCTGTAGATTTAGCATTACAACACCACATCAGTTCCAATCAGTAGGTCAGATTGTGGGAGTCACCAACTTTCTCAACTGTAGAAACTGTTGATTTAATTTGTTTAAAAAAATGATACTTGCAGGAACTAATAACTATGTGCCTCAGTCTGCCAGGAAGGTTTTCTACTCATTTTTGGCAAGTGGACCAAAGTCAAGTTCCCTCTTCAAGTCCTGCACTCGCCACTGCATGTCAGTTAGCACTGGTATTGTGGTGTAGTGGAAGGAAAGATGACACATTTCAAACAGCCCATGACTGAGAACAGAATAGGAAGAACAGATTTTCCCAACCAGTCCTGATACCTTTTATTACCATGCATTCGATTAATTTTTAAGTATCAGTTAAAACAGTAATCTTAATTAAAGACACTCAGAAAATACATTAATGCAATTTCTCCTGCAATTAAATACAGAGACATTAAACAGGACCAGTATTCTGACTGCAAAATTTCAGTATAAGAATTATTGCAACTTCAGGTTGCATATCTATAATTTAACATGCAGGTTGAAATGTGGGCCCTGAAGATCTCTTTCAGTCCTGTGTTTCAATCCAGTGACTACAGTGGAACTTAAAACAAACTAGAAACTATGTGAATTTAAAACAAGGTGAGAGGATTGTTTCCCCTTTGCTAAAAGATTAATCTCTTTGGATTAGAAAGAAACAAACTCAGTGTAATGGGTTGAGTTTTTTGTTACTGTATAAATTGTGATCATCTGTTTCTGGCCTGGAATATCACTACACAAACTTGTTTTTCATGCTGCCAAAAAGGAGTACTGGAAGATTAAATTCTTTCTAGCTTGAGAGAAAGCCCATGTTCCTGGAAATGGTAAGGCACCTTGCCACAACAGGCCAAATTCCCAGTCAGGGAAATTCTACTGAACAGACCAAGACAAGAAAGAGATCAATGAACCCATAGTATTCTAGTAAAAATCTCCACCTCTCTTCTGCTCATCTTTTCTTGGTTGCTGCTGTTCACTAATTTCTTTAATTGGATTGAATATCTACATGACAGCCATTAGACTCCAGTTCTGTTTATTAGTGCAAGATCATTTCATTCAATTTGCTTAATTATCAATTATTATTATATATTATTATATCTTATTATCATGATGCTATAATGTCTGCTGTGAACCTGACTGTGATTATTTCCTTGTTGTTGCCATTGCTGTGCAAAGAACGAGAACCTGTAAATGTTCACACTGAGAGAAACGGAACAAAGAATTTAACAGCATTCCAAATTAAGCTTTCTTTCATTTAGAAGTGGATTTATATGAAATGGTGGGCTGTGATAGCAGAAATCTACATCAGAGCCAAATATCCCTTCACATCCTGGGTAGTTACTATCCCTGCCAGGAAGCAGTTCCATTCCAAGTAATCAGACTCTATTATTAATACAATTAAAAATTTTACATATTTTGAACATCATATGAACTAAAGAACATTACAATAAAAAGAATGTAAATGTAAGGAAACTAATCTCAAGAGATGAACTGCATACTAAGGGGATCTTTTCACAACTGCAACACAGACTGTACCCTGTCACTGAAAGGATACCTTCTTTTGATTTTGGATATCTCACTTCATTTACAGCATCTTTGACTTCTTTCCAGGCATCCTCTTCACCAGCCAATTTCTCAGCATCCTGGTTAATGGAAAAGAATGCACTTAATGAGAAAAACAGTAAAATGAGAATATGCAGTAACGATGAAAAACAGGGTAAAAGGATCTCACTGTTAAAAGTAGAGACTGTATTGCTATTTTTTGTAAACACACAAAAAAACCCATTTTACCTGGAATTCATACTTACCTTGTCTTTTTAAGTAAATGAGATGATACAAAGTAAAATGAATTCAAACTTGGAAACATTAAACACTCAGATATTAAGTTTGCAACAAGAACTACATCAACCAGAAAAAAAGACATAATAGCATGTTTTTACAATCAAAATGCATTGAGGAGATCAAATTCTTTCAAAGACCTGCTACCTAAGACTTCCCTTAGGCACAGTGTAGAAAGGATTTAGCAAATAATTTTGATTAACTGCATGGTGATTATAGAGACCAACAGTGGGAGTCTACCTTCATCCATTACAGTTATAAACATGAGGTTAAAGGAGAAGTCTGCAACTCAAAAAAAGAGCTGAATTTTCATTTAGTAAATCATTACTATTTCTTCCCTATTCCATTGGATTCTACAAACAGCTACATTTTCCTATTGCTTTGTCATAAAGAAAGTAAAAATGATTAATGGCTGCAGCAGAAAAGAGAAAGTTTCCCATTTCAGCTCTCTAGCAGTGACTAACTGAACCTTAGGCAAACCACTTGGAACAAATGCATTAAAACATCTACAGATGCAGTTAACCATCTTGTGGGATTTCCAAAAGCATCCAGTTATTCAATTTCCATTGCTATAGCACTTAAATACCTTTAAAAATCTGGCCTGTAATACACTGCTGTTCATTACCTCTCTCTTCTTATAAAAGGCCCTGCTACTTTCCAGAAGAGGTTTTTTAAGTGCAAAGTCTTGCAGTAATATTTTAAATACAGTTCTAAAAAGATCAGCCTCCAGCAGGGGTAGAGGCCTGCAGAGGAACAGAGAAAGTGTGTTAAAATCTAACCAAGCACTTTGTAACCTACAGATGCTCACTGGGAATCACAGAAGTACCTCCACTCAAAAGCCCATAATCTGTAACTGCCTAGAATTGCATCATTTTCTTATTCCACTGCTCCTCATTTGCCATAAATTCAGAAAAAAATTACAGTGAGAACCAGCACTCAGTTTCACATTTAATTTGCAGTTTTGTCCTTCCATCTGCTTCATGAAACAGCAGACCTTTGTGGATTCCTGGGATGATTAAACCAAGATGAAATCAATGTTGTTCTCAGCTGCCCTACCCTTCTGTAGGGTTACAAGGAGGGCGGCCTGACCCCACTGCATTTTGAACATGAACCTCTCTTACAATCAGTTCCCTGATCAAAATGATCACCTGGAAATAATTTTGTGCACAGCTGAATTTGCCACCAGAAGGCATAAGGTGAATGTTAGGACAAATCAGATCATACCACAGAAGTTTTATCAACACAGTGAATGAACCTGCCCAGCCCTCTTGCAGCTTTGCAGTACATGGACACAGAATCTCTTTGTGTCCATGTAACCTCTACTGGTTTTCATGGGACTGTATCTACTTCTGAACACAGCCAGTTAACCTGCAACAATCTCTTTAAAATGACTTTGTGGATCAAGTGCTGCTCATTGACTGATCTAAACAATAAATCCAGTCTATAAGATATTTATAATGACGTCTGTGAAATCTTCCATTTAAGGAGCTACCAAACAAGAAAAACTGTTTTAAGTTCTCTTTTCTCACTGGCTCAAGTATCATTCAGAGTATTTCTCTACCATGTTGTAAGCCTAACAATTAAAATCTCAAAAACATGGGAATTGAGAGAGATTTTTAAGTTAAAGAAGAAAAAAAAATGCAGAAAGGCCAAAGACTTAGGGCTCAATTTGCACATAGCAAGACTGATGGATAAATGACTAAAGTGTTCACTCAGATGGGATTAATCTTTCTCTGTCTAGTGCAGCTTTTTGAGTTGCTTACTGTTGTGTTGATTTCATTAAAAACACAAAGCAGGGCAAGGTTGGGGTTTCCAACTTTCACACTAATGCATAGGGTTATCACTGGCTTCATATCCAGGTAGAGAATAGAGTGTCCAATAATCTCCCAGCCCTCTCTGGATTCATGGTCTTCATCCCTTTTGTAGGAGAGTTTAGGATGAGGGAGCTGGGCAGGATTTAAGTCAGTTCAATGAGATGTTTTCTGTGTTCTCAAGATGAGGCATTTTTGGGAATGGCTGATGTAAGAACAAGCAAAGACATGGCTAGCTTGGCATTTTACACATCTACTGTTCTTCATCAGATTTCTGTACATGAAAGAAGTCCTGTCCTTTTCTAAATGCTCTAGTTCAAGGCATGAAGGCTGCTTCCAAACAGGCAGCCAAGCAGGGGCTGCAAAACCAGGAGAGGCTGTCGCTGGGAACACTGCCCTCCAGCCTAAAAGGCTGTCACAAGGAAGTGGTTTCTCTCCCCTGGACAACACCTGGAAAGTCATGGCCATGTGGTATGATTAAGCCAGCTAGAAACACAAAGCTGCCTTGGAGTTGGAATTAAGAAAATAATTGACATGATTAAAAGTTTTACTGAAAGGTTTAATTCAATCTAAGAGCACAGCAGTAACAGCTATGGGAGACACAGCTTTCCATGGAGTAACATCCTTTCAAAGCATTTCTTTTCAGAACATGTTCCCAGTCAAACCTCCAGGTGTGCAGAGCTGCCAACAATAAGGACAGGTTTTTTCATTTATAGAAAAGAACACCAGCTGAAGAAAAAATGGAGGCTTTTGAAAAAGAAGGAAGAGCTGGCAACTTCTGCCTAATTATTTTCCTTATTTCTAACTCTGACACTAAGCACAAGAATTTGCTTCTCAGAACAAAAAAATACTTTTCTCTTGGTCCAAAAAATAGTTAGACCAGATAACCTAGCCACAAAGCATTAACACAAAAGAGAGAAATAAGAAAACTGGAGGGTATCTGATGATGATTGTAATCTGTTTGAAGACTGGTCAAATATAAAATGATCTCCAGTTCTGGCTTTAAGTGATAGGAAGTTTTGTTATGAAAGCATCGTCTTCTGAAACACATACAGACATCAGACAGCACAGAAACAGCATTGAAAATAATCACTTGTTCCATTCTCTAGTATTTCTAGCTAAGAATTACTTCTTTCCCTGTCTTTTCTGCTATTTGAGTGTCCTGAACACATTCCATCCTTAATGGAGCTCTCCTTAGAAAGGAGTGCAATCTACAAAGTACTGATAAATGCTTCTCTTTCCTTCTTGTTCCTGCACACCACTCCTCTTCCCCCAGTTACTCTTTTGTTTCTTATACTTCCTAAAAGGGCTTCCTGCCTTTTAATTTCAGGCACCACTGCTCTTACACACTGTGTTAGCAATCACTGTTCTCTGTGATCCCAGCATTAAAAATCCTGGTTGCTGAAAGATTCCCACATGGACAGCATGTCCTCTGAGAGAAGATGCTTCTCCTACCAAAACAAGCACGTGCTAACCAGTAAGCACCATTGTCCTCTTCCCAAAAGTGCTCCCACAGCCCCAGCACTGCTCATCTCTCATGCACTGCACCTCCAAAACTCTCCTGATCACTGGAAAGATTGATTAAGGACTAGCTCTCCTTTCACATTTAGGTTTATACACAGTATAAATATAGGACATGGATTTTTGGTCCTCTCTACAACATTCATCTTTCTCCTTCTCACAGGTAGAAGTAGAGAAACAAGCCCAACATTGCCCACAGAGAGGAAACCAAGAGGCACTCCTCAGCTCCCTTCACAGATGGCAGAAGTGGTGACTGGAAAGTCTAAATGGTAAATAACCCCTACACTCTTTTTTTTCCTTCCCAGCATTCCTCCTATTTGAAGTATGTCATTATATGTCTATTTTCAGTATTCAGGTATCCAGTCCCACATAGACAGAAATAAGCAAAGCTCTGTAGGATGTATTGGACTTCCAGGCTGCTCTGGGACAAGTGAAAAATAATGACTAAAGTTTTTCCTGACCAGTATCTGCTCCTCTAAATATAAAACTGGATTAAAAGAGTGCAATGGAACCATCAGCAAATGTCAGTTTCACAAAGGATAAAAACCTATAAACCATAGTTCAAACAGAAATTAGAGTTCTAACAAGAAATATTATTGGATATGATTTTTTACAAGACTGAAAAATCACAGTAAATAATAATAGTTTTTCTGAATACAAAATATAATAATAATAATAATAATAATAATAATAATAATANGTAGTAGTAGTAGTAGTCCTGTGTGACACCAACAAATAATCTGTTCTCTCTTTTTTTTATGGAAGCTTTAACTTTTACATTTTCTAAACTGTAATACTTTAACAACTTAAAAGCTATGGATATCTCAAATACCTAAACATTTCATAAAAATTGTTGTCCATTGCTTATGATTTGCTTAATTTCTAAAAATTTCTAAAAATTTCAGCAACTACAGATGTGCATCTGAACACAACAGAGGAGCTCGGACACATTTAAATTAGGGCATGACATTTTAGACAAGATCTCTGATACACTGTGCTCCAAAAGCATAAATAATGATTTTCTATTTCTGATTCTATTTAAAAGTGCAGGAGCTACTGAATGTTTGTTTCCAGTAAACTCAGTAGCCCATTGTTTTATGCTAGACAGCAAAGAAAAGCATTAAATGAGTAAAGATGCTGCACATCTTCTGAAGTTTCCCTTTCAGAATGATGAAGAGAAAATGTGAAGTCAGTGAGTCAATGTGAAAGTCAGTGAGAAAATGTGCAAGCTGTGATATTGCAGCTATACTCAATTTCTGACACGAGTTCTTTGGAGCAAAGAGGGCATGAGGGCCTGCCAGGCAGCCACAGGTGCAGGCATCCACAGACACAGTAAAAGAAAGCACACTTGAGTGCTTTCCCAAAATATCTGAGGTCACCTCCTATGAAACATTCTCTGGACAAAGTTTAAACTCAGAATCAAAGACTTTTCATGCCTTATTCTGAGGGCTGTGGTGGTTTACAGAAGCCTTCAGTGAGGATTCACTCACCTTCACTCTTGTGGGTGTACTTCATTAATTTACTTCATAAATTATCAGCACACACAGCTCTGTCGTGATTCAAGATTTACATGGGATTTCTGAAGTTTTCAAAGCTTCCTTGCCCTGCTGCATGGGAAATACTGCCAATTTATCACTCCTTTGCAACCCACATAAGGTTGTCCTCAGCAGAAGCCTTGTGTTTTCTGCCTGAAAATGGCCTGAACGTGGCTCTGAAGAGAGTGGCTGGGACTCATGGCAATTCCAAATTGCAGACAAAACCAACACTCTGTTCCCTGAAAGGCTGTTGGGAGGGGGTGAACCTCAACTTCTGAGCAAATTGAATTTGTACTTTTTAGTTTTGAATTCTCAGAGTAAAATAAGACACATTAGAGCTGGATGCCATATTGAATTTGTGCATTGCTCAGTATTAGGCAAACTGCATTCCCTCACACAATCAATACCAGCTCTTCATGGATTACTGACTCTGGTGTCTGGAAGTGCATAAGAACTGCACAGGTTAGTAACACTCTAAATCATATAGATATTGGAAAATTCAGGAGTTCTTCACACCATTCATGTTTAAGTGCTCTACTTAGGCATTGAAATCAAGATAAAGGCTTCTCCAGACCCTGCACACAAGTGTTGGAAAAAGACAAGCATCTTCACAGGGCAGTATGAATAACCTTCCTTAACATTATCCAACTTAGTTACACCATTACTGTATTTACTCCGAAATTCAAAAGTGACATCAAAAACAGCTGTGGGAAATTTATTACAATGAGATGCTTTCAATAAAGAGAAAATTAAGATCAGCAAGTCTGTTTTAAGAAGTCATTTCAATTTTATAAAATTAAATGGGACTAAGTCATGTCCACCTTAGATTTAATTAAGACAAACTGTAAGGTAAGAGGAGCAAACAGACAAACAATTCATAACATCTACAGCTGCAAGTCCAATATCTGTCAGTTCACAATTCTGCACAGCAGAAAATAGTAATTGCATTTCTGTCAGAGTCATGGTCCATTCTTCTTCACTGCAATCAAATTTCAGCTATTAATTTCTGTGATTTTTTTTAGATACACACATTTTTAAACAGCCTTTTCAAAGATCACTGCATCTGTTTTTTGTATGATATACAGGCAACTTCATAAATGCTTTATAGTGAAGAAAATTGACATTATTCTTCCTACTGACTCCCCTGCTATACAGATTCAAGGGTCACATTAGCTTTCTTTGCCAGAGGAGAACACAATGTTTTCCATTTCTGTTCAGACACCCACACTGAGACTCATTTGATCAAATGTAGATATTTGTGCCACCCTTCTATATGACAAAGAAACACTCTCTGGGTGCAATTTTTATTACCCTAAGGCAGGCTTCTAAAATATGCCAGCTGAATAACAGTCAAAGTGTGTTCATTCTTCTCCATTTTATCCATAAAGAAAGTCTAGAGCAACTAGCTCAGATGATGGCATTTATCCTGAAGCTGTCTGAGATTTGGTGAAATAAATCATAGCTGTAAATCCCCCTTTCAGATGTAGAACATGTGCTCCACCTTTGCAGTGGTGGTGCATTATATTTCAATAGGTCTAATTTACCAGCAATTCCAGTTACTCTGTATTATTTACCTGTTCTCATAAATGTCTATTGTTCTCTCAGTCTTTGTCATCCATTAATTTTACTGGCAATGACTTTGCAATTACTTCCACTTCATTCATGAAAATGCTGTGTGCTGTAGAAACAGGGTTATTGTGGACACACTTTGGAATTATTTGGCAAGCATTATATATAACTGATTATTATGGTGATTTAATATTTAAGTGTGTTGCCAGAACAATCTTTAGAGTGTATATATATTTAGAATGTGCATATGAATTCCTGTTGTAAGAGAATATACACACAAAAAAGCTGTTTTCATTAGTCTCAAACATCAGAGCCCCACAGAACTTCTTTAATACCAATAATGCTCACAGATCAAGTGTTGTTATTAGAGCTTTTCTATTTTACATCCACTCTTTGTGATAAAAATCTCAACAAATAATATTACAGACAGCATTTTCTCTCTCAAAAAGCAACATAAAAGGATGCTAGGCTACTTAGCAAGAAAGCAAGATAGTATCTAAAGGCAGGTCTGTCAAAATATAATCAATACACAGGGCAAAGCAGCTAAAATAGATCATAGCATCTTGCTACCTGGAGACTCCTCAGATGTGAGGCACATGTATTTAATGCATTCTGAAGTCATTTCAGTTAAGTGTTGGTCATTCTGGCTGCTGACCAAAACATTTACTATATTTATTCTTAAATAGGTTCCTTACTACTCTTTCTGGAGCCATAATTGCACAGGGGCTATCCTGGTGTCACCCCAGCTCAGGCCTCTGGGGGTGACTGACACTTTGCAGGTCCAAGAGCTCAATTCCTACTCCCAGTCAGGGTGATGGGAGTTGTCTGAGCAACAGGACTGAGTTTTGTGTCTGTAACAGCACTGCCTTTATAAACCTCCCTGTGGCAGGAGCTTAGGGCTGACTGGACAATTCCCATCCAAGCTGTATAGGCTACAAGCAGAAATAAAAATTGATTGGACAGTGGGAAGAGCAATAAATAGAAGTTCACTATTTATCAACTCATAAATCCAGAAGTGAGGGAAAGCAAAGGAAATTACAGCTTAGCATGAGTGAAATAGGGCCTTATACCTGATCACCCAAAAATTCTCATCACGTTTGTAATTCCATTGTAATTTCCATCATCAGTACAAAAATAAACCCAGTGTGCAGTTCATTTACCTGAGTAAAGATACTTTCAGCCTGATCCCCAGCAACAGTGAGACTGGTATTTCACAGACTGTCTTAGACATTACACATTGGTAAGGCAATCTCAGGTCTCTCTTAGCACACAAACTGACAGCTATAAGGCAAATCTACTTTATTCCTTAATTCTGCAGCCTGTGGAGATATAGAGTGACACTGAGTGCATTTAGCGGCTCAGAAGAGATCTGTAGGTCCAAAATCCTCAGGATTTTCAGTTATTCACAATATATAATCCAATCCACATTCATCAGTTCACTGAAATATGCACTTAAGAGCATATATAAATCCCATTGAAGTTAATATCTATGCAAATGACTAAATACTTCACTAAGAAGTGTAGTTACTTGTGAAGTGCAATTTATGCTTCAGTGATCTGAAGAACTTGTGGGCATTGAATTATTTGTTCTCACTAAAAATACACTGAAATTAACCTAGATATTATCTCTGAACACTTATAACAAAACAATTTAATATCTTAATGCATGATATACCACATGATAAAATTGTAGTTATAGTAATACTGGTTTTTTATTGTATACTGCAATGTAAAAAAATAGTATTTACTTCAGCATATGCTTTCTGAATGAATGGGTGTGAAATACAGGAAGTTTATTGTTTAGAAACAAATATGCAACATGATTAAGACTATACACAGTTGATCAATCTACTCTACACCTTAAAATATTTTCTGGATTTCAAAAGTGAAAGTGGCAATTCCTCAAGCACTGATAAAAAATGTTTGCCTAACTCACTAGTATGTTTCTTGAATATTTAGCATCAATACTCAAATCCACACTCTCCAATCTCCAAGTTTATTAAAGTCATGAATGAAAGAGATTAAATTAATTTTTTACAACTGCAGCTCCTTGAGAGAGTACAATACCTGGAGTTTCCTCCTCCAGAATTTTGCCAACATAATTTGACTGCTGACTAGATTAATATTAGTTTAATATAATCAAAGAAGAGGTTTGCAAATACTTTAAAAGGATGATATATAGTATTTTAGTAATTTCAAGAACTTCTTTGGAGAATTATTATTGACCATCCTCTACCTAACACCAATTTAAACCAGTAAAGGTTCTCTCAGGATTTAAGGGAAGCAGCTAGAAACACTCCATAAGGCAAATGAGTGCTTCAAACAGTTTCCAATACCTTTCTAGTACCTCTTGTTCCAATTCAATAATACAAACATTTTAGTCATTTTCACAAAAAATAGGAAAGAGACTGAAAAGGACATTCTCTAAAATGTCACAATGTCATGGAAACTATTACAAGGCCCTTGAATATTTCTCAGGGCCTTTATTTACTGTTTGATAGGTACCATGCAGCTGGTTCCTGGTGACTGCCAGTGTTAGAAGTACTTGCATGCCCCAGCAATCAGAGGGATGGGCCAAGGTGACTCAAAGCAAGGAGAGGAAACCTACATCACAAAATGTGTACTGAAAATTAGACATTACCTCAAAGCAACATTTATGGGACCTGATGCGACAAGATAATTTGGTGATACATAATCTGCACTGGATTTCCAATTTTCCAGAACAATTCACAGTACCAGGAATCTATTTGTTATGTCCTGATGAATACTCTGCTCTAAGTACTTCACTCATTGCTTGAAAACAGACAAACTGTTCTAAAACATTTTTCCCAGCCAGATGGATGAGTGCTGCCCTTCCTAAAAGTTACATCAATCATTTCTTTTTAACATTTCTTTTGCAGGTCAGGGTTTGGGGCAGGGGAGAAGCAGCTCACTTCATATAGACCCCCACCTTCATTAACCAAATACAGTGCAGTAGTTGCAGAACTTCAGAGTATCTTTCTCCACTACACAAAATGTCTATAGATTCAAAGAACTGTATTATTGGCAGTAGCTGGAATAACATCTAAAGCTCTCCAAGCTCAGAAGGATTTGTTTTGTGCATGGGGATGATTCAAGTTTAACATTAAGTCATACACTAGAAATACTTTGAGAGCAAAAATTTAGTTGTCTAGGTATTGTCAGAGGAAGTGCAGAAGCTTTAGTTTAAATCCAGCACTAAGACAAAGATTCATACCATAATCAATATGATGCAGCAATATATTTTTCTTAATGATGGTGTTCAGATAAATCTTGGGCAGAATTGAGAAAAAGTGTTTTACTACAGTCCCTGATTCAAATCACTGCTCATGGTATAATCAACAGCTTTCATACAGTTCACTGAGCAATCCCGTGGAAAACAGCAGGACTTCCTGCAGTGGGTCAAAAAAATTACACAATCTTCTGCTGTAACTCCCATGGTTGCTGTCTTAAAGCAGCCTCTTAAAGCCTGCTGTCTTTTACACACAAAAAAGTTTCTCTTCATGTCTTAGAATAGTGCTCACAAACACAAAATTTACAACTACAGCTTTAGTTACTGCATTGTTGTGACATTAATTAAATTATGGCGAGAAGCTGATATGGCACATTGCTTATCATAGAAATTTTTCAAGCCAAAGCATTTAGTCTGCAGTTTTATAGTCTCAAAAGTTATAGGCTTCCTTATTATTCAAATGAGCTCATTCTTGCTTTAATACACCTCAGAGAATATTAGTTAAGGACTGGAACTGATTTAGGCACTGAAGAGCGTGATTCTGTCTTTCTCAACCTATGAGCTGAGATTCTCTTCCTATGAATTCAGCCAGAACCTCAAACTTTGAATTATTACAGTGTCAAAAAGCAATGAGAGTGAAGTCATGATACCTGATGACCTTGCCACAGGGTTCTAAATCAGTCAATCAATGTTTGAAAAATAAAATTTGGCTTGCACAGAGTGTCTAAAAGTTTAGAGGCAGCTGGCAGGAAAGCCACCTCTCTTAAGTTAAATAAGCCTGTAGTGAAAGATGCACTTCCACTTTCTAGTAAGCTTCATACTGAGATATACTAAAGAATAACTCACCCTTTTAATGTTACTTGTATAATGGGCATTTCAGTATCTAATTTATGGAGGGAGATATGAAATAGGGCTTCTCATTACTTAACAAAGGTCACAAAACAAATAGCAGCAAGAGAAAAGAACCCCCACCATGTAGTGGATGTGGAACATATTGTTCATGAAATAGGAAAATGTTTAAAATTGTCCTTGCATGTTCCATGCATGTACCTTTGCACATAAATATGCACACAATGCTGCTTTTCCCATTCAGACCTGTGTTTGTCCAGTGTAGGTACCTGTTCACCACAAAAAGAATCATACTGAAATTGTTTACAGAATACACTGTTCTTCCAAGAGAACCCAAGGAAATGTTTTTTTTTTTCATAGATTTAATGATGGGCAGATTACCAGATTAAAATCAGGACTACCAGATTAAACTTTTCCTGGATTTTTAAAGCCATTATTGACCCATATAAGGTAAAACCATGACCATACTTTCAGGCTCAAACGTGCCTAACACAACCAGTCATTATTCCTCTGCTCTGATTGGAATTTTCAGAAAACTAGGACAGGCACAGCAATGAATCTAATCTTTATCAAGCATTTACACCTACTGTATTTAATTCTAATGATTTCCAGGCATTGTATGGACAGTAAGTGATCTCAGAAAAAAAAAGGACTGTAATAAAGGTAAGATTTATCAGGACAATTTTGGTTTTTGCTAAAAAAATAAAATATAAAGTCAAATTGTCCAGCATCATAAAGTATATTATATACAATCAGGATGGCATTGAGATCCAGAAATTTGGAGTATGCAGAAAGCATATTCAGAATCTGAAGAGAAAGACACAGAATGATATGAAGGAGAATCATAAGAACCTTATTTGAAAACATTTATTCAGAATGAAAAAAGTTCCTCTGGAGTAGTTTTGGGTGATCTCTTCAAAGCAGTGTCTTCAACAAGGAATGAGTTGAAGATGACAAAAACTTTAACTGAAATTACCTGAAGATGGCATATTGCAAAAACTTTCAGTGAGCTAATAAAATTGTGTCCTGCTTCAAGTAACTCACAAATTTGCTGATAAACAGTACTTTTCTGTCTTCTTTTCTTCCTCAATGCTGGTGTGATTCAGACTGTTTGTTGATTTTACTGTTGCTATTATTTATAAAACTGGCAGTATCAGAACCACAGCTACACTGTTTTGCAGGTTTTTGAACTGTACAGAGTAAAAAGAGTATTTATCCCAAAAGCTGAGAGCCTAAGAGCAGATAAAACAAAAAAATGGAGAGATCAAAATATACAGCATGCCTGCAAAGGCTGACTTTATGGTCAGCCCATATAATTTTGCTCTCCTAGTTTGGATCTATAAAGGTAAATGATAAATTGCTTTAGTGTCAGAAAGGGATTTAATTTACATCCAGAGAACCAATGAGAAAAAGGTATTTCCACTCACTTTTTTCTACTTCTTTAAAATTCATAGCTCATTAAAATATAGACTTGGGAAAAGATCCAAGCTCCTATTTCTCCTTGATTTGGAATAGGAATCTAGAAGAAAGGTACAGTGCACATCCTGGACTCACCTGAACCTCAGCCATTGTCTGAAGCACTAAGAGAGTTGTGGGCTCCCCTTACCCCAGAGGGTCTGTCCTAACACCTAGGAAAAAATATCATTGTGGCTCTGATACAGACATTATTTTGTCCAAACTGGATGACCTTCAACCAGAGATATTTTTGTAGCCAGAAAATTGAAACTCAGTCAGTCCAGAAATCTGCAGTTTAAGGTTGCAACATCTTTTTTTTTTTTTTTTAAATTACTTATGGGACCTGAATTGAAGCCTATCATAATTCAATCAAATTGCCTAATTAATGGGATTTTAAAAGATTGAACATGCTGCAAAACAGAAAGAAGTGACTGATAAACAGTTCACGAAAAGGTATCCGAAATCAAGATTATTCCCTAAGGTACTACTGCTGTTAGAAACCACCTTGACAGGCTGAAACATACGAGACTTTACAGGCTCCTCAGTGAAAGAGAATTCAGAGATTCATGCAATGACTGACTTCCTTATCAAATATTCCTATATTTAGGGAAAAATAAATCTCTCCAAAATCGCTGCAGGAAAAGGTGTTTGGAAAGTGATTTGTCTGATCTAGACTTATATTTAAATTACTGTTGTTTCTCTCTGAATATTCTATATTTGGTTTAGATTGCTAATCCAGAGTAAAGCTTTTTTTATTTCTGCTTTTCATTCAGCAGAGACCAAATAATGACTGCTATAGGAATGACAACATCTGAAAAAAGAAATCCTAACATTCCCAAGAAATTATTCCCAAGAAAGGATGGATCCAGAGGGATCCAGGCACTTAAATGTAGCTGCAACAGCCTAAAAAAGTGATGAGAATGGCCTCTCTTCCCTTGGCAAAAAAGTGTTTCTGCTTGAAACATCTGCCAGAAGATTTACATTTCCTCTTAGATGGCTGTGTCTGAAAGGAATGAGATTCTGCTCCCTCAGATGAGCAGAAAGCTGGACTCCCAGGAGGGCACTCCCAATTTCTATGCTTGCTTAAAATATGAATGGAAGTTGATGGACCCAACTGATACAGGTTGCCCTATTAAGGATCTCCTGAAAAGGCAAAGAGTTTACATACATCTTTCAACTCCTGTCTATTTATAAGAACAGCCAGATCTTTTCCATGACCTTGACAACCCAAGTGAGCTCCAGCTGGATGCTGCCAAGTGGTGACCAGAGCACACTGAGGCAGTCCCAAAGCAACTGGGATAGGCAAATTGTCAGGGAAAAATGATCACAGTGCATTTGTCACTGTCTTTGAAACTGCACTTTAGTGGAAAAAAAATCACGATGTTGAAAGATGGAAGGAGCCTCAGAAGTCATGTAAGAAATGCTAAGAAGCTGAAGACATGATGCCTTTGTTAATGAACAAGAGATCCCAGAAATTAGAAGCGGCTGCCTTGTTTTTTACTGTCATTTTTGGCACTAGAAAAATAAAAGCCCTCTGTCCTTGGCTGTTTGGAAATCCACCCCAAGAGGGTTAGATCCTCTAAAAGAAACAGAAGAGTGTTAGTCTGACTGCTGGCTTTCAGGAATGAATCCAGGATTTATGTCACTACCAAATGCCTTGCCAGAGGGAAGGAACAGGCAGCCACCTATGGAAAGAAGCAGCGTTGTGTCCCAGCGGGCTCCAGTTACTGCCCTGACTTCTTAGGCTGAAAGAGTAGGTGGGTGAAACATGACTGATCTCTGGCCTGATGTCATCCTGCAGCTTGCCTCAAAGGCAATTCTAGTGGCAAAACAGTAAAAACACAAGGAATGAACAACTTCTACAATTAACTATTACAAACTCTGTGTCAGGATTCTGTTGGAACACAGTCACTATAATTTTTTAACACTCTGTTTGGTACCTTGGTACTTAGCAAATTTCTTAGAATCATGACTAGAGGAGCAGATGCTCCTACTTTTTTATTTGCTTTGATCAAGGGGTTTTATGTTCAGTTAGCTGTATAGAGTCCTGTTTTCAACAATCATATTTAATCATTGCTTCCCAGGCTTCATCTTTTGAATTAATTTGGAGGTCTTTTCTTTCATATCATATGTGGGAAACTTAGGGGGAATGTAAATGTTGATAAATAAATAAATATTAGGAAAACTGGGACACAAACTTATGGAACTTGATAATTCAGCAATTTAAAAAGGCACTTCTTAACATATAATTTCGTGTTTCCTGTGTCCCAAAAATATGATCCCTTAGGGAGGGGTGACATTTTAGTATTAACACCAGTACAGTGATCTTGCATGAAGCCTTTACATGCTAATTAAAAACAACTGTCAATAATAATACTCCTCATGTAACAATGCTGTTGTAATTTAAGCACATATTCTTCAAAGGCATTGCTGAGAGCAAACATGAAGATCAAAGGTGAAAATGTTGTATAATGTATCTTTGGCCATATTCAAGTGTCTTTCAGGAAACCTGGTGAGGCAAATCAACCACAGACATATGCTGTAGCAACTAATTTGATCAATTTACTTACACTTGATGAAGTTCTAAAATACAGTTGTGTCGTTTCCTCTGCTAGAAAAACAATGTCAAAACTTCAGATTCAGGAACTTATTCAGTGAGAATTTTTTTAGAACAGAGCTGGTGGATGTATATAATAGCAGGTAGAGAATTGCAGGTGATATTTTTATGTTGAGGTTGATAGCTTGGCTGCTGTTCAGGTGACCTGATTTTGAGAGTCCTTGGGTTGGAAACTGGACTTGTGATGTTCTCTACCCAAAATTCAAGCTGCAACACAAGTAAGTACTAAGCAAAGCAATAAACTGATTAAAGGAATAACGTGCTTAAGTTATTAACTTTGGCAACTCTCAAACACTGGCCAAATATAAAAATGATTCAGAGTCAAGCCCATTTCTTTTGACCTTGTAATAAATAAAAGCTTTCCAAAAACCAAGCTAGACTAAAATATTAAATCCCGGCTCCAAGAGAGAAAGACGACTCATAACAAAGAGATTCTATAAGCACAAATGTCCCTGAAATCCTTGGCTGAAGATGTACAACATGAACAATACTCTGGCTCACAGCTGTGGAAAAAACTGTTCTTCATTTAAAATGTTTGTCACCAATATAATCCCATCTTTAATTATTATTAATGTAAGGGGCTTTTATGTGCTGGTATAGTAATATGTTGCCAAGAGTTTAGCTTGGCACACATTCCTGAATCACAGCAGAGATTGATCTTAAAATGGAGTAAAGAATAATTTATAAGACTGTCAAAGATACAATGAACTGAAGACAATACAGTAGCTATAACTTAAAGTATTGACAGTCAGGAGGTATTCTGAGTGACTTTTAGGAAGACATGTTTGTCCCCCTCTTTTAGTTCCTGATTTTTTTTTCTAACTTTGGACAAAAGTCTTGATCAGATTTGTAGTTAGTGCCATTTAATTTGTCAGGAACTGAAACACCAAAAGGTTCACCTCAATTTCTTAACCAGTTTACAGTGGTGTATTTGTACTTGCTAGGCTGCTTGACCAGCTGCTAAAAGACACTGGCCAGCATTATAGCATGTCCTTAGAATTTAAATGTAGCTCACATTGAGGCTCAGGCACCAAAAATTGTTTAAGATCCCCAGCCCAGCTATTGCCTCTGTTTGCTTCTATGTTTTCTCATCCTTGGTAACAGTCATGCACCTAGATTATTCCATGACTGCTCACAGTTGGAGAGGAAGATAAACAACTACTACTGTGTAGCAAACAAAGATTCATTTTGTAGTCCTTTCACCACCAGTGACCAGTGAGGAACATTTCCTCTCATTTTGCATGCAGTGCCATTGTGGCTGTTTAGCCACGGAGCTCTCCCCTTGCTCTGGGGCTGTGTCTGCTCACACCGAGTGCCAGTGTGGATCAGGTGAAGTTGATGCTAAACTTCAGTAACTTTGGCTTCAGCAAGGGTCCCTGTGGTTGGGCTGCAGCCTGTTTCATGGTACTTGAAAATGCAGCTTTGCCATATCAGATCCTTAGAGCTGTGCAAGGGAACTCTGTATATCTAGGCAGTGTTGTAACTGCACTCTGGTTATCCACGTCAGCACGTCAGTCTTGATTTTGCCTTTATATATATACTGCATGGAGCAGCATAATTTATCTCACCAAACTTTATCTGTCTAAAGACTGGGCAATTTATTTGAAGGCATTCTTTTAACCTCTTTTACACATTCCAGTTTTCATGGATTTCTACTGAAGACAGTATGAATGAGCTTCTTGTTTTTTCTCTCGGCATGAGGGAGGCACAAAGTACACAAATAAACCTCAAACCATTCTGCTTCAAGGAATTATTCTCATTTAAGCAAATCCATAACACAAAGCTAAAAGACCTTAGAAAATACAGCATCTTTCTTTATTATCTTTCAGACATCCGAATACTCAGCAGAAGTATAAATTACCTATAAATTATTTTATCATTGCATTTGTAGAAACTGAACAAACCAGAGCTTCACAGAACATTCACAAAAATGGTCCCCAATACAGGCAGACTGATCTGTTTTCTAGTCAAAAATCAGTTCAGCTCCAATTGAAATGGTAGCTTCCCACCAATTATGAAAAGTAAGGGTTGAATCTTAAAAAACACAAAGAATGCTCTGGAATAAAATGAATTGCCCAAGGTCACTTGCAGTCAATAAGTGACTTGAGAACAGAAACTTGATACCATCTTCCTTTTCCACTCAGGCATACAACACTAAATGAACAAGCCTTTAAAAAATACAGCAGGAAACATAAATTTCATTGATAATTATCTTGCCAAGTATTTTTATAAATATGAATAAATAAGGATGCACGTAACTAAGTTCAAATAAATATAAGGTTTATGTGCTCTTCATATAAACTGTAATGTGTATTTCCCACAGGATTTGCAGGATCACTTTTAAAACATTATGAAAGATGTAGAATAAAAGCTACAGTGCAAATCACTTGACTTAAAACTTTTCTGTAAATTGATGTGTGCATCTTGAGAGCTTTCACTGGTCCCTAATATGTGTTCAGCAGCTCGCAAGCAGACTCAGCAAGACTGGAGTAACACGAACTCTGGAAGTGTTTCTGCATCTATAAATGTGATTTCAAAAAGAATTCTAGCTTTTTTGATGAGATGACTGTAACTAAAAAAAATCCCCAACACACAAGAACTTAATTGACTGCATAAAGCATTTCTGGAATTTGCATGTTTACCTATAAGAAAGATACATGAGATGAATTGCTGTTGACTAAATTATCTTTGTTTTTGCAATGCATTTTGTAATATGAGAATTTACTATTAGCTGACTATATTGATTCACAATATTGACTCTGCCACTCTTGATGATCCAAAGTTACAGCTGTTACCTATTTTATTGACAAAGATTTTGCTTTTTAAATATTTCTAAGATGACTTGGAAATTTATGTCAGTATTAGGGGTATTTCAGCAGGGATGTTTCGAATAATTTTATCAAGTCATGACTTTAAGATCTAAATCTAGAGGTTCTGTACTTTAAAATCCCAGAATTTCCAAAATATTATCACCTGCTGTACCTGCAGTGTTACATGACTTTCAGCTGACTAGCAACGACTGAGATAAATGGAAAAAAAAAGTCCAGATTTCCAAGCTAGTCATGTAGGGATTTTACAACTCAATTGTCACAGAGAAATGAAACACAATACTATGAGGACTGCTACAGGTAATATTTAATCACCCTAAACTGAAGCTGAGGATAAAGATTCATAGACATTAACAGATCAAGTTGCCATGAGGCTTCTAGACCTTTACAGACATCTCTACATGGTAACAATCAGGCAATCCCAGAATTTCAGAATGTGGTCACAAACAGCTTTCCAAACATTTCACAATATCATTCTCAGGGTAATTTTGTGAAAGGGCAAAAAAATCTATAAAATATGAACACAAATGACAATTATATTTTCAAAAAGAAAGAAATCATAAATAAATTTTAACCTATGTATGAGAGTGTTGTTTTCATTAATATAATATAATTTCACTAGAGTATTTTTTGATGTTATATGTTGATTCTTACACTGACATGTACACCAGCCTGGGGATATTATTTCTTAAAACATTCCACATGCTGAATGGTCTTTACACCACTTGCCTACCCTTTCACAAACTGTTAAGTGATCCTTGAAAACTCTTTAGCCTGCTTATTTTTCTTAATCATCATTGCATCTGTGAGGATGCCATTTACCCAAAACTAATTCAAGATTTCACGGCACTTGAGTGATCATCTTTAAAAGAAAGACAAAAAGAGGTCTTCACTTCACTGCCTCTGAGTAAAATTGCAGCAGCCTTTATCAGGCACAGAATGCCAACAAGGACAGGAAGTAATTTAGCATTATGTCATAAGCCTGAAATTTTCTATGTTCTCTTTTTTGAACTGCCTACAGATGAATCAAAGCATATGTTACAGTTTAAACTTTGGAGGTTTCTTTTTATTTTTATTTTTTCTTTCCTGTGCAGCAATTATTTCATGAATCATATTATGCTCCTTGGAATTACATTTTCATCCATACCTTTCTTACTATTTCTAATCTTACAGGAACACATTTAGTTATGGCAGGTGACTCACTCCAAACAGGCATTTGTGAAAACAGGAACAACTGCACATATAACAAAAGAGCCTAAATGCATAAACTGTTATGAAGCCAGCCTCGTTTTGCCTATTCCATTTAATCTCTCATCAGGCTCTGAGACAATTTTATTGTGAAAAGATTGTATAAATATGAAGAAAGCCAGAATATAATCAAATCAGGCTAGGCTGAACCCCAGTAAGAGATCACACTAAACAAAAGTTTATCTCCTATAACCAGTGACTTGCTACTCCAAGAACTTGTAATGTGAGCGAGCACAAAAACTACAAAGTCACCCAAGGATGTTCACCATTTTCCCTAACAACTGCTGAGCAAGCTTGGTATTTCTTAAAAATTACTGATGCAGGTGTTTGACAGAATTAATTCAACATTATTTTGAGGATAAACACAACCTTCCTGTAGTATCAGACAACTGGCTTCGGTTGAAGTTCCAAGATTATTCTTTTAAATAGAAAAATGCCAACATTTCTTGCTTTTCTTTCATTCAGAGTTGTCTTTCATAGCAACAAAAACCCCAAATGAGGGCAGAGGCAATTTTCTCCCCTATTCTGGCCATTCTTTTAGTAGCAAAAGATAAGTACTACGTTAAGGAAGGGAAGCTGCTGATGGGCCTTGGAAAATTCTCGTTCATTGCCAAGGAATTTCCTCTCCCAACCTACCTTCTCTTGATTCTGGCAGAGAAGACAATCACACTCAAAGCAATATTGGCGCCCCAGCTGCTGTTGGCGTTCCTTGGTAGGCATCAGTGACTCAACATAGCTGATGGTGAGCTGTAGGCAGTACATCAAAAAAAAAAAGGGTTGGTATATTTTACAAAAAACCCATATTCAGTGTATGTGTTAGCAGAGGCAACATGTTTTGGATACAACACTTTTCCCAGCATTTTCCCAAAATGCTCACATTATTTTCTAGGGGAAATAGACTACTCTTACAGGAGGTGAAAAAAAGAGGAAAATAATTTCCATGGAAGAACACTTTTTCATATTTCGAGATCCATATTGTTTGGAATTATTAATCCCAGTCAAAGTTATCATGATTTCAATTTTTAATCCTAGTTTGGAAGAAAAATAAAAGAAGAAAGGAGAGTAAGAAACGTATTTGAATTCCCTGTGCATGAAATCTCATTTTCTGTCTAGCTCCAGAGCTTAAGTGTGTATTTACCACTACTGTTATACCATATCCAACCATCTCCAAATTTTCTTTCTCAGGGAAGCCCCTACTTTCTTGCAAATATATGTTTGAGCCTGAGGATAATTCCTCTTATGTCATACCCATTTTCAGTATGTCTGTGATGTTTCCCTTGTGGCCAAGGAAGCACAAAATCATTGCAGTTTAAGTTGTTGAAACTATTGACAAGAAGATTTATTAAAATGATTAAAGAAAATTTGTGCCTACATTTGTTCTGTTTTCAACATCTTACACTGTACAGAGTGAATTCCAGTGGACTACAGAGAAGTCTGTAGTTTGTTCACTCTGACACCTCCCAGAAAGAATTTCACAGCACTAACCATTCGTACAGTCCTTGAAATGTTTAAAGTGCTGCTCAGGCACAAACTAATGATAAGGAAAAGAATATAACAAAAAACCAGCTCAGTTCAGACCAGCCTTCAGTCACACATGCTATTGAGTGATTACACTAAACACCCAACACACTTTGAAACACTCCAGAGAGGTCAGAGCTGAAAAAATCAGGTCACATTATTTCATCCTGAGCCTAGACACTTCAACTAATTGGGAGAATTTTCACATGGTTTTCAGTTAAATCATGAGGGTCCATTCAAAGAAATTACAGGAAAACCTGACCAATTTTAGTAATGACCATGAAATCCATTGTCAGAACCTGCATTTTGCAAATTAGTGAGCATTCTAATTGAATGAGCTATTAACAAGCAACTAAAACAATGCCTGCATTTCTTTTTCATTTATTATTACAGTGTAATTTGATTACATATTGAAGGAGGACTGTGTTAAAAGAAGTCTATTGAGATAGCAAAATCAAGCATTTAAAATAAATATGGCCTCATAACCGAAGATTGATAGTATAACTAATGAAAGAGACAAATTAAAATTCCACAATTAATCAAAAGTTAGAAAGTGTGAGAGCTCTGTAAGATTTAGCATTCTCTATAATGTTGTTCTGTCCCAGCTTGTGCATGTCTGAGCCAAGAGAGGATTAGTTTCAGCACTACTGGCTTACAGCAGAACAGTCTGTACTAATATTTTACACAGAAGCCATAGGCTTCCCTCTGATCTTTCTGCAGTGACTGGATTGAAATTGTGCTGCTTATTTATTTTCCATCCTTTTCTCCCAAGCTTTGTCTCTTCTGCCCCATTATTGCCAATGTCCCTCTTATTCTTCCTATTCTCTATTCTTATTCTTCTCTATTCTCAACCTGAGTATCATTTTCCTGCCTTATTCTCAATACCTGATTATCTAAACCTGCTTTCTAGCCATAAATTTAGCTCCTTACACAGCCACTTTTGGTACAATGGGACTATTTAATCCTTGTGCCAGTCTCAGATCTGTCCTTCAGCCTTATCTTACCCCTTTTCCCACTGTGTTCACCTACTTTCCCAAGTTAACAGTCCCGGTGCCCTACTCTGATTTCTCAAACATTTTCAGTGACCCAAACAACTTTGTCCTTGCTGCTTTCCACAGCTGGTCCTAATCTGCATCCTCCTTGGTGTGGTAAGAAAGATCTGTCTCCCTTCCTTCCCACAAAACATTTTCCACCCAAGCTACAGTCCTAACCTCATCCTTCAGACATTCGAAACCCAATTTCCCTCTCCCATCAAAAGCCTCCCTATTTCCATGTCTCCTTGAAACTCACAAGGGTTTTCTCTCAATATCATTCCACACACTGGCTGTTCCCTGTCTCTTGTCCTCTGCATAAACATCTCTGGTTTTGAGTCATGTCCTACTGGGCTTTGGGTTCAGGTGGCATCCAGCAGTAAAAAAGATTTAATCAAGTTCAGACATAGTGCAAGACAGTAGGAATCTTCTGGGGAAAATAATTCATGTGAGATTAGCCTATTATTTGCCAAAATATTTAAGACAATGGTTTAAACCCTGTCATTACAGTTGAAACCATCATTAGGCAGGGTTCAGTTATAATACTGCAAAACAAACACAGAGCCAACATCAAATACACATTTCCTATCCAGCCTACAGGCTTTATCCCTTTCTCTCTTTATATTTTTGGCTCTTTTGCCCCTACTTTTTCATTTATGTTGCAGAAACCTTGGGAGTAGGAAGACATTTCAAAAAAGACATTTCTTTTTCATAGAGTTGTGGATATGAACAATCACATAACAAACCTGCTCTGGATTAAAACATATGACTGGACAGAAAGAGGAGAAGAGGTTTCATCACACTGACATCTCCTTTTAGCATTTTAACAACTTAGGATTTCTCTTGCTGTCAGAGGCCCAAGTTCAAATTCCCAGCCCTGCCAACAGAAATCCATAAGTGAAAAAATGTTTGTAGCTGGCGGACTGAGTGATAAAATATTAATTAGAATATTTAGAAACATGATCAACCTAACAGTGACTGATCATTTAATCGTTTAAACACAAAATTTCTGTATTTGAGTCTCTCTCCTACACTTGCTTTAATTTTAGATCACTTCATTAGACGCAAGGCTCATTTAACTTGTACATATTTAGGAAATATGCCCATTTATCAAAGGTTGTCTTAATGGTATTTGCATGTGGGATGTATGCTACTAATTAAAACATTACTTCAACTGACCAAAGCTTGCCTCTTTATTGCATCATTTATAAAGAATGCAGTAAATCTTTTCCCCCCAAACTGGAGAATATATATTAGAAAACATTTATGAAGGCAAGGAATTATTTAAAAGTCAGGAGACTTATTGACTCTTAGGACTTCCTCCTTAGAAATACAGAACTGTCTGAGCCCTGCTTCTTGCTCTGACACAGAAATTCTTTAATCATGGATATGGTGGTTAGTTTCTCATGTTCCTCATGTGCCAAATAAGGTGGACACAATTTTTCAGTACTGCCATGATGCAGTGGAGTTAATTTATGGGGTTTTTTGTTTCTTTTTATATTTTTGTTTGGGGTTTTTTGGTGTGGTTTTCTTTTTGCTTGCTTGGTTGGATGGTTTTGTTTTGTTTTTGATTCTGATTTTGTTTTTGTTTTTAGTTTGGTTTGGTTTGGTTTTTTTTTGTAACAGAATATAAGCCACAAAATTTCTAGACAGAAAATTCCGTAAAAATTTAAAATCAAGTATTTTAATGCAAATGACAGGGAGAAAAAAGGGAATCTTCTTGGTTTTGCAATCATGGGTCTCAGAGCCTTAGGGAAGGTTGTGTACAGCAATCTGTTCCTGAGACAGAGTTATATAAGTGGTTAACAGTCTGTACTCTTTCTGTTTTGGCATATAAGATCAAATTGCCTTCTAACTCAAGGAAAATTTGTTTTTAAAATCTGTAATGGGACAAAATGTAATGTCTCAAGCATACACAGATATAAAACTTCTAACAGAATTACAGTAACAAAAACATTATATAACTTGGTTGAAATCTATAATGAAAACAGATTTATTTGCTCATCATCTGAAATCCTTATTTGTTTTCAGTACTAATTTAAAAACCCTGTTGCTCTGGAAGGGTTCGGTCCGTGATGTGATATTCTGAAGAGTGAAACAAATTTGCTCTAGCTGGACTCTGAAGCTGGTGAGAAGCAAAGCACTCATTTTGGAGCAGAAGGGCACCTCACTAATCCATTCTGTCTCCCAGCCAGACTAATTGATTGAAGCCACATGACTTCTGACTGGAGAAGAGGCAGAATCACCTTGTGTCTGCCTGCAGAACACCAGGTAGACTCAGCAACTAACAAAAAGCCAATTGAAATTACAACACATATCTTGATGCTGTTTGAAGTGGTTACTTAAGGGTAGGGAAATGATGAAGACTCTTCAGAGTAGGCTCCTTGCCTTTTTAACAAAATTAGCTGATGGGCTACTTTATCAGTAAAGGAGCCCTTGTGATCTCTAGATGAATCATTTTTGCTTTTTTATAATCCTTCCCCATATCTCACTTTTCTTTGCAACACTTAAATTTCATTTATGCAAAGAAGTGCCAAGTAAAGGAAATCTTTGCATGCTGTCAAATTAACATCACCTAAAGTTACAGAAACTGTGATAGGCAGAATTACAGAGAAGTTGTGCAGGCTCCACCTCTAAGAGACTTCAAGGCTGGGTTGGGTGGAGTTCTGAGCAAACTGGTCTAGTGAAAGGTGTCTCTGCTCACAGCAGGGGTGTTGGGACAAGATGATCCCTTAGGTCCCTTCCAACTCTAAACATTCTGTGATTCTATAACTGTCTTGAAAAGCAAAAAAATTATTGTAATTAGTTCTGAGATGCTGGAGGCAAAGTTCAGAATGCTGAGATGACCACAATGGCCAGTTGTCTGAGCTCCCCATGTCTCTGTTTTCCCTGCAATTAGAGATGGTCCACAACTCCTTAGCATGAGTAAACTGCTGTAGTGTGCTCTGACAGAAAACACTACAAATGTGCAAAAATATGTTCCTGTATGGATGGAAAAGCCATAGTTCTCTTCTACTAATCTGAGCTTGACTTGCTACTTAGCTTCTTATTTCCAATAAATCTCAATGCTTATTTTCTATTAATTATTTTATAGAGGATCTCATTCTGCTTGAATCTAGTGTAAGTTTGAACAGGATAAGACAAATTTTCTAGTGAAAACTATAATTTAGTTTTCTTGTGCCTCATGACTTGGAATAAAGTTCACCTTACTATCTCAGATCTCCCAATTTATTCAGAAAACCCAATCAGTTTTCTCCCTAAAATGTATCTTCTCTCTCCCATTAGCTCAGATCATGACACCAGTAATATAAGTTAAAACCCAGTTCTCAACAGGTGATGTGGTTGCATGTACATACATTTGGAAATTCAATACATGGCTGCTACTAAAACTCACCTTGCTGCAGGCAAGCAGTAGGGAAGTGTGGAAAGTTGCAGCAGTCATTATGCAGAACACAAAATGAAGAGTGGTAGAAGTTGTGTATAAGAAAGGTGTCGAAAATAACATTGAACTACAGACTTGTACATACCCTCACAAAAATTTTATTTCCCTTCCTCTTCCCATTACAGGTCTAAACTAATACTGACTTTGTAGCTTTATTTTATCTCTTAAGCCTTAAGCACATTTTCTTCCTGGTAAGGCATTAAAATCTAATGTATTTTTAAATAAGCAACCCATCTTAGCAAACTGAGAAACCAAGAGGAAAGTTATGGTTTATGGATAAAACAGAAAGAAGATGTCTACAATTAGAGTTAAACAAGAATGCTGGACTGAAAGTTATCTACAATTAATAGCTCTGCAAATATATATTGCATCCAGAAAGATTGCTCTTGGAAAAAAGGTAAGTATGCAAAAACATTTCTGTTGGTTCTTAACAATGTTTTGCTGAAAAAAAAATTCTACCATTTACTTATTTTAAAGGATTAAAAAACTTGGCTACCATTTACTTACTTTGATGGCCTACTATTTTGAGAAGGAATACATTAAGAAAGAAGAAACTTCATAGGGAGGAAAATAAATACTGTGTCTAAATTAAAATATGTATGGTCTTCATATTCCCAGAGTTTTAAGAACAGATGTGAACCATATTTACATTAGGTTATGAATTTGGAATGACCAACAGCTAGGACTGTGTAGGTCATTGGTACATCTGAAGTTACATATATGCACACCTTTCTTTTTGGGTCTTATTATGCAAATTCAGTTGTGCACTGCTGCAAAACATTTACTTTGATTTCTAGCCACAAATACTTCTTCTCAAATTAACACAAGTGCTGTTGTAAAAACAAAGTAGAGAACACCTTAGATCAGATCTCTTGAAAAGGATATTTTGTAGCTTTTCCTAGCGAAATGGACAAGGAAACAAAGCTTGTTTTGCTGCTTTCACTGTCAATGAAAGGTTTGCCACAACTGCATGGCTGCCACCGACAAACGCTTATTGTTGCAATGGCTTAGTGAACACTGCATTCCTCTCAGAAACAGTGTAAGTGTTCCCGTCAGGGTAAAGACACTCAAATACAAACAAAATGAAGTGCCTAGAGGAGGAGAGGAGGAACAGGAATTTATCAAGACTGCAAGTGATTTATGAGAAGTAATGATTATGGGGCCCAGGCAGTGTGAAGAGATGATTCTATTTATCATTTCCCCCCTGATAGCTATGTGCTAGAAAGTGGCATCAATATATCATCGAAATATTAAGCTGGTGGCCCAGCAGTCTGGAATTTATTTAGGGAGATGTCATTGCTGCAGGTGTCTGTGATGGAAGGGAGGACAAGTTAATTACCTCTTCACCAATCTGGATCTCTCGGACCGAGTGAAGTAAAAGCTGGTATCCTTCAAAAACGATCACGCAGTTTGGGTCACAGCTGTGGTTCAGTAAAGACATGCTGTGAGGGGTGGTGGAGGGGGAAAGAAAGAAAAAAACTTAACAGAGGACTCTCCACTGACATTTCCCTTTAATCATTTGAAAGTAGATAACATGATTACATCTGAAGTATCAAGCAATTGAGTCACGAAACAAATAAATTCCCTGTTAAATCAGCTGCTCTTGGTTAGGGGAGGGAAATTCACACTTAGAAGATTTATATTCATTGGTAATAGGAGCTGTGCTGGAATCTCTTCCTGTGTTTCTGCCTTTTGTGCATTCAGGGCAGGATGAAGGCAATGGCCTCCCAGTGCCCCTCTGAGAGCCCTGATTCAGGGGACAGGGCAAGTGGGGAACGAGGTAACCTGGACAGCTCAGAGCAGGAGGGACTGAATTCTATTTCTGCTGCTTCTGCTCAATTTCTGGACACTGACCTCATCAATTACCTGTCATTGCATGCACAGCTCAAAGGGGCCAGCACTCAACCTGTATTTCATATCAGGAGAAAATGGAGTACACTGTGTCCCAAAGCCAAAGGAGTGGGTGTGCAGAGCTGGAAGAGGAAACACGGCCATTGCCTCTGTTTTATGCATATTCTGGCCCAGCCTCTGTTCTCTGCTCATGTGACAGCCAGGGCAGCACGGCTCATTAGGGAGCTGCTGGCACCCTCAAGAGACACACACACTGCACAAACACCCCCTCCCTCCCTCTGAAGGAGGCTGCTAACATCATCTCCTGTATACTCTTGAGTCATGTTTCCTTAGCTGAGAAACAACTGAGTTTGCCAGGCAAACATTTCTGCCGGCACAGAAATGGGGCTGATGGTTCTTTCCCTATGGGAATGACCCACTGAAAGAATAATTCTAGCATTATCAGCCTGCAAGAAGAATTTTTGGCTTATCCAGCTCCTGGCTGCATATTTCTATTCTTTCCTTGTCTGCCTGATTCGGCAACTCAAAATCCCAGCAGTTTTTGGCAAAATAGAGGATGTTGCTGAGGGTCAGAGCCCTGCACCAAACCATGTTTATTTAGTTTTTAGATTCTTAAAGGAGGTATCAACAGGGTGCTGACTCTTTTGGTATCCCTTCTGGCCTAATAAAGTCTCTGTGATTAATCTCCTCGAGAACCCATTGGGAGAGTATCCATTACATTTATTGTGAGATCACTGGGCACAATCCCAAAGCTGCTGGCAAAGTGATGCAGAGCAGGACCACAGGATTTTACCTATTTCAAAATATATTGTGATGCTGAAGCTATCAAACCATACAACAACATACAACCTCTTAATAAGGCTTAATAAAGAACTTTTAATTAAATCTCATCTCATGGAGACACAAGTGGTTTGATGACAATTTCCTCTGGAAGCACATGAACTCATCTCGAAGGACATTTGCCCAGGACTTGTAAACCACAGATTTAAAATTCTCAATTTTCCCAGCTTTTTTGCTATAACAAAATTCAAACTGCTCTGAAGTGACCTGGGAAAGAGTCTCTTGCATCCCTTGGCAGTGCATTATCATTGAACATAGACAGATACTTTTTTCACAGTTAAGGGTTTTTTTTTCAGCCAAAAGCAAACATTTCCCTAATAATAATGCTCCAAAATAATATTTCATTTTTCCCAAGTATTGTTTTCATTCCATTATTAAATCAAATGACTATTTTGCACTTTTCATGACACTAATTCCCATGTCCTCCTAACCACCTTTTCCTCATCTTTACTACAAGGCAGACCTCGAGATTTTAAGCATCCTTAGTCAAATCTTACATATGACATTAGTAGGAAAAGAAACAACAGTGACAGGACCACTGAGGTACTGACAAACATAATTCAACCATGTATTAACAAAAAAATTAGATGGTAAGACATAATTTTAAACTATATATTGATTTTCTATATTTATGATTACAGGTTATTATTTCTACGAAGATAAAACCTTCATTGGTACATCTTACCTGATACAAATAAGAAACTATAAGAAATTCAAATATTAACATCTATCTCTTAAGGGACTTATCTTTTCACCTTACTGGTTTCGTTGTTATGGTAATTTACTTATAAATATATCAATCTTTTTCTTTTAATTACTAATCCTGAAGCTTCTCACCTACAAAATATCTGTATTCTAAAGCATCAGTGAACAGGTTTCCCTTAACTAGTCCCAGTTGCACATTCTTGAAATCAGCATTTATTCTTGCTTAGAAAAGACTACCACCTCCATAAAAATAAAATATAAATATTTATCATATTTAAACTGTTTAATGCTGTATTTAGGACTATTAAGAACGTTTTCAACTAGATCATATTTTTTCTGTTCTCTAATTTATTTCCATTTCCCAGTTTCTCATTTAGACATGTAACCTGCTGCTTTGATGGTCCTTACAGCTACCTTGGAAAAAAGGAGAAAAAACTGACATAGACTTTGCCTGTGAATGAAACAGTGTCCACAGTACCTGGGATACAGGCCAACACCAACATCCTGCATCTCTCCATTACTGATGGTGAAACAGTTACAGGTCACCTGTAAAAACAAAGGAAAAAATCCAGGATTACCAGAATCATTTGGAAACCCCACACTCAAGTGAAAAAAAATTTCCAAAATAAAATGAAGGGGCAAATGGTAATTAGATGGGAAACATTCAAGCCCAACACTGGTGCTCTTTCATTTTAGAGCATTCACATCTGGGACACACTCTCCTGTAAAACTGCTGTCAATTAAAAGCAGAAATATTAGTATCCTGAAAAAATGTGGGGTTAAACACATGCAGGGGCCCTACTTTCCTGTCCAGAGAAGAAAAAAAAAAGCCACCCTACACAGAGCCTGAGAAGCTAAGCCCAGAAACAACCTAACAGATGATAGTGACTACTGATGAAAAGAGCAGCGATTTCCATGAGGGGACCCTGCTGATGCCAGGCTGTCACAGCAGCTTTTCAGGAGGAGCAGTGGATTCCAAGGAATAAATATGGCACTGTTTTGAAGTAAACAGCAGCCTCAGATGTGGCAACCTGATACAGGCACAAATAAATGCAAAGACTGGGCAATTATGTATCTTTCACATAATGGGTATTTTGGTTTGCGTGTAGAAGATCTGACAACAAAGCCTGTTCAAATTGCCATTCAAAAGAAATACAACCTTTAATTTCCAATATTCAGATTGTAAATTTATCCTTCCTTTATACAATCATATAAAATTAAAGTGGTTTTAGAAAAGAATGGGGAAGAATGGAAGATTCCTTTAAGCAGATTTAGTCCTACCCTAAACTATCAGACTGAGTATTTTTGGTGTTTGAGATATATCAACCCTTAGTAAATGATTAACAAATACAACTTTCATGTGCTTAAACAAAAAAAAACAGAACTCAATTGTGAATGTATTTTTAAAGCATTTGATTTTTGGGGAAGAGTTGGTTTGGGGATTTTTTTCATTAATTTTTTAGATAAGCTGGTCAGTTATTAATGATGTACAAATATCTTATTTAGAAAAATACAGCATGGTACTGCATATACAAGAAAAGTCCCAGGTCTCTTCTGCATAGCACTGGATTATTAATATAATTCATTCTCATTAGAACAGAAAATGAGTTAAGAGAAGGATTTGGCAGACATGGAAATGAGATTTGAAAGTTGCAGTTTTATCCACAGAGTAATTGTCCAGAACAGTAAATGCACACCTATTTTTTAAAGAGGTATGCTGAACAATTTAATAGTATAACTTATCCTATAAATTGACAAATTATTATTTATGAGAGCATTAACCATAAGGTGAAAATGAAATCCTCTTTCAAAATTTCACATAAATTCTGACAGCAACATTAATTTAAATAAATGTACACGCAGTAGGGCATGTGTTTTTTGTAAACTGTTAAACAATACTTTGATTAGTCTATTATTTATGTAACCCATTCAAATGTTCCCTATCAATTACCAAAATCATACATCTTAATTATTTCTTTCCTGCTGACATTGGGTATAAAGTGTCAGACAACTTCTGAGCAAAGATTAGTCCATTTCAAGTGGCAATTATCCTGGTTCTAAAAATATTGACTTGATTTTGGTATTTATTGAAAAAATAATGCCTTCCAGGTAAAATAGAAAGAAAGACAGCTTTTGTGAGCCTTAGGTCTCTCTAACAGATCATAAAGTAGCAGAGGTCAAGCATCTCTTAGCAACAAATGAACCCCTCTTTCTTGCAAATCTCTTATTATTACCATAACATATTTATATTAATAATATTGAATTTTGATAACTATAGAGTTATAGAGACTGTTTCATTATTTTCTATTAAAGTTATGTATTCTATTATGTGAAAAGTTTTACACACAGAAATCACAAAAGTTTTACTTCTTCCTTTTTGAAACATCCATCTGTTTTTATACCAGGATACAAGCAAAGAAAAATTTGAGATAAATGAATATGCTGAGATTCAGACATGAGGAGCTATTTTTTATAGTTCTTCACTGTGAGGCACTTTTTAACCTCTCTTAGATATTTTCACAGTATACAGGTGCATCTCAAAATCCCAGTGAGGTACTGAAATGCCATTTAGTTTCCAATTATTTCCTATTTCAAATACAACACTGGGAATCTGAATTATACAGGGCCAGATCTAAAAAAGTATTTAATACATCAACACAGGGAGAAGCCTAACTGGCCCCATGAATTCTGGGCTATAGGACACAGTGCACAATCCTACAGAGGCATAGGAAGTGTCAGGTGCTCTGAGGTTTGTTTAATTTAACCTCCTGGGAGACAATCTTTTCCCTTTTTAAACTCAGGAATGGAAAAAAACCAACAGTGACACACATATAATGTGTACCACAGATAGTAACCTTATCCATGGCTGCTTTCTGTGCTCAGCAAGTGCAGAGAGGAACTGAGATTAGGGTGGTGAGAGGAGAAAGATCTCACCATTAACAGTGTGAGAAATTCTGATATAATGACAATCCTTCATAGACAGCAGCTTGCAGCAGGTATAAAATATGAAGCATTCATAGTGTGTCACTATATGGTCACTTTTTTGTTCTCTTTTAGATTTGTTACACAGCTTCTAAAAATCTACAGAACCACCTCTACATTTCTATTTACATAAACTTCTAGGATGTTTTCAGTCTGAGTTAAAGATCCGTCCTAAGAAGGCGATTTATGAGATTTCAAAACAAGAGTTGATGTTGTAGACCACAACTCCCAAGGAACAAAAGGAAGACAGCGATTTTTAGAGAACACCCAAAGAAAAATCTGTTTTCCTGGCTTTCCAAAATTCACAGATGTAGCTCAAATAACAGCCAAATGTGGAGTATCCAATATTTCTGCAGGAGAACATGGGTATGCTGCTTGTTCCTGAGGCAATTGTTTACAGATCAAAGCCTACTGGAAGTTAACTAACTCAGTTTCTAGGGGAAAAAAACCCAAACACATAAACCCAAGGCAAAACAAACATTTTTCTCATGCATGACAGTATTTCTTTCAAGTTTCGTGGTTATCTTGTGCTATCTTTTTTTCTGCCTTAACTGACCCACCTTATTCCTTATGCTACATCCAGGTTCTGATTCTGATTCTGTGATCACAGAGTTTTAAAACAAGAAAAATAAACAATTCTCAGCAACTGAGTGCTTCAATAACTGTGTTCTTCCATACAAAGGCATGTCCCTTGCCATCTTAACTCCTGCAGAATCATTTATCTCAGTAATTTAATTTGTGCTTGTCCCTTCTGGTTCCTCTAAAAATTCCTCTCTATCCAGCTACAAAGCACTAAGACAGCATATCCACATATAGAAACAGAACTGAGTACTCACAGAGTTTATTACCCACAAATAAAGAAAATTGCAGCATATTTCAGAACTTCAAAGTGCAAAGACAAATTCCTTGCTATTTCTAAAATTTCTGAAAGAACACATCCCCCAGCATGAGAACCAAGGGAAAACTCACAGGAGGGGGAATCACACACTTTTCAAGCCTCCAAAATGCAGAACTTCAAAATATTCTAGAGCTCTCAAGGTTTATTATCAAAGCCTGACTGGCCATAGAGTTCTAGTCTATAAACTATACAATTTACAGAATCACTTCATAGTGTTTGAGTTGGCTCCATGGCAATAAATCCTGCAAGTTTATTTAAAAGGAGCTGCTATTTGAAACAACAAACAATATTATATAAACTGACAGAATTAAATAAAAAGATTTGTTCTTTTGAGGCTGCACATATTTTAGAGAAGTACCCTGTACTCAGTAAGGTAACACAAGTAGAAGACATAATCTCTGCTAGACTGGTAAACACACAATGAGTAAACCAACTTTACTGTCTGGCCAATAATCTCAGGCATACCTTAACACCAAACAAAAATCATTGCAGCCTGTTAAATTTGATTTCCTCTCTGAGTGACTAATGAAAACCTGCAAAGAAGTCACTGTTCTCAAGATGTCTAAAGCTACTGTCTGAGCAAACTCTGTCATTGCCAGACTCACAGTCTAGTGGACAGTGATGATTTATTTTGGTATTTGTATTTGACAGAGAATGGAGGCTTCAGTTTTGCAACATAACGAGTTGAATTTGCTCTCAGTTCAGACCTCATTGCTATAGATTTATACTGAGGATTTGCCTTTGGGTTAAATAAAGCAGAGTTAGACTTGATGGCAGGACATTCCAGATTTGGAATTTCAGACTCTCAGACAATGAAACACATCAATAAGGGTGTAAGGGAAAGAAAACAAATCATTATTGGCTAACACTTGCTGCACCGATCAAATTACAAACACCAGGGCTAATAATCAATCATTTTGTCTCCACGTGTTCCTGTTACTGCAACACAGTGAGGCAGCTCTTATAAGACATGTAAGAAACCCTCCCAAGGACTTCCAAAGGGTATATTGCACCAATAGGGTCAATATGATTTTCAGCTCTGATACACAATAACTCCAGCCAGCTCTGTAAGTGGTGTGTTACAGCTGGTATATTCTAATCCACCACCAGGAAGAAAGCCATAACTAAGTCTTTTTTTCCCTAATTTATTAACCCAGTGTAATATAAATTAAATATAAATATATATATATATAAAATCCTTTCATGGATTATTAAGTTCCTCATTCACACCAAAGCTGCCTGAGTATCACTGGTCATGGCCAGCTATTTAACAAAAGGTACTGCAATGAGTTCTCACGTTAATTGGCTCCTCAAGAGACTCCAACATTTTTCCAGGAGGAAAGGGTGAGCAGTAAATGCTATGTGAGGGGCACATTACCTCAAATGAGCAAGGCATACCCCAGACACCTTTCTAGAGCCACCACATCCCACTATAATTCTGCACTGACAGCTCTTTCCCACTCAGGGATGGACAGGTAACAGGCACAGATGGTTGACAGATCTCAAATCTGCTAATGACTTCATTTGGCACACAGAGCTCTAGAGCAACAGTGCCAAACCATAACACTCAGTGTGCCACAGCAGTGACAGAACTAAGCCCTTGTTTTGAGTGCACTTCCCACAGCCCAGGACATCCAGGCTTTGTGCTCAGACAGAGCTTCTCTCTCTGAAATCTCAGCTCTGCCCACAGTGGGATCTGCTACTGAGCACTGCTCTGAAAGGAGCCCTGTAAGGAGGCACATTTGAAAAGTATACCTTTGTGCCCTGTATATACATGCTTACATGTTTTTACTACATCAGCAACTTAGAATCCAATTCTACATTGCATTCAACTCAGGATTTACTTACTGGCTTCCATGGGAGAAACAAAATGAGATGAAAGAGATATCAGAAACAAGAAAATAAGTGAAGGGGGAAAAAAGAAGATTCTTTAGTTTTTGACAGTAGAAGCTGAGCTGGAAAAGACCCACAAGGATCATTGACTCCAACTCCTGGCCCTGCACAGGTACATCCTCAAGAGTCACACCACGGGCACAAGAGAATTGTCCAAATGCTTCCAGACAGAAGTCAAAGCATATTGGAAGAACTTAGGGAAAGTTTTCTTATTTAGATTTTCAGACTAAGTAAAGGGCACAAGTAGTTAACTGTTTATGATATTTGCTCTGAAGCCAAAGTATGCTGCAAAACCATGAAATTTGAAGAATTTGTTTCACACCTTGACTGAATTCACATGTATTTGATTTTACTTCAAAGACCTCCTATTAATCTCTTGTGCCAAAGCATCAACATTTTGGCTGAATTAAAGACTACCATGACTTCAGAGCTATGCATTTCCAACTGCTTTCTCAGTTCTTCATCTTAAGTCTTTGGACAACTTTCTTCACATCAACTAACAATTTTCAGGCCTTTTTTGCTATCCTAGCACACAAAGTTTTCTGATGAGTGTGCAGAGCACAGGTATCCCTTGCAGATAGGCTGTCACCACCTACAAGACAGGAGACCAGAAATTTGGTCTGACATTAACAGATAATTTAGTGCAAGTGTGCTTCAGGCATCCCTTTATAGTACTCAGCTAAGTGGTGCAATTTTGATTGAAATGGAATGAAAATAGGTCATGGCAAATTACCTCCTCTCTCCTTAATCCCACACATACTTCTCCAATCTTTCAAATAAAAATATTTAGTTTCAAAGCCATCATTACTAGGACAAATGTTATGCTTGCTATGAGCACCTTTTTTTTTCTTTAAATGCATGTGCAACATGTAGTTACAAACCTGGACTTGAAAGGGTAAGGCTTGAAACATGCAAAATTATTGCACTGTTAATGTAAAATAAAATATCTTGAAGTTTTGTAGGACTCCCATTAAAAGTTTTGTGCAACCTGCCTTAGCCTTTTCACAAGTTTTCCTCTGACAACAGTCAGCAAGTCTCATATTCCCCTTGGTGAAATTTTAGCTTTTACCCAGCTCTGTAAATGTTGTTATTATTACTCCTGCTTTTTGGAAAAGAACTGAAATACATCTATTTCTGGAGCAGAACTGGGGAGTGGGAACTGCAAAGTCACTAATGGATCATATTACAGTATGCTTGCAGCATTTGGCATTATTAATTGGAGTGGAGTAGGAGCATGACATCCTTCCCTTCATCCTCATTTTCCTACTGGTAACTCCACTCCTGTGAAATGGGGCAGAGTTATTAACTTGATTTCAACAGCCACTGCATGCCCACCTATTGAAAACACACTGCTTGTTTATGAATGGGATCAAACTTCATGGGCACCCAGGAGTCATTAACTGACTTTGTGTTTGTCTTGCCTATTTTGTTACAGATAGATGTTTATATGCTTTGTAATGGTATATTTAAAAAAAAAAAAAAAAAAAAAAAAAACCAAAAAAACAAAACCAACTTGGATTTAATATGAATTATTAGGGTGAGATTCAGCTATGGATGCTTGTATGAAAATTACATAGGCAAAAGTTAACCATTAATTAATTACTGTTACATAATTTCAGCTAATAGTATGGGTGAAATAAAGTACTATGTGCCACCTCTTTCCACTACCCAGGTGATTTCATCATTCCAGACTGCTAGGCAGTTCAAGATGGGTGAGAGGAATTCTAACCTAAATATTCCAGTCTTTGATGGCTTTATTATCACAGAAGCAAAATACTTGCTATTCCTTTTGGACATGCTTGCTGAGCCAAACCTTCAAGTATATTTACCTCCTGAAGTTCACCAGCCATAAGTCTTTGCATTTGGTCTGTTGGGCTTAGGGGAATGTTTGCCTCTTTTTTCTCTCCTCTTCCTCACTCTTTAACTATTGCACAACAATATCTTTTCTACTGGGGCCAGGGAATAGGGAATGAGGGGGAATATAATAATCTGGGGAAAACTTTTTGCCACACCATCACTTTAAAATTTTTCCCATCGGGAAATTTCTGAAAGCACTAAAGCTCAGAATGTTTGAAGAGGAGAAAATTGCAAAAAGGGTAGAAAAAAAAGAAACACCTCTTCGAAAATGTAATGGCATGAAATGAGTACTTTTAAATCCTAAAAACTTAAAGAAGTGTAAAGAAATGGCTTGATTTTGAAACTTCTTCTGAAACAAAAGCCATTAAACTTGATTAATTTAGAAACATGGAAAACATTCTTTTAGGGAAAAAAGCCACATATTTTTCAATTTCTGTTTTATATGCAGCATGTGGTTTTTGAACCAGCACTAGTCTCCCTTTGCTACTTGAGTTACAACCTAAAACAGAGATGACTGGGGAGTTTTAGAACTGAACCCAAGACTTGTTTTTTTCTTTAGTATGATGAAAAGAAATACACAGAAACCCCATATGGAAGCATACAACACCGACAACCTGTCCATGATCACTGACAAGCCAGGCTAACCCAAACCTGCTTTGTTTTGCATTAAGCAAACAAAATTTCAGGCTGTTATAACGTTTGCTCATTGAGGCCCAAAAGAAAACTGATACTGCTGCCAGTTCCTTCCATTTTTCTTATGCTTTTTCTCAATAGATAAACTACTATTTCTTCTCTTTTGACATATAGTTTTATCAAAAGGAATAAGTTATCATATCAATAAAGCAAAGAAAAAAAACATTAAAAGGTTTTAAGTAACTTAGATTTGTTTATTTTGCAACCTATTCCTCTAATTCAAACTGGATGACATTATTAGTTCTAAAAATCATTGCATCAGACATGTCCCTTTGTAAATTCATCACCTTTAGTGATATAACCCCCTTTCCTCCCATTAAAGACATTTGAAAATCAGTAAGACAATAGGAATAATTCACCATGTTCTTCCAGATAGTTGGCAATCAAACATCTTCTGAGAGCAGGTAATTTAAATTATGTGTAAAAGCATAATTTGGCAAATATATAAGCTGTTCACAAAATGCCAATATAGAGTATATAATATTCTCTAGAGTATAAAATATTCTCCTTTTAAAGTTTTTAAACACTTGTTAGCATATGCCTGCAGAATGCTTTTTTGCTCACTCTCAGACCTTCCTTCCACTGGCAGTGTATGAAAAGTGCTGTCAGATACAATAACTGATGCTACAGTGCAGGTGATGTGTCTGAGGCAGGCTAGACCTGCTCAGGCACAGCAAAAAGAGTGGAGTACCACCTGCTCTTCATCCAATATATCAAGTCCATGTGGCAATTAGAAGTTTAACAGGACAAAATAAAACTGTGAAACAAAACTCTCACTCTGTATTCAATTCTGAAACAGTGAAATACCTAGCTGGTTGCCTTAATGAGAGGCCTTTTGGGGGAAAAGGGTAGCAGCCTAGTGAAGGCACTGAAGAGATTGTTAAATTCAGACCACAGTTGTTGACCTCTTCCTGGCTGAAAGGGCAAACTGTGCTCTATGCATGTGCCTGTATCAGAAAATAGCAGGATATGATAAGCCAGAATACATAAGATGAACTCACTGTATGCACAAAGTAGAGTGGTATTTAATTTAAAGGTGTGATGTGATGCATAGAACAAATTAAAGCTAAAGCAGTGAATTTAAGGCCTGTATACCTCAAGCACTCAGTTTTCAATGCATTCTTGGATTTCTACAGGATGTGTGCACTCTTAGCATCTCTGATTAACTCCCCAAGGATTTCCAGACAGCATTTCTTTTACCTCTCTCTCTATTTTGGGGCTATTTTTTTCAAACAATGCTATGATCAGGAAACAGTTGAAATACTTCAGTTTTTGGAATTTCATAGCACTGGACATGTCTCAACACAGCTCACACATGTCCAGTTACAGCCAGGTTCAGCTTTTGTGCTGATGCTGCTCGTGTGCTCATTCCCCTGTGCTCGTCCAACATTCTTGGACAATCCTATTTGATGACAAACCATAGTCAGTCAATGATGTCTCACACTACCAAAGACAATTTGCTAGCATTTTATGCTATATTTGACATGAGTTAAATAAAAACCAAACCAATTCTGCTCTGTGGTCCTGGTCTCCTTTGGAGCACAGGGTGCATGTGGCACCCAGCACCTAAATGAGAACATGGCAGAGCTGCATTTCTCAGGCCAGGGTGAGGGATTTTGCTTGAAAGGCTCTGGATGCTACAACCTGCTCCTATCAGAAATGACTGAATAGTTGGTACCAAGTTATAGGAAACCCCTTTCACATTTTACTTGGTTTCTTTTCACTTTTGAAGGTGTTAGTAGAAAACAACTGCTTTTTATGCCAAGAGAAGGAACTATATACATATATTGGGTGGTTACATGGGAACAAGGCTTTCAGAACCCACAATGTCTGTACTCCATAAATCAATATCCAGAAACACCATCCCACCCACCAGCATTCCTTAGCAGAAGGCCCTTATTTCAACAAAACTGAAAATTCCCAGCATATTCTACCTACAACTGACTAGAATATATTTGCCTTTGAAATAATATTTTTCTTTACTGTACCAGATTAGATGTAGCCATTATACAGATTTTCTGCCTTGTAACTATACACAATTCCTATTTAGGAAAAAAGCATGCAATACTTAGGAGCAGCATTAAGCAACTCCTCCATTTGAGTAAGAGCCACAGAGAAAATGTAATAATTTGCTGCAAATTAAGCTCAAACAGAGAATTCTGAGTCAAGGAACATCTAGCAATGAGTTGACAAAAGCACTGTAGAACAGCCAGATATAGAGTAGCATAGCTAGAATCATAGCTTGCAGAAAAAGTCAGGAAAAAGCTGAACTCCTATGTATGCTCCCCATTTAATGAACTCTCTTAGGGTATACAGACTGTAAATTGGTGAGAAAATGGTCAAATAATTGCATTATTTGATCTTTCACTTGTAACAGGGGAAAAAAAAAAGTATTTAATTTTAAAAAGTCTCTACCAGATATCTTGGAAATAAAGGAAGGTTATACAAACACTGCATTGAGCTCACAGTTCAAATGCTTGTGGGTAGCTAACTAAAGTTCACAGACCTGCATGTAATTGCTGTCTACAGGAAATACTTGTGTTAGCAAAAGAATTTTCTCCCCTCTCCTTCACCTTTGCTCTTCCACAAACTCAGCAGCAAAGAAACCTCCTAAGAGCATTTCTGTGATGAACAAGGCTTTCCCCACCTTTACAGATGAACTAAATCTAAAAGTCAGGAACAGAACCTGTTAACCTCTCAGAAACAGGCTTTTAGCAACTATTAACTGACAAAAGATACACTTTTATACAAATAAGCTTGAAACAAAATAATCCACTCTCTGTTCATTTACCTTTGTCTAAACTCCATGGATTTTTTGAAGCTTGCAACACAAGTAAGAGCACAAAATTTGCACTTATTTTAATGTAAATTGGCAGGGACTTCAGTGGCACCAAATGAGTTACACAAAACAATAATCAAGTAGGAAGAAAGTTCATAAATTGAACTTGAAAAGAAATATCTCTGAGCACTGAAATTGGATGATCTAATTCCACATGGTTAAAATTCTTTACACTTCAGACAAAACAAATCCCTGACATTAAAACTCTGCAAATTTTGATTTGCTTTAATTTCTAACATATCTTCACCACAAATGTCCCATGTAAATAATAAATAATAAAATAAAAATCTGATTTTTAAAAAAAATCCAGACAGTAGATGTGATATTATTAGACAGCCTGAATAGGGAAACTTGGAAGTTGAGTAAACTTTTAAAAATGACATGCTATTTTTTTTCAATCCTTTCCCCCTAGCTTGAGATACCTTGAAAGGCACTGAAAGTTTGCATTTATCAAAAATCCTTGTGTTTTCCCCAGCACCCAAATGATATATTGCCATTTTCAAAGTGCTGTTTACTGCCATAACAATACATTTTTTCATGGGAAAGTGTCACTATTGCCTATGAACAAATATCAAAGTTTTTTTATAGGAAAAGTTGTGTCATCTCAATTATATATGCAAGACCAGGAAAGTAATTACCAGTGTGTGTACCCTGGAAAGCTGATGCTTTCATTCAATTTTCTTTATGTTACAATTTTTAAGTTAAGTCAAGAGTTTTCATAACTTAGATTCATGATATCAGAAACTTTAAGAACATGACCTTTATATTTCAAAGTCCCAATATACACTCCATTCACTGAGAAAATTACAAAGGTCTTGTGTTATACATTCCAAGGGATAAAGGTGGCTGAGAGGGTTGGGATGGATTTATAAAACTAACAGGATATTTACAAAATATCTCTTTTAATCACAACACTCTCATAGTGTTTCATGCTATTTTTTTCTGATATGCAGAGTCACTCTCAGTAAATCCTTATCTACAGTTTTCATACTCCTTACTTTGAGGTTTTTTCTCCATTTTGTGCAAACCTGATCTTTACAGGTACCCAAGACAAGAAAAGCAGCTATAAAACAGTGATTTCAGCAAGCAACAGGGAGCAGCTGGCACTTCTATTACACCTGACAAAATGCAGCAAAGGACATAATCATTTTTGGTCACAACAGCACTCGTGGATCCCAGCAAATTCCTCACCCCACCTCCAAATGAAAACTCCAAAGTTACAAAACAAAGGTCTCTTGTAATCATCACAGAACCAAAGAAAGTGCAAAACTGGATCAGAAATATGAACCACAAGGAACAACATTATTCAAATCTATTGTTGCATTTCTCCTACAGTTTATGATACTGACTCCCCTCCTTATGTTCATATTGTTTTTTACACAGACATCATGCCAAAAACCTACATGCCAAAATACATTCTTCTGTGATGAATTAAAACCTTTAAAATTGAATATTCAGCTATGGTTATTTAAGAATATATTTTCCTTTCATATATGACTTGTCTGTCATCTGATTTGGCTGCATATGAAAATTTTACCCTTAAATTATTATACTTTCATGAATAGAATGAGGTAAAACTACAAAATCATTCCAAAACCCAAGACATTTCACCCTAAGTAATCTTTCATGATAATAAGAATTTAAAACAAAAATTACAAAATCACACTAGGTAAGTTTTCATTGTTAGTTTTGTTATGAGAGCCATATGAGAACAAAAAAAGTACATTCATTCCTTTTTCCACCAATGTGGAAATAATTCTCTTGTTTACAAGTTATGACAGAAAAGAGTAATTTGTTCCATTGATTCCTGTTTAAGTTACAGTTCAAATGTACTTTTTAAGTATTTTGCATGCTTTGCTACTTTTGGCCATTCATCTAAAATAGAAATCAGCTGCATGAAATAGTAAAATTGTAACCTTTAGGTCTTATAACAAGAATCTAAAATATCAAGCTTTCAAGTACCAAATACTTCCCTGGTTTTGGTTTGGTTTTGGTTTTGGTGGGATTTTTTTTTGTTTTTAATCCTAACATTTTGAAAGTTTGAATCATAATCTAGCCTTTGTGGCCAGTTTTTCCAGACTGAGTCCAACAGTTTTTCTATGGACACTCAGTAACATCTCAGTGAAGCTGAAACAGGTGCCCCTTTTCATTGGCAAAGCTCTGACATGCATGAAGTGCTTATGTTTCACTGTTACTACTTTTTAGACATTTTTTGCTCACTGTGATAGCACCACATCAGAGTATTTTTTGAGCTGTTACTACTTGATGGATCATCTAAATCTGTTGTTTAGATTGTGTAAGATATTGAAACCAAATGTGTGAAAATTATCCCTTAGGATGAAATTTAGACTTCTAAATCTGTTTCTCCAAACTACATCTCCAAATCTTGAGTTACATGCCCATGATTTTTAACAGAGAAGATAAGAAGCAGAAGAAAAAGTAACAAACACTATAAAATGACTGAATTATTAAAGAGAAATAAAATAGAGCTCAAAACTACATGAGATGATGCATTCAAAAACAAGATCAAACAGCTAACTTGCTTCTTAATTAGCACTTATTCACAGTTTCTGGATAGAGTGTGAAGGAGAGAATCTGGCAAAATACCAGTCAAGGCTAATGGTGTTTAATTTCCTCCACCAGCAGCTCATAGGCATTACAATATGCAGACTGCAAAACAATACAGGTAGAGTTTTGTTTTTAAAATTACTGCACAACTTCATTCACTCAGTAGTTCTAAACAGCAATCCAGCTCAGACACAGTACTCACCTGTTAAGTTCCTGCTGGTGTGATCTCAAAGGTGTCAGTGTGGCAGCAGAAGCTTTTGCCTCTGCACATAAATGCAGGGCTGAACCCAACCCTGTGAAGCTGAAGCTTCCCCTGCCCGTGGATCTCAAGGTCCCTGGCTCCAAGCCACACTCACCAATTCACAAAATCTGTCTCTTATTAACTAAGGAGTTAATATCAGTGGGACAACTGGGGCTGTGTAAATCATATACCTTGCCTTGGAAAGGGGGCTGCAGAAAAACTGGAGTCCATCCACTGACACCTTTGCACCTGGTCAGCATCTCACACATGGATATTGCACTGTCAATTGTCTTATCACAGGAATGACTGAGCAAATGAGTACTGACACCTTGACCATATAATCATCCTCCTCTGCTGCTTTACCAGTCAAAAGGTTCAGATTGTCACCTAACCTGGTATGAACTACCCAGTCATTTGATGATGGAGAAATAAATCTCCATGCTTTGCTCTCATTTTAGGAAGAGGCCCTGCTCATGCAAACATTTATAGTTTTGTTTTCAGCTGAGCTTTCTCAATAATGTGAAAAGAGTGGCTCACAAGTTACTGCTGCCATTTCTTACCCACCCCAGTAAGTCACCCTGCAACCCAAGGCCCCTGAAAGGCTCACCCATTAACTTGAATATTGCTATTCCAATTATAACTCTGTTATATGGCTTACTGTCTTAAGTCCCTTCAGTGGGACCACTGTAAGAAAGGAAATGCTAACCTTAAATTTATTTTTTATTGAACACACATATGATTTTCATGTAACATCTGGCCATTGGGAGGATTCCCAAGGCAGGAGAGCCAGCACCAATTCCAGGATCTGTGCACAAGGTGGGAATAAGACAATTACAACTGTGCAGGATGACTTTTTTACATGCTGCTTATTAATAAATTATGTCACTGAGTGGTACTTGACAATAATTAATGAAATTAATGCAGAAGTCTTTTACCAGTGGAAACATGTGAAAGTGAGAAATCAAGTGAAGAACACTTGGTCTTGATAACTAAAAGATGATGTCTTCCACAATACTTCCCTAAGACTGGATAACAACAGCAAAGGTCAGGAAGGCTCATCAGGCTTTAGGAGACCTGCATCACCACCAGTATGTGGGAAGACAGAAGCAGGGAAATTTTAGTCAAAACAAAAAATAATGACTGAACTTCTAAATAAAATCCCTTATTTAAAAAGCTTTATTTATACAAATCTGACACAACTATTCCAAGACACATTAAAAGACAACTGTGAAATAAAGCTCACTGATATTTACTTATTCGGAGTTCTCTTTGGAGATCTGTGTGCATGACTATGAACATACTCTCATGACACTTCATGTGTTTGTCTGAAAAAAGAGATGTTATTTAACAATATGGTCTTTGGCAGAAGTTAGCCATAAAGCCACACATTTTGTAAACCAAGTATCCATAGTAACTAACTGCACAATAACTGAGCTTAGATATTACCAATTTCAAAATCACTCACAAATAAAACTCCTACATATTTAAGTCAATAAACATCTGAGTCTGTTCATTCCCTTCATTTCAACAAGCAAATAATTTTCAAGAAATCATTTACCTTCCAAAAGCAGCTTTTGTCTTTACTTTTGGAATCCCTGATAGTAGATTATAAATCTGTCAAAATTCATTTAAAATCAGCTCAAGCCTTTCATTCTTGTTGTTGCTATTTTTGAACTCCATGAACTACATAGTAAATATTCACACTTGAACACTAAAATTGTGACAGCTGCTAAGTCTGCAGATATCACGCTTACTTAAAAATTAATGCTTTTAGCTTATTGTAGTTTATTACATTACATTGCAACATAGATGCTAAATGCAAATCACAATCCCAAAGACAAGATGGAAGAAGTCCTACCCTAATACAGGAGCAATTAATGGAACAATGAAGCTCGGAAAATACTGATTATTTATTTTTTTTATCCCACACAGAAATTGTTAGCCAGACCATGATGAGAACTATTATTTAGAAAATAAAATTTTCTTTTCTTGTCCCAGTATCATCTCATTATTGGAATAACTATTTTTGTTATTTTTCTTGCCTCAAATCCAGGAAGTAAAATAATGGAGCATTTAATCAGTAGGGAGAAAAGAATAAAGTAATGCTCATTGCAGCTTCTGAAAAAGCTTCTTTCCCGCTACTTGCTTTGGCAATTCAGTTTTGTGACTACAGGTTGAAACCAGAAGGCATGAAATACTATTTTTTGTCTATATATGTGTAGCTTTGTATTTCTCTTTGCTCAGGGACCTCAAGCAATGTGTAGACATTAATTAGTTAAGCATTACAACACCCCTGTGAAGAATGGAAATGCAGAACTGAGTCATAAAGATGTTGAATGGAACACCAAGGAGACAAAGCACCTCAGCACCAGTTTGGCATACAAAGGAATTTTGTTTAAGTCTTTGACTGTATCCAAATGGTTTACAGTTAGAAAGAAAAAAAACCACCTTAATGTTATTTGGAAAATAACAGAAGCATAAAACCCACAACTGAAATAGGATTCCTGGCTTTACACTTCCCTGTGGCACATGTTGATGGTGCAGTGCTGTAGTACAGCTGCAGGCACAGCGTTGTTCATGTTATGCCAGTTAAGGGGCCATGTATTATTTCATGTCTCCTGTCTTGGCTGCATGATGCTGTGAAATCAGACAGCAGCTCCAAAGTGCTTCTCTGCTACATTTCCAGACTGCATTTGCCTCTCCACTTACACAGATTACTGCATGACCACTAGCTGCCACTACACTGCAAACCCATCAAACAGAAAACACAGAAGGGGGCAACACAATGAGGAGGGAGAGAAATATCCTCAACAGCCAAAACCTGTTAAGCTGCAGAGTGCTTTTAAAACCTCAACCACAAACCAGGAAGAAAGATCCCTGAAGTACTGGGGACAAGTGCACAAGCAAGACAACAAGCTACTGGAGAGGACCCAGAGGAGAGCCACAAAAATGATGAGGGGTCTGGAGCACTGCAGGAGCTCGACCTGTTTAGTTTAGAGAAGAAAAGTCTGAGAGGGGATCTTATTAATGCATATAAATATCACAAAGGCAGGTGCCGAGTGCATGGTGCCAGGCTCTGTCTTCAGTGGTACCCAGTGAGAGGATGAAGAGCAATGTTAACAAAAACACAAGAAATTTCACCTCAGCATAAGGAAGGACTTCTTTACACTGAGGGCTGGCAGAACACTGGAACAAGCTGTTCAGGAAGGCCGTGGAATCTCCCTCTCTGGAGACATTCAAAACCCTCCTGCACAAGCTGCTCTGGGTGGCACTGCCTTGGACTGGACGATCTCCAGAGGTCCCTTCCAAAATTAACTGTTCCATGATTCTGTGAGAGGCTGCACCACCCACCTCATCCCCTTGCTGCCTTTGCCACCCCTACACCACAGCCTGCCTTGGCAGGGGATGTTGGCCCTCCACACCCCCAGCACTGACAGCGAGGGAGAGGCTGCTGCAGGGAACAGCTTTCCTGGGCCCGACAGGCAAGGAGAGCAAGTGGGGGTGCAAGGTCTACACCCTCAAATGTGTGTGACCCTTCCAGGCCAGGAAGGCACCCAGAAAATGCACCAGCACTAAAGTTGTCAGGCTCCAAATTCAGCACTGAACCCAACCCAGCTGGTGTGCTTTTTTGTGTGCCCTGTTAGCGTTCACACTTTCCAAACACTTCTACGTGGGGTCTAAGAAGGCCTGAGTTGGCTCTGTCTCCTCGTGAGCTGAGACAGTCACTTGTCCCCAGGAGTGGGGCTCCCCAGGAAGAGCCCTTGCCAGGACAGTCACCAGGAAGCCCTGAGGCTGTCAGAGCACAAATGTGACAGAGCTTTTGTCAGTGCCCAGCAGCCGCCACCGGGCTCTGCCCCGTCCCTGCCCTGAGCCCCCCGCGCTGATGGTGCCGATGTCCATGAGTTGCTTTCTTCAGTGAACCAGGTCGTGGCAAAGTACTGCTATGAAAAAGATTACAGTATTTAAACCATAATCACAAACGAAATGTAATTATTCCAGCCTGAGAGCAAATACTTTCTCTTCCTGCTCCCCACCCTCATGATGGATGAAGACTCCAAACAAAAAAAATCTGCAGAAAGCCACTTTAGTGGAAAACTGGTAAGTAAACAGATGCCTTCAAAACAGGTGTGACAAGAAAATTAGATTCTGGGAGAATTTAAATTATTTTCTTTCAGTGAAATAAGAAAATGTGAAAATATTTAAAAGGCTGTCTTGCCCTTTCCCCTTCTTGCATGAGGAAGTAGCCCTCAACAGTCAAACTTTTGCTCTGACACAAGAAAAACGATTTGTGATCAATAATGTATTTTCTGAAATTATACTCTTGTCTGTATATTGAAAGCATGTGCAGCTTCTGGCTCCAATACAAGTTATCTATAATAAATTTTAGGAAAGAAAAAAACCTGGGTTTTTTTCCTGAGAAACCCAAAACACATGTAATCGGTATATATTTCCTACATATAAAAATGTATGTAGGAAAATAATGCATGTGGGAAAATAATGTATGTATCTAGCAAAACATTCACTGCTATTCATTTTCAGTGGACAAACACTATGAACTGTTTTTCTTGGAGTCATTGAAAGTGCACAATGAAATATGTACTATTTCCCCCTTTAGAAGGAACAGGTTGGGATGAATGGCAAGTTATTTCCTTCTGTTTTCACAGAAGGCCCCAGCTAGAGAGTCTTAATTCAAATCTGTAAAGAACATTTTTTAAAACTATGACAAAAATTTCAGTTTCAGATCACACACCCATTTGCTCAAGTTTACATCATATCTCAAAAATAATTTAAACAAATTTCTGTTTTTCTAAAGCCTTCATATATGCTTTTACAGGTATGCATACTGCATATAGTCTTCCATGAATAATGCCAAAAGTACAAGGCTTTTTCAGGAAAAGAAAAGGCAATTCTTGCCATACAAACCATAGTCTCACTGGAAATACCAGTTTTCCCTTCTAGGATCAGTCCATAAGCCTCAATAACAACACCAAGTAAAAGAAAAAAGCAAATTCTTGCATGATTCATGCTGCTTTCAAAAACTCTTCTTCAATTTTCTTGCAAGACACTTGAAAGTAACTCTGTAGATGCCATGACTATAGAAGTACAAAACCACCAAGATTAGCAGACCAGACACTTTATTCTCAAGCAAGATTTGAACCAAAGTGGTTGGTTTTAGGTAGGACAGGGTACCTGAACTATGTTTTACCCAGACAATATCTGTTCTGGACGTTACAACTGAAAGCAGCTGTGGCTCAGCCAAATGAGAGGAGATCTTCACAGAAGACCCTGAGGATAATCTGTAAACAAGATTTAACTGATGCTTTGTCAGTAAATGCCATCTTGCAAAACCTTGAGTATTTTATAGAAATGCCAGTCTCATACAATTCAAGCACATTTACCTTAAGCAATAACATTTATGAGACTTGGGGAGTTTTCTGAATTATTTTCCAGGAATTTCCTATTTGTAAGATTTTTTTTTAAATGAAGTCTCATTCTAAATTGTCATGAGTCAGGCACTTGGAGCTCAACCAGCCACATTGCTACAATGCACACCCAACATCACAAATAAAGACATTATTCTAAAACTACAATAGATGTTTCTAACAGTGATGCTAAACAGTCTGCATATCACACTACTGAGCTAAATCCATTTCTTAAGGCAACAAACAACTACAAGACACCTGTGCTAATGTGACCATGCTTGTAACAATTAGGACCATTCAACTTCTGAGACTCAATAGGTGTTTGTAATACTGGACCAGTTCCTCAGCTCTGCATATCAGAACAGCTCAAGCAGATTTCACATGGTACTGATACAATTTATAACAATGAAGGATCCATCAGAGAGTGACAAAAATATAATACAATTAGAGAGGGAGTTGGTTGCTTTCTTTGTAATGTTAAATATTCTGCCTAGGCCAAACTAATTTCCTGAATTCTTTTTGTCTGAGATTCACTCTTGTTTCTTTTTAACATGTATCTCTGTTAAGGTTGGAATGAATTAAACATTATTACAAGAAAGAAAATGGCAATAAGTACATTAATTGGTACTGACAGCAGTTTCATTGATAGCACTCTTTTTTACTGTACAGCAGTATATTTGTCAAAATTTGGATTCTCTGCTCTGAGAACATGAAAACATAAAACTAACCAAACTCTTATGTGGAAACATCAGCAAATTGATCAAATAAAAATGTAGAAGATTTATCACAGAAGTCCTTGACCTCCAAGACAGCTTTTCAAGTCAGTTAACTTCCCTTCTTGAAGCAGAACAATTTTCTTATGCTTATCTCAGACTGTGTGGGTGGATGAATGAAATCAAGCGTCTGTGAATCTCTCACAAAGATATGATGTCTCTGTTCTCAGGCTTTAAGAGCATCTCTTGGTTTTTTAAACCAACATGCCTGATGAATGATACAATTTCCACCATCATTCTATATATTCAAAAGAATGTGCATAATTATTTTCTAAAAATATGCCTGATACAATCTCTGTCTAGGTTTTTAAACTGTCTAGCTGGAGCCCTACTTTGGCAGCACTCATGGTAGGATCTGACCACTTTCTATCAGTCTGCACTCTGTATTCTGGAAGCCTGTCTTGTCCCAAAAGCTCCCTCAACAGCACATATCTGTTTATTGTCTCATTCTGAAAATCTCCTTCTCCTGAAGATAATTCTATGGCTGTGAAGGACTTCACTGACAGCCACAAAAACACTGTGCCTGTGCCAATACTATGTAAGACTAGACTGAATAAAGGAATCCTAAGTGACCATTCTGGCTCATGCTTTGCCCTTCCTTCCAAAATGTGCCTCAATTGTATCTCTACAGAGACATTTAGTAGGGAATGTCATCACTTAATAGACTTCCAAGAAAAGTCCATGTTAGTTACTGAATACAAAGATGTCTAATACTGTTTACTTCAGTAAACACAGCAAACTCAGAGGCAATAGAGAGGATACAGAGGCCACACTGTACCCAAGGACAGAGTGTTCAATTCCCATGCCAGAGCAACCATTCTGGCTGGTGGGCTGCCATGCACCTGCACTGAAACAGAATCTAAAACCAGCAGCAGCCTCCAGAGCCACAGACACATCCCTGAATAAAATTCCTTTTCTGATCCATCCAAGTCAACTGTGTGACCTTGTATTGATGCTGTCATATAAATAAGCTTTAGGCAGCTTGTGAACAACTTCAGACTTCAGAAAAAAATTAAGTATTTAAAAGAATAGATTTTAAGGTATGGTCAGACAATCAGGCACTGCTTAATGACTTATATTAGCTGAAGTTTACCTGTCATGAAAGAGGCATGCAAAAATCAGTTACTGCATCTCAGCTCAAGGGCAGTAACTTCTTAAGACATGCTAACTTAATAATTTACAATCATCTTCTCACAATTCTCATTTACATGACATTGCTTCAGCAAATAGATTATGCAGGTTGTAGATGACCTGCAGGGATATAATTGTATTAGTTAAAATTGTAACAATGCAAATTAGGACGGTCCCCTGGCTATACACTCAGTTAAAAATCATTATTCTAGTGGTGCCAAATGTAGAATATATAACATACTAATAGGGTTTTCAGAAACTATGGCACATTGATAAAAATATAGCAGCTACTGCCTTCCTGGATGTTTTTTTTTCTGCAGTGTCATATTATAAGGTAAAACAAAATGTAGCAAGCATAGGAAAAGAGACATAAAGATAGTGAGTGAGAAAAAAAGGTGTTATTTGCTTGCAATGCCCACTAATTTTTGCAGAAAAATAACTGAGAACATGAGCACCGATTTTCCAGCCTTTGACTTGCAACATACTTCCTCTGTGGCTTTGGTCAAATCACTTACCCTCTCTGTGACCCAGAGCTCTGCATTTAATAGAAATTGTTTTATCCAACTCTACAGCTCTGTATCCCAGTTTTCATCGTTTTCTCCCTGTCCTGTGAGGCTTACAATACCATTTCATAAGAATGTGATGCAACAACAACAAAAAGCTCAGGCCCTTTGTTCTTGTTTCCTACAACTTGCCCTAATGTCACACCCTGTTTTTTGCAGTGAATAAGCCCAGAGTGAAGCTACAGCCAAATCCCTAGGAATTTAAAATCTGTTCATGTAACATGAACCCAAACAAGCTAAACATCAGTGTTTCAAACATATCTGAACTGTTAACCAGAATTAATTGACTTTGATTAGACTGTCTCATATGGGTGACAGGCAGATGCCAATTCTCAGACAGTGTTATGTAAAAATGTACTTCTACATGAAAAAGATATCCAGAGGTCTTCCTCCAGCTATTTTGGATAATTCTAGCTTCTATTTTTTTTATTTGTAAAAAACATGACCTTCTGTAATGTTGCTTAACCAACTGTGATTTCCAATTATTCCACGGAAGAAAACAGCAAGGTTTTTTTAAATGTAGATTTACAAGGTAGCAGCATCTTGTGTGACAGATAAAATTACTATAGTTATGCTTATTGTAAATGAAGTACTTCTCAGTGAAAGATTATTTTAACTCAATTATACTTTCATCCAAAAGGAAAAGAGAAAGTATAAATAACAAATACTAAGTGCTTAAAAAAAACTCTCAGTGGTTCATGGGAGGAAAAAGTTTTCTCAGAAGAGGCCTTGAATACTTGTTGCAATTTTACTTGCCCAAAACTAAACGAATTGAGGAATTCCCTTGCCCTTAATAACATCACAGAAATGTAACCATGAAACATTGTCATCACTGAGCAAACAGATCTACAATTTTTTTTCTGTGGTGGTAATGAGTGGGTAAAAAGTGATGAATATTATTTCAAGAAATTGTTTATTCAAGTGTCTCAAACAATCCTCAACAAAATTATTTCATTTATTGAGAAGTAAATTCTCTCTTTAAAGATCATTTTGTCCTTGGTCTTTAGGGCCACCAGAAGAAGTTAGGAAGACAGCAACATCTGCTGTCATAGGCAGCTGGCCAGTACTGTCATGACCAAGGCTGTTCTGTCCTTAGCATCTGTCCTGTAACACTCAATACCATCATGTGTTGGCATTAGAAGGGCAAACATTATACTTGGTCTCTGCAAGGGGTAGAAGGAGTCACCAAAATGTTAGTTTACTCATCAGCACAGAATGAGGTAAAACCTATTGGCTGCCTGGCAAACTGTGCTGCAGAAAAATAAGTGTTTCTCAATTTTCAGCATTGGAACACTGGAGAAACAGATTCCCCATGTCCAGCACATTAGCACAAGTTACAACCCACAAGCATCTGACACAGAGCTCATGACACTCAGTGGAAAAACTCTAACTGATTGAAAGTGTTTTGGTCCAGTGTTTTTCTATACAAATCTGAGAGCAGATGATTTGCAGAAAATGAAAAAATAGAATATATTTTCACAATATTATTTAGTCAGTCCTTTGGCACAATAACATCTGCCCTATAAAAAAGAAATTTTTTCTCTTCCATTCCTACTAAATTTTCCTCCAAGTTTTCTTTATAATCATTACATTTAAATAGCAACCACTTTTGTAAAAAAAGAGATTATAATCTCTGCAATATTTGCTCTGGTACTAAAGAGCATTTCCACTACTTCTGGTAGAACATTAATATATACACAAAAAAAATCTGTGAACAAAGAATTCTGGGTTAAAATCATCTTCAGCAGTATTAAAATTCCCTACAGAACTAAGCAAAAAAAAGTATTCTGTTGTCCATGTATTCATCATTACCATCCTTACTGCAGACTGTGTTAGTCCAGTAAGGCATTCAAAAGCATTCACCCAAAAAAACCCACAGCAGGATGATCACAAATGTTTCCAAGATAACTGCCAATGCTTTGATAGCAATGATATAAAGCTATATAGGCACCAATAGTGCCTATTTTTTTATAATCAGAAGTCAAGACTAGTCACAGCCAACCCCTCTGATCTCTGAGGACCAGCTGGAATGAAAACCTCTATAGTTGTGATAGAGGTGGCCCACCTCTGCCATCACTTTCTACTCACTTAGTATCTGCTACTGAAAACAGCATAACCACATGTTCATGCCTTTTCTCTCCACAAAAGTTCCAAGCAGAGAGCCAGGTGATGCTACCTCTTCAGCCACACAAGAAAACACTAGTTTTAGAAATGTTCATGACTGATGAAGTTCAAATCTACCTTTTAATTGAGTGGACATGACAAGATAGTCACCAAGGAAAGACAGGAAAACTCAATAAATAAAGTTTAAAATTTGTGAACTAGAGATGAAAATATACTCATCTTCTGAATGATGCTGCAAGCTTTCTTAGTCTTTCATTATTTGCTTGCCATCTGAATTTTAACTGATCAACAATTGTGCTAGGACTTCCTCATCCTTATATTAGGAATAACCTTTAGAGACTGCTTTTCACCATTCACCTCAGCTAAGTGGCTGTAGTACAAAATGCCCTTGCTATTCCTGTTCTTCCTCAGGTCAGACATTTATGACCATTTCCTCTTGTGAAGAACAGATACACAAAGATTAAACTGCAGTTTTTGGTGGCATGGATACATTGAGAGATATAATGTGAGGGACAGGCATTCAGTTATGGCATCACCTTGACAGGAAATTCTAAGTGCTGCAGGCAGTTAAAATGAAGAATATTCTTATTTATTGAATGATTGTTCAATCAGTCTATCAAATAAAAGCACCAGAGAAAATTATGTCTATGTTTCATTCAACTCTGTCAGAAGAACAAAGAATGCTAACTGGATGACTTACACATGCAGATGTGTGTCCTGAAGCATTAGGCACTGACATTTAACTGCACAGTACTTTTCCTGGTGTTCTGGTTGCCTGAAAATGTTCCTCAGTGACTCAGAGTTTAAGGACACAGAACAGTCAATTGGCCATACCCCTATTAGGGAAATCAGGTTGGAGGAAGCAGGGGCCACATTAACTCCATTAACCCTTGCAGTAACCTCAGTGCCCTGGGTTCATCACAGCTGGCAGTGAAGCCTCAGCAGGATGGGGAGGTGAAAAGCAAGAAAACTTGTGTTGAGATAAAGACAATTTAATAACCAACCCTCATCCCTTCCCCATGGCAGGGTTTTCTTTTGTTGAGAAAGATGTTATACAGCATGGAATAGCCCTTTGGCTGATTTGGGTCAGATATCCCAGCTGTGTTCTCTTCCCAGTCAACTCACTAGGAGAGGGCAGAGCAGCAAAAAGAGAGAGCCTTGGGGCTGTTCCAATGCTGCTCAGCAACAGCCAAAACATGGGTGTGTTTCCTACACTCTTGCACTCACAATTCCAAGATACAGTGCCATAGGGGCTGCTATGAAGAAAGTGAACTCCACCTTGGCTGAACCAAGTACAGTCCAGTACATCTGTAACTATTCTGTGTGTTGGCAGACTACGAAAAATCACTGTCCTCTATGCTCCCCAGTTTACATTTACCCAAACTAAAACACATCACAGCTAAACTCTACAAACCTGACATCTCTGTTGCTCTCTCATGTCATTCCTGGCTGCTCAGTAAAGCAAGGACACAACCATTGCTGTTTTCCCATCCCATATAAGATGCAGCTCACACCTACAGTGCCATAGCTGATCTTCTACATCTGTGGGAGCTGAGATACACTAACAATATATAATTGTAATGATGCTTTTACATTTTTCCAACACTGCTTCCTGTCTTTCCTCCTGGTAGATTGAAAACATGTCCTCAACTTTCAAAAGCCAGAGCAAAATTTCTTTTCATATTTTTCTCTCATTGTTCTAAACCATCAGGAATCATGTGATCATTCCTTATTTCAACTGCCTCATTGACACATTTCTTTCTCAAAGCTTTCAATGATGATGTAGTTGTTCCTATCTATTAGAACTTTTAATCTGTTTATTATGGTTAAATTTAAGGTCTCAAATTAATTTTGTTAGGAAACAGGAGGGGAATTTGTCTGACTCTCATTCATTCAGCAAGCAAATATTCTGCTGAGCTGTGAAGGCTTCAGATTTCAGGTCCTTCATTCCGTCCATAAAAGGCCAAAAACTCATATGATAACATTTTTCAGTTAACAATTCAAGCACGAGAAACTACCAAAATTAACAGAAGTCCAGCCAGGGATCTGTGGCAAGCTGCAGTACACATGGCATGCTTGAAATCCAACATCTTCTGATTTCCCTGTCTCACATTCAGTTGGCACTGCACGAAGATCTGGGCTGCTCAAGGCTCCTTGCAGCACAGCAAGACTAAAATCTGGGGTTACAGTATATCAGAGTTTAGAGATGGAACTGCAAGTTCAGGTTGAAACAACTGAAAATCATTGTGCTAAGAAATTCTAAGCACATGAAGAACAGAAAGTTTAAAGTAATTGGTCACAATCTATTTTGCCAAAAATCTCAGCTTTTGGGGAAAAAGATGCAGAAGGATCTACTGAGAGGATAATTAAGTTAGCAGAGATAGTTCTGGAAAAGTTTTGAGGACATGGATAAATTCTCCTGTATTTGCATTCTTATATCCAGAGCATGTACCTTTCCAAAAGGTAATGTTTTAATTCAGCTTTAAGTCATTGTTCTTAATGAAAGAAATTTAAATGTTGCAGTCTGTGTTTCACAAAAAGTATTATGATTTTCAGAATGAGAAAACCCAGCTTAACCTCTTTTCCATCTTTCATTCTTACCTCAAAATTAAATCTCTATACCTCAGTTTAAACCTTTCAGTGTGCTTCTTGATGTCACTGTCTAGTACCATTCCAGCCACTCCACTGCTCATGAGAGATCTGTGCTTTCTGATAAGCACTGCCTGGAAAGTCTGCCTGGGTTAAACTCTGCTTTAGATTCATCAAAGCTCCTTTCTTTATTTTCTTTACCTTTGTCACATACAATGTCTCAAGTAACTAACATTAAAAAGTGCACATTTGACATAAGAAGATATGTCCTTTTCACTTAGAAAGATAAATATAACAGAAGAGGTTTGTATGATAAAAGTATCTTTCATAAGAGCAATTGATGTCAGAGGACATAACAGGTAAACTTTTGATCTTTTTTCCAATTATATGAGAAGGTCTAACAAAAGGCTACCTCAGACTATAAGCCTTAATTCTTTCTTTTGACATTCTTTGACATTCATGGCCACAACACAGTTCATAAACTCAGGGTCTCTCATAGCACTTGTCCTAGTTTTGGCCAGGACCTTAATGTAATTCAATACCACCTCATATCATTGCCAGGGCTGCAGGAAAGAACTCTCTGGCCTCTAAAAAGAAGGACATTCCTTCCAGTGGAGAAAGTGGTAGGCAAAATGGTCCAATATTATTTTATTTTACATGTAAATTGTTTCTTTGTCTTATACTCTTTGTTCTTAATATCGTTGCTGTTATTGTTACTTTTTTTTTATTTCATTGCTGTTTCCAGTAAATTGTTTTTATTTCAACCAGTGATCTTTGCCTTTTGTGCTTTCAGTTGGAGGGAAAGTGAGCAGTGGGGTGGTTTTAGTGGGAACACTAAACTGGAGAATACCATTCTAAGCCATGCCAGCACTGTATGGAAGCCACAGCTCAACACTGCAGTGACAGTTTTGTATTCTCCCTCTGGTATTGATATATACAACTCCTACTGAGTTGTAGAAGTAACATGAGCTAAATTCTGTGTCTTCCTTAGTACATACATTGAGCTTTTATTCAATTTACTATGATCTGTGCAATTGTATTACAGAGTGGAAAGGCACTTCACATTATGAATGTATTTCTGGAAATTTTATGTAAGTAAAGTATTTATCAACTTAGATAATCACAGATCAAATTTGCTTTTCAAAAGAATTCTGCCTGAGACAATTTAGTTTTCTGATTTGCTAGCTTATACATACAGAGTATAGAGACTTTATTAGGACCTCTCCAAAATCTTAATGTATCATTTAAGAATTATAAAACCACCTACCATTTGTACATAATCTTCCATCCAAAAGTATTTTAAAATTCTATAATCAAGGTATTTCACATTGCTTGACACTGTAACTTGTTAAATGAGAGCGTTTTGAGCCCCACATCAACTAATGCTGCAGATGTTCCTTTATCACAAAGAACTGTCACACTGCACATCTGGCCTGGCTAGGTGGACACACTGCACTCAAGGGGAAAGTGTTATCCTAGTTCTTGTTCCTTCCTTCCACCTCTCTCTTATGGCTCTTATCTGCAGACTTTTAATGGGTTATGTCACAGACTCTTTCCTCTTCCTCATGAGAAGCAGCATGAGCCAAATTATAGCTTTAAGAAGCTATGTCCTCACACTCTTAGTTTTCTTCATAAAATGATTAATTTCCTTTTCTATACACAGTTAATTTGTCTGTCTTTTCATCTGATATATTTGGACTTTACTCTCTTTCTTGGAAACACTAACTCATGTATGGCAGTACCCTGAAACACAATAAAAAGGAAGGCCACTTAGGAAGTCACTTTCAGTACTATGGTACTTTCTGCATTATTAATATGGAATACAGAATTCATACTCCAAGCTCCCAGTGAACTAGAATTGATGAGCCAAGTAACATGCATATTTACAATGAGTACTTCTCATGAAGTGTATGATTTGTAGAGCTGGGTAGCAATTGTGGAGATGCTGTAAACAGGAAAAAGCCAGCCAAGCTAGAAGGAATGTGCTAATTAAAGGATATAAGTGAAATGCAAGTGAAAAGCAGCCAGATAAGGAGAAGGGAAAATCCTGTCCCCAAACAAGAAGGAAGGAAGAAGGGAGAGCATACCCCTTGCTAGATTTGCATATCATGTCCCTGGGCCCAGCCACAGCTAGCAGGGAAGGGAAACACTGATCCTTCACATCTCTATTTAGTGCAGGTCCCCAGGCAGCTTTACTATTGAAAAAGATCTAGGAAGGAAGTTAAAAAGAAGGACAGTAAAAGGAACAAAAGAGAAAGTGATGGAGTGGAGGGCGGTTTCTCAGAATCCAAGGACAGCCAAAGTCATTCCAGTCAAAACTAAGGCGCGGTGGCCAAGGAAAAGGACAAGGCCAGAGGCTGAGTAGTGGCATCACCATATTCCTGATGGGTTAAGTATTCAGGCAAGGCAATGTTTGTGAGTGAAGCTGGTGCCTTTCATCAGAACAACCAATTACAGTGTGGAGGGGGAAGAAGAAGTTTTGGCCATACAAGCCCTTCTTCAGGTGAGGTGCTGAGATGTGACACTTAGGTGCAGTGTGTGAGTAAGGACAGTGCCCTTGGCCTGGGGACTTGAGTGAGATGGCCTGAAACAGACACAGATGTCAACCACAGGTGTGCATGTGGTTATGGAAAGAAGGCTTTAGTAAAACTATGTGCTTTCCAAGAGCAACAGGTTCTGGGAAGATGGCCTCTATCCATTGTAACATCCCCAGATGTAAGAACAGGTGCAGAATCTGATGGCATAGTCCAAAGTCTCCCAAAGTCCATGGTGAACCTGCTGGCTTAGAGGACTTTGCATCAGATCCTGAAATCAGATGCCATGTGGGAAGCCACAGACAAATCCATGAAGCAACACAGACTGACTCATATCTGAAATAACTGATGATTTCCCTGGTTTTAAGTTGCAAATGTTCCTTGGTATTCAGCTAGCTGGCTTTTCTCAAACCCAGTCTGCCAATAGTGGAAAGGAAACCTAAGGAGGAAGCACTTAAAATAATTAATAATCATTATGGGCTGGGTTTAGTTTAACAAGCATTATCTGTGGTCTTGGAATATTTCTCTGAGGTTTACTGGAAATTTATGAACCATGAGAAAAAAATTACTGATAATGGAAGGAACAGGCAAAGGCAGAGTGTTTTAAAACTGCAGAACTTTAAGGAGTTGTTTGGTTTGATTTATTTTAAAAATCTAAATCAGTTTTTTCCTGATTTTGTCCAAACTCTGAAGCATAAAGACAATGAGAGAAAATAAATATATAGATAATTAATTATTTTGCTTTCTTAGAGGTCTGTAAAAATCTAAATTCTGAAGGTCTTAAAAGCCAGTTCTTCAGCAAAGGGAGTAAACAAATTAAACCACCATTCTTCTATTCCCCACTGGTATCTATAGTGTTAAATAGTCTCCAAATAACATAAAAGAGAAAACGTTCAACTGTTGAGGATCAGAAGGGTTTTTTTCTGAGTTTCAGTTTAATTAGCTTAAAGCTAAGAATATGTCCCATAAACTAATACCAAGTTCTTAGTCCATCTTTTCACATTTTGTGCCATTAATTATTTCTGTTATACCGGTGGGAAAAAAAAGATACAGGCCCTAATCAGTACTCCCAAGTGTTTTTAATGAACTCTGAGGGGACCAAACAGTCATAACTGTCTTTCAGAACTGGAAACCTTCCTTGCAAAGAGGTTCTTTGTCTGCATATCACATCTTTATATAGCTTAATGTTGCTTTTATCACTTTATTGCTTTTGTTACTTTTTCATGTGGGAAATGTTTTGATTAGATAGAATATACCCTCAGAGATTCATCCTTATCTTTCACAATAGCTATCTCTGCATTTACAGCAATAATGCAATCTCCATAATCCAGAATTTGCAGAATTTTCTCATTATTTTATCAGAGCACTTATCATCCTCTAACACACACAGCCAGCTTAGCAATTATAATGACTGTATTATTACCATTTAACAGTGAGGTGTAATGTTTGTGGCTAAGGCAGAAAACTGGACCAGAATCTAAATTTCAATAACAGAATGCATTATTGTGGCAACACTAACAACATACTTTAGGATTCATCTGTACCTGTGACTACCATGGTGTTTCTGGACCAAGATACTGATTGAAATGTCTCCTAAGAATGCTCTAAGCAAGGAGGCAAATTCTTTCTAAAAGCTGCCTAACACAGGCTACTTGAGGTTCTTTCACAGTACATCTACAAAGCCACTGGATTGCAACTCACACAGGTGCTTCTAAGCAAGTCAAATTTATTCCAAAAACTAATCCTCAATTCAAGCCAACCACCAGCCAAAGCAGCTGGGCTGTGACAGTGGCCAGCTGGGTGTGTGCAGGTGAGCTGATAGAGTCTGTCTTGGGGTGGATGCTGTGACAGCCATGCTGCTGGAGCCCACTTGGGCAAGTTTACAGGTGCAGTGCACGTCCCAGCTGGGTGCTGAGACAGCTTTGTGTTGCACATGGACAGGGTGCTCATGGGTGCTGACTCAGATGCCACAAAGGGGCAGGTAGGTCTCTCTCAAGGCAGGAGGGCTCCCTGACAGAATACAGATGTGATCAGGTAAAATGCTTTTGTTTCTCTTTCCCCAAAGGAAGTACCTGCCTAGCCTCTGTCCTTTGGATCCAAGCACCTGTGCAGACCTGTCTGCCACATAAAAGCATTCTTTCCCTTGCATGCTATTTCCCAATGACAATTTCTGCTCATTTTTTGCCAGACTGGGTGCGAACGAATTGCAGTGCTTTGACTTCCCACCAACCCAGCCTTCTGCTAAGAATGCTGCAAACAACAGCATCACACTGAATTCAGTCCCATCTGTACCTTATGTGGTGCTTTTACAAAAACAATCATTAGCTGTACATTTACTGAGAAATGATACAGAATAGAGCCAGGTCAAAATCTGAAGCAGAGTAACTGAACACTTACAGAAGAAATATATTTCAGAGGAAGATCCAAAATATTCCAGGAAGGGGATAAACAGCTTGGCTTCTTCCTGCTTAATTCTAATGCCAAATTGTAATCACTAATCTGTTCCTCAGCATAATCTAGAAAATATATAGTTTACCATTCAGTTCTTAAGCTTTCAATTTATATTTAAACAAAAAGCAAATGAGCACGCACATAAAAATCTGGTTTGATATCTTGAGATGAAATTGTGGCTCCATTTAATTCAGTGGAAAATCTGTCATTGACTTATGTACTCAATAATGTCAGCAGGCAGTTTTTCACATAAAAGACTAAACTTTCAGAATAAGCATGAAGGGACTGGCTTTGAAACTTAATTCAAGATTTCTTATTACTTTTGTTCCTCTCGCTCCAAAAGAAAAGAGAAATCAATATGGGTTAATACAATGTTTATATTTCTGTCATCCTGTTTTAAATCTAAAGTGAAAGGGGTTGTTTTAACATTGCAAATTCTTCTTTCCTCCATAGAACTAGAGATCAAGGTTTGACATAAGAAAAGCATAACTCTATAGGGAAGCTGAAAAATATTTAAAGTATTTTTTCATCATCTTTGAACACATGGAGTTCATTGCATAGATTTATTACCATTAACTCGCAATGTGTGCACTCACACACTTCTTATTTTGGTGTGCTGCTCCTTCTTATTGTATCTGTGCCAGCCACCTCCCTTTTCTCCACATCAAATCCCTCCTTAGCCAACATGTGCATCAGTGCAAAAGGTAGGACAGTGGTGAGGGCAGCAGGAGACAGTTTGCCAGCTGTAACTGGCTTTTACAGTCAATGATGTCTTTTTGTGCTGGATTAACATCCTTTGTGGAGAAGGGATGTTTCTCAGGAGGGGTCAGAGTAATGAGACCTTGGAACAGGGGCAGACACGACCTTATTTTGCCTGCACACAACAATCCCTGAATAAACCTTCAAGATTCCCCACCTGGTCTAGGAAGAATGAAGGCTGAATTGAGACTAATTCTGAGCTCATTGAAAAACAAGTGAAAGTCACAACAGTTCCTTTTCTCCTTCCTTTTGGTTTTTGTTCTTTCTCTATGTTTTTTTGGGGTTGTGGGTTTGGGTTTTTTATTTGGTTTTGTTTGGTTGGTTTTGTTTTGTTTTGTGCAAATGCAGGAGAATTTATGCTTAAATATTATATGCAATGTGACAGAAACCAGGCAATATGACCAGAGAGGATTTTTGATCACATAAAGCAGGACTATGATTCAATCAAAAAAAACCGGTACAATTTTACCTTCAAGTATATTAATCCTAAAATAAACATACACCAAAGTTTGAATGAAATTATGGAATAAGTCATATATATACAAAAATAACAGACTTGGTTTATGCTTCCAATGACAGCTGTGCAGGACTATGGCATTACTTTTTTATTCTCATTTTCTATTTAAAATTTTCTTCTACTCTTAAAAAAATTAATTAATTTAATTTAAAATTTCGTTTAATATATTAATATATTCCGTGGAACCATTAGGGTTATATTATTGGTAATTACCATTAATATATATAGCAAGTAATACCTGTATGCACCTAAGCTTCTCTTTTCTAATGCCTACTTTCACCCAGCTTGTCTGGTGGAATAAAGCAAGTGCACAGCTCTGCTATTTCAGTAAAACAAGGCTGATTTATACCAGCTAGGGATTTAGCCTTTCTTGTTTCCATGAATTCAAACAGCATCTCACAGAGCTGTACAGATCTCTTATACAAGAATGTAACAGAAAATGTAGAAAGCTCTAAGATGGCTGAACATTTCCTCAGAGTCCTGAGACTTCCTTACTGTTCATTTCACTTGTAAGACAGAAATAACTCTCTGATGGCTTGACCTGTTCAAAAAGAAAAAAATTCTGTACTGATATCTGCTAATCAGGTCAAATTGAAGAAGCAAATTTATTTTATTTACTATCCTCTGAAAACTGAAAAGTATTAATAATTCCTTGCCCAGAGGCCTGAGGATAAATTCTGAAATAAACACTCCCTATTTTAGCTCAGAGAATCACTTCACCCATTTGATTTACACATCACTGTCTAGTGAAGAACTAGTATGTATTTCCCTATGTTACATCTATGAATTGTGCCACCATTTGTTAGGATATAAATCATCAGTCTTAGCAGTGTTTCAGATGATGGTATGTCATGGCTCCAGGTCATCTGCATGACCACAAAAATAAGTATGTAAAAACTGTCAGTATTCAACAAACTTACATAAAATCAATTTCTTGCTAAGAAAGATTAGGCACTGCATGGACATGCAGGTACACAAAGTCCTGATGAGACAATGTTAATACTTCAGGCATGCTGCCATTTGTTATTCAAACACCATCCCTGAAACGGATTTTCTTCTTGTAAAAGAAAAGTAGAGTGTTTCCAAAAGTGAAATAAAGTGCACAGTGCTGTTGTGGTTGGGCAGAAGGGAGAAAATATTAAATTATCTAATTTTGTCCATTAAAAAAAGAAACATTTATCATAAGAGGGTACTTTACAAGGGGAAGCAAATCATGTCATCTTCAAACACTGACTTTTGCAGAAGTCTCAGATAAGACAGGTGAATATTTTTGCCCCTTGAAGTTTGATTTATAAGAAATGCTGTGTTTGGCAGGCTGTTATGTCACAGTGCTATTAAATGCAAGTCAGGAGTTCTTTATAATTCATTAGCATTCTTTCTTGATTGGAAACTACACAGCCACCTGCCCCTGCTGTTATTCAAAAGTAGAAGACAAGGTCCAGAAAGCACTGGGCTGACAAGCATTTGGCAGGGATGAACACCAGCATATCAAAAGACGAGTACAGAACAAGAGCAACGAAGGTGCACATGATTTACTGGTCAAACTACTGGTGTACACTACTGGGACTTATGCAAACCTTGTTTCTGCATCAGATAACCAGTGACTCATACCAGTATCAGGCAAATTCCTTGTTTCTGGGACACTGAGTTTTACAGCAATCATGCACAAACAAAATTGCTGCCACACCAGTTGGTACAACACTCATACAAATGACATAAATACAGGAACTAACAGAGAAAAATCTTCAGCATTAAAAGGAAATCACTATCTAGCATAACATACAATTTGCACATTCTACAGTTCTCATCACTGAGTGCAGTATTAGCTTCTAAGGATTCACCTGCATCTCTCATCCTTAATTCAATCAAAAAATACAAATCTGACTTTACTAATCATGCATCCTACTTGTGCCAAACACTCATTTCTAACACCAAGAAATAAAGAACCAAAAGAGTCCTTTTATGCAAAAATCTCCATAAATTTGATGCATATATAATCACTTATTTTTTTCCTGTCTTAGCTCCAAAAGCATAGCTACTTTAGCTGTAATACACTTTCCTTCAAGTAATGTAAAACTTTAAAGAGATAGAGAACCTCCATTTATTTTTGAGTACACTCAGTTACTAGCCCATAAGAGAGACCTGTTTTCACTGAGCTGCTTACATGCTTACCATGTGAAGCTTTTAAAAGGTGGATTTGTTGATAGAAATCCAGTCATAACAGTGAGCAAAGTGAAGTATTGCAAAGCTGTTTTCTAATGTAAATCATGCCATGTGTGGCAGGCCAGTTTTCTATGCAGAACTTGTACAAGCAGTTGAAAAAAGTGTGAAAGAGGATCATGCTCTGCAGTTCTTCCATTCTGAAAACCGGTAACAAAGTTTTCAAAATCCATACACATCTTTTTATGCCTTAAAGTGATTATATACCAAGTTCACAGCAATAGCTTCTTTTTTTTCCCTGAGAAAAAGAGCACAAGAGGAATAGAATTTCTAGCTGAAACTTGAAACTATGAATCACATCTCTAATATCTATAAAGACTTCACATGAAAATAATTTCCCCATCACTTGCATAACACTCTTATACTATACTTGCTTATATGCATGTAACATATGAATACATACCTTTAGAAGATTAACTTATTAATTACAATTTCAAAGTTTACAGTTAGGGGCTTTTTTTATCTCTTTATAGAGGGTTGGTAAAAAAGAGCCTAAAAAGAGCCCTACATGAGGAAAGCAAAAAAGAAATACCAGTGCACAGGACCTCCTGTTATTACAGAGGAGAGCAGATAAGCTGTATAGCTAGGACTGCAATTTTCTAGCCTGCAAAAAGCCCAGCATTATCACTGTGTACACTCTTTCACCTTGGACCTACACACTGTACAACTCTTTCAATTTTCAAGGAACAATTTAATGCCCTTCCTCTGGAGGTTTAGACTGGACTGTGGGAAGCATTTTTTAACTAACTGAGAGGGTGGTCAAACACTGAAACAGACTTCCTAGAGGGGTGGTTGATGCCCAGGCCTGTCAGAGTTTAAGAGGCATTTGGACAATGCCCTTAACTACAAGCTTTGACTTGGCTGGTCCTTGGTCAGGCAGGTGTTCATTGCAGTCCAACTGAAATAATCTCTTCTATCTTATTCTATCACATCTCTCCTTTAACAAGTAGTAAGAAAGCAGAGGATCTAGCTTCAATTCTAGCTATTTTTAAAATTAATGTGTGTTAAAATTTTAGGGGGAGGAAATTCTGCCAATATCACACCAAAATCTTCAAACTTTATGGTATGAAGCCCTGTAGAGTGGAAGTCCTCTTAAGGAAAGTATTTACAAATAACAAACATTGTTTCATGAAAGTTTCAGCGTTGTCTCTTTCATCAGCAGTTATGCAAATCACCTCCTGCTCTACCACAAATATTGATTTATATTAATCACAAAAACTTCATGACTTGCAGGCATGAGAGAAAATCAATACAGTAATGTTCCTGTTGGTTTTCTGCTAGCCAGCACATTTGTGTGACAGAAGAGGGCACACAATGAAGCCCTGTGGTAAGTCTGTAGGTAAACAGATGAAAAATGTGAGAGCAAAAATGCTGGTAGTGAATGGAAAGTAAATCCTTTAACAGCCCTAATACAAATATGCTTTGAATGTTGATTTTATTCTTTCATCTCAGAAGCCTATATTTAGCATTCAGTATGAGAGAACAGTTCTAGGAACCACATTTCCACCAGCTATTGGGTACACATCAGGCTTATTATTCAGATGTTACTGACAGTTCTCCTCTCATACTTTTCATGCATAAAAATTGCCCCAGTGAAGCTTAGTTATTCAATACTAGCAGTGCATTTCATTCATAGATATTTCCTGTGTGACTTCATGACCAATGTAAAAATTTTCTCTTTAAAATAACACCTCTATGGTCTCAAACACACCTGTGTCAGGAAAGCCAGCATATGGATGAAGCACTGGAGAATTCTGGGAGCCACAGTTCCAGTGGCTGTCACTTCATCTTCTCCATCACCTACACAGTCTGTGGTCAGAGGCTCAGCCTTTGGCCAAATTCAGGGATATCTCTGTGCACAGAGAGATTTGGGGAGTGGGCAGTACAGGAGGAGTGAAGGATGAGGGAAGAACACAGCCACTCATGGGGCACCAGGGCAGCACACGCCTGCCACACTGACCCCAGAGTCATCTGAAATGAGACTGTAATTCAGCAAACTGGTTTACTTTGGTTTGACTCAAACTAAAGGCAGTAGGTTTCCTTAGCTTTCCATGGCAGAATATTTGCATCCAAAGGCACTGAGAGGGAGCTGAGGTTCTTGTGTTTTATGGCCAGAAGAGACAAGAAAACCAGGCTTCCCGGCATACTGCAACTCACAGAACTCATCCATCCTGTGTTTCCTACCATGCAGGGCCAATCCTGCCAGAACTGTAGCTCCACACAGCAGCAATACTTCTTCACAGCTAAATTCTATGCCTATGTAATTATATCCAGTTCTTCTGCAGTTAATGAAGTGAAAGAAATTTACAGCAAGGGTTAGCATGAGAAATCTTAGCCACCTTCAACCTTGGTATTAAGTAAGGAATATCTCCATTTATTTAATTTGTTCCTGTCATAAATACCTTTAGAAGAATTCTACCTATTGCATAAGAATTTATTTCCTCGAATTACTTACTGCATCATGCACCACAGTAATTTCAACAATTATTTCCTTTCAACAATTCAGATAATTATGTTTAAGAACTTAGAACAAGCTTACATAAAGTCACTTTACTCTATTTATTATGTGACAGTTGCTGTATTACTCATGAGTAACCAGAGCCTGTCACATTGCAAAATTCCATGAATAATATGTCATATATTATGCATGCATGTATAGTTCAGCATCGTCAAATATAACCAAACAATTAATAAAACAAACGAAGAATGCATAATTGAAGTGCTAAATCTGAGAACTCAGAATTGAAATTACTAGCAGAGGATTACTCATCTGCCAGGAAAATATCCATTGTAAAGCAATCCGAGTGCACTCAACCAATCTACCTTTTTTTTTAAAAATTAAGTATTGCTATTAGAAACTGATTATACTTTTTAACAGCAATAAATCCCCATGAAATTAGTTATTGTTTACCATAGTTGTGGCATTAACCTTTTGAAGCAAGTTTAGCAAATTGCTAGCTAATGCTAATGACCAATTTTGAAAGGGATTACTCCTTAATTATATCATATACAGTAGTAGTCATAAGATACGATTATTTTGATGCCAACTGCATCTTAACAGGAGAGTCTGAATTGGAATGAACTACATTAATCCAGAATCAGGAGCTCATATAATTAGAAGGAGCATGAGGACTACTTAGATGTGTTAATTTTGTATGATCAAGGAAGAAAAAAACACCTCTGATTTATATCAGAATTATTATGCCCTTTTAAAAGAACTTCTAAAGCATGGACAACTGCTTCCAAGGACCTATGTGTTGTCAGACTTGGGCAGTGTGCTTGCTCAATTGTCCTGACCTTCATGTGGCCTGACCACCAGAACATTAGGGAGCATGGGACAGCCCTATTTTCAAGACATTTATTATTTAGGAGATCCTGAGTTACTGATCTTTTACAAAGGGCCATTAGCTTCTTTTTTTACAAAACCACCACCAACAAAGCAAGTAATCTCTTCAAAACCTGTCTATTCTACATAATAATATGTCACAAGTCACTGTAGCTATAGTGTCAAATGCAAATTTCAGAATTTGATCAATAAATGCAAGATTGTTTAATTAGATTGGTTTTGGTTTTATCAGTGGTTGAAACGGAATAAAATGAAAAATTATTGAAACAATTGCAGTCTCTCATTCCAAAGGAGCTTCTGGACATGCTCTGGACCCCAGCTCAGGCAGAACTCCTGTGTGCAGAGGAAGTGCCCTTTAGGATTTCAGGCGGTCAAACTCTAGCAAAGACTTCTTCTTACAAGAAGCAGGGATTCTCTAGCACTTCCAAGAATCAAGGAGCTCCTGCCACAACAGAAGTGCAAGAGAAAAGGGAAAAGGTTGTAGGCTGCTGCCACACCAACTCCAGCAACCAAGGCCATCTTAAGTTCAAATAAATTAAGCAGTCTCCAGCATTTTCCATATATTCTAACCAATTCAATTAGGTCAGGAAGATGAGCACAGGATGTCCATTTTTATGCTTGTAGCAGCAGAGTTCCCAGAAATGGGGTAGAAGTCAGATCTTCCAAGCAGAAAATGGGGCTGTTTAGTGAAATGCAGTGGTGTCCTAGAGCAAGTGCAACTCACTGTGGCTGTTTCTGCCCACGATTTGTGGAGTTGGCCATTGGCTGCCACATCACTGCCAGCACAGTGGCTTCCAAAGCTTCTCCCTTAGGATGGCTGAAGAGCTGGTTTTAGAGTAGGGGAGGAGCTCACTCTCTCTCCTGCAGATAACGAGGTGCTCCTAAAGCACAAGATCTACTATGGAGGCACAAGTGGTATTTACTCCAAACCTGATTTCAGGCTCATTTAGGATTGATCTGCAGTACAAATAACAAAGTACTTGTCATATATAAATTTGCTAAAACAAAGTAAAGTAAATGGCACAGAAAATCTCATAGAATCCCCTGGTTAATCAAAACTGCTAAAGGGCTTAAATACTTAAAGTATTACAGCAGCAATTTGAAAATCATCTTTGTTCATGTTTCTTACTTATTTTCGTGCATGGCTAAGATGAGTAAAATCTCAAACCAGAGGGATAACTACTCCCAAACACACAGGCATTTGGATCCAGATCTGAATTTTGTGGTTGGCCTTGCCTCCCTGCTGGCTGAAGCCCAAACCTCCATTACCAAGCACCCCAAACTGTGATACTGATGAGAACACGTGTGGGAAACTTTGCTCTTACGCACATATAACCCCACAGTTGTCATCACTCCCCTCTCCACAGCCTTGGCTGCAAATCTGAATGAAGCCCAGTGGTGCTGCAGTCCTTTCCTCCCCCTCTTTATAGTCATCTTTTTGTCCCCACTTTGAAATTAATTTTCATACAATGCCAACTGAAAGCCCTCAAAGCTGGAATGCTTGCTGTCACTTAGACTATGCAAGGGAGGCAAACTTTTATTGGAAACATTCCTTCTCTTCCTTTTAATTTTTGCTGCTCCCACGCTGTTGTTGGCAGCTTCAGATCCATATCAGAAGAAAAGCATGTAAAATGCATGCAGTTAGGCAGTGGTCCTGTAAGGCACTTCATGAGCACAAATATCTGCAGCTGTGCACTGCTTCTGATCTGCAGGAGACTACATATGGGTACTGAGATCAGCACACATCAAATCCCTGTTATTAAACACATGTGTCTTTAAAGCAATGAGTCTTAATTCCTGTTAAGAGAGTCCAATAATAATAAGAAAAATAAATTATATTTCACCCCCAGCAGAAGGGAAATTACAATCTCATTCTCTCTGTTCAGGTCATACCAGCCCAGAAGTGCAAGAACATAAAAGACTAATAAGGCTTCTAGCAAGATGTCTTAAAAAACCTGAAGTACAATTAGCATTCAAATCATATTTACAGTTTTTTCCTCCCTATTGCCAGGTGTCTTTTATGGCTTCACACTCTTAGGATGCAGCAAGAAGTATCAGCTAAAAGCCAAAACTAAGTGTGTTCGGATTCCTACCTGATATACATTTTAAAAATAAAGATAAGAAGCTGGAAACAAATTAACATGCAAGGTATTAATCTCCAAGCACATTTATATTGAGTTTAACTGTCTTACTGAAAGCAATCCTTATAAACTAAGGAGCACAGAGCATAATAAAGGAGAAGCTAAGTGATAATTAAGGAGTTGCTATATGCAACTGAGAATAGCTGGCACAAAAGTCCACTTTGGCTTCATTCCCTGAAATCATATGCTGCAAATGAAGTAAAAACAAGAAGAAGATTTATTGAAAAGCCAATGTGTAGCAACACTTTCTTGCAATTATTATTTTTCTTCCTTATATATGAATTGAGATATAACTCCATGCTGACCTTTGAAATACATGCCTAAAAAGTACAGCATTTTTGCCATGATTTTAGGAAATGTAATGTAAGACAAGAGACTTAGGAAGGCTTATAGTAATAATTCACAGGAAATACTACATTTCTGTCATGTAATTTTACAACCAGCATAAATTCATATGGGTACATATTTCAGCTGGCTTCTGGAGAGCTACCCATCAGTACAAATTCCCACTAAAGGAAGCAGCCATACACCTCAATAGGTTTTGACATTAGTAGAACCATATCTTGCAGCCTTGTTGATGCAGAAATTCCTACCAACACCTTGAGAAATGTTACTGGTACAAATAATTTAAGATACAACAGAAATGCTGGCAATATGCTGAACAAAGGACTCTTTTTAGATTCTGCTTACCAGGTTACTGATAAAATAATATCTTTACACGTTTCTGCCCTGCATTTTTTTTCCAGATTTGCATTATATGTGCAAATTTACATTCAGTCATTTATCCTTGGTTGTGCCTGAGGTGTTTTGGGACATCTCTCCAGCCTGAGCACAACCCCTAAGGGAGCCAGATGTCCTGGTGGGCACAGCAACTCACAAAAGACTCACAGCTATCATCTACAAGGAATGTTCAATGATATATGTGGAATAGGTGATTCCCACCCTAGCTGACCCTTGTGCTTCTAGTGAATATATAGATCCAACAGGACGCACATCTAGGCTCAAGTTTACATATTTCTAATTTTACTTACAGAAGGAAGAAATCTTGACTATAACATTTAGCCGGGAAATAAAAGAATTGCTGCTTTTTAATTAGGATAATTAAAAATTAGCAATTAGTAATTTTTAAGTACTTAATTCTGCATATATAATATATAATAGAATTAGCTTAGGCAACAATTAGTTTGAAAATTTTAGGGAGATATTTTAGGGTTATTTTTGCTTTATTTTCCAGAGTAGTATAATCTTAAATTGCAGATATGGGTATCTGACATTACAGTATACCAAGCAAAACACTTCACACTTTCATTTATTTTTCCTAGTCAGCAGATGGCCACCAAGCTTCTGCACTGAGATGTATAAAAGCTCCTCTAATAACCTTTATCTTTGGAGTAAGGCAGGCTTGGTACCTTTTAGTTACTTTCCTTCACTATGAGTCTACCACTGCAATTTCTATTTTCTCATCCTTGCTGTGAAATGATGAATCTTGGCTGTGTTTGTTTCAAAAATACTGCAATTCTCCTATGAAACCAATGAAAAATTCAGGTGATACTATATCAAAGGGTTCTCCTCACAAGGCAGTCCCCAACCAATTCACAGCTAATGTAAGTGTCTTTCCTAAAGCTGATGTCAGGAATATTTTGTCACTTGAAGTGAGGCAGACACAAGCTTCAAACTCACATTGATCATCCTCTCTCCAAAACACAGGCATTTCAATTCCTACATCCCTCTGGTGTGCAACTGATAGGCCTGGGCAATTCATCTCTGCTTTCCTGCATTCCCAATCTGCTGTTACCAGCTGTTCTTACACTGAAAACCAACTCCTGTTTGCAACTGGTCATGTAAAATATGATTGAAAAAAACATATGAGCAACAGTGAAGATGGTAACATGAAAATACTAAATTCCAGAGTGTTGTTGACTTTGGCATTTCATGTTGGATGGGCAATCTGGAATTCCCAAGCTGAGGAAGCAGTAATTAGCATGGTGGCTGCCTCAAATGCACATCCATCCCTGTGAGCAGGATAGTCCTGGTATCTGTTAAGAGGTAGTAATAGACTGTATTCTTCATCCTTCTAACATCTAAAACCATATTGTGAATATAAAACATGACAAACCTGCAACCCCCAAAGTTCTCTTGGTGGCAAGAGCCCTGTTCACATCAAAGGAGCATTTAGTTTCCTTCAATGGAGAAATCAGATGGTGACCCACCAAGTATTGGCAAAGGTCTCTGCAGGCAATAAGAGAGTGGTGAGTGGAACAGAGATTTAGTGGATGTCTTGGAAATGCCACAACAAACAATGTGTAACTAATTTTATTTGGCATATATAACCAAATTTTCTAATACCAGGGGTTAACAACTGTCTGTCAAGGAATAAAAATATGGCATAATATTTACAACCTCTTGAACTGCTCCTCTGCCTTCTCACAAAGCATCAATATTCAGCTTTTACCTCCATTTTAACAATCAGTGATGCTACAGTAATATTTAATACTTCTTTACCTTACAGCAGAAAAAAGAACTTGATTGAGGAATTATGAATTCAACTTTAGTGGTCAAATTCAGGATTTGATTTCAATCGACCTTCTGGAACCTCTTAATTTTACTGAACATTTACAATTCCACTCCATCTTTCCTAAGTTTTTTTAATCAGTGGAATCAGTAAACTGAAGGAATTCTGTGTTTGAAGGTCAGGAGATTTTGCCTACACAGTAAAGATCAGATTGTGATCACATATATCTTCTAGAATTTTCCAATCTTTAGATGAGGACTAGGAAAAAGGATATAGAATTCATATAGGAAAGAAAAGAAAAAAAAAAAAAGATAAAACAAAGGATTAAGTCTTAATTCTGATTATTTTCTGATGTACCATTGTATACAAAATTCATTATAATACACCCTTTTTCCTTGCTTTTGCTGAAAAATATATTAAAATAACTGTGCCTGCCTTGTCCGAGAGAACTGGTGCATATTAAAAAAATCTATGGGTCACTGAAAATGGAGTTTTATAATAGAACCCATTAGTATACAAGGTGTATTAAAATAAGAGGAAGCAAAACTTGCTACAAGCAAACTTCATCATTTCATACTGTTGTGCTAATTTATAAAACAGCAGCTGGAACAACTCTGCAGGCTTTTTAACCTTCTCTTAGTGGTTCTCAACACACCAAATTACCAGCATTGTCTGTGCACAAACACAAACTGCCACACCATTATCAGACAGGCAAGTGAATGCATTATCTTCTCCCTTTTCCCTATCCCCAGCCAATGTCTCATCATAACAACCTTGTCAGCTATCTCTGATAATCTGCCCCAGCTCTTGTCTCCATCTCAAACACAACCACAGAAATGACTGTAGGTAATAACCAGCCTGGCTGTGAGCTGAAGGCAGGCAGGGAACTGGGGAAAGCTGTATGTGCAAATGGCTGACCTTCAAAAGAGCCCTTTGCAAAACACATGTGCTGCCTCAAAACAATATTAAGTAACCTTTCCTGTGCTGCTACTCAGATTCACACTGAGGCTAATCAATATTGCCCTGCAGCACCAGAGAGCCATTCCCACATGCTCATGAAGGTTCCTGGTAGAATGTCATGCAGCCTAATAATACCAGTAGCTTCAAAACAGCACAGCATACCCCTCAGAGGTGGCAATGAAGCAAAAGTCAAGCCAGGCCACACAGCCCAAAGTGCTTCCCCCAGCAGATGACCCCACTGGGACCCCCTCCTGCAAAAACCCTCAAAGACAGAAGCACTTTCAGGGCCAACCAGCTAGACCATAGGAAATGAAGCTGATGGAGTCAATGAATTTGCTCCTTCTATGAAAGAAGTCAGCCTTCCCTCCGCCCAGCATGTCTATAGCTTTGTGGGCAAGAGGTTTTGTTTTATAAGTAAGGGATTTTTTATAAATAATGGCCAATGTCTATTGTGGGGCTCACCATAAGTGCCCTGGTGCTGAGGGATTCTTTTCCTAATAGATATCTGAAAATTAGACTGCAGGTCCCTGAAACTGCAGAGAACACTCAGCAGTATTATCCAGAGGCCTGGGTACCCAGCACAGCTTCAGCCAGAGCCCTGCTCCCTTCACTCACAATGGGCTAATGACTGCAGCTCAGAGCAGGAGGCACACACAATAGAGGAAGAGCCTGAAGACAACTTTTTTCCTCTACACTACTCATTTATTCTCCCTGGTGTTGCTCAGGCCTCACAGCTGCCCAGCTCACAGCAGGAACTTCAATCCAGTGTGTTATGACAGGCACACTCCAGTGGCTAAGGCAGCCCCTCTAATGCACTGGCAGTCTTATTTATAAACTCCTACCAGCATTTCAAAAATTAAAAAATAAGCCAGTTTACCAAGCATCTGATACACTTCTTCCATGCAAAAGTCTGTGTGCAAACATTAATTTTAAATGTTCCTTTCTCCATTACTTATTCCTTCCATACTTAGTGCTTATACTTTGTGAAGCACAGAATAATCTGTTGTTCATTTAAGAGCTTAAAATCCATACCAGTTTCTCGTAACTAAAGCCAACACACTGCTTTACTCAAGCAAGATCTACTGCACAAAACACGACTGCCCATCAATTGACTACACATCAATGGGACAGCACATGATTAGACAACAGTGGGGAATCCTAATGATCCCCTGTGAGAATTAGGGGAGTGCAAGCCTCTCATTTTCTGCTCCATGATGTGTAGATGAAAAGTGCACTGGAAAGCATACAAAATGAACAGCAGTATTTCTGTGCACATCCTAACTTCATTTCCATGGGAATGTGGAATTCTAACAAGATCATGATTATCATATGGAATACAAAAAAACCCACTGACCATAATGTCTTACTTAATAGCACAATGACTTGTCCAATCTTTAGCCCTGGTATTTTCAAAGCAGCTCTTAGACACACACACTCAACCTCTGAGGATTTGGGGATTCATCAGTATCCACAGGTAGGTGGCAGACACACTGTGCCACAGCTCTAGGGACACTTCACGTGACTCTGGGTGGGGGATGACTCCTCTGACAGGGCTCTGCACTCAAATTAACACAGCCCTCCTAGGGCCAGACAGAGTGCAACAGCACACTGCAAGGATGCTGACCACTTTTCAATTGTGTTTATTCCATTCCCCATTACATGGGTAGGGGAGGGTTTGAACCATGCATATGGGTTTCTTTAATCTCCTGAAGAATAATTTTAAAATGAGCTGTAAACTATGACTGTACACTCTATTCCTTTCAGTCCAGGACATACCAACATTCTAAGGAATATCTGAATGTTAGCAAAGGCTGTCAAATTAACAGAAAGACACCAACAACAAGAGTTATGCTATGTTAGTGCAGCTATCATGGTGCTAAGTGATGGCAAAGCATGGCTAAGCTTACAGCAAAATTCCATTTTTGCATAAATGCAATTTCTGTCACCTTTGCTTGATTTGTTTGACTTATTTTAAAGGGATTCTGTGGCTTTCTCTTTCATGGTTCTTTCACCATCAGTACTTTACAACGTTTGACACAGAAGAATTCTTCAAAAAAGATGATCAAATTGCTTTTCAGTTTTAGGAAATTTGGTGATGTATACACTACAATACAAACCCAGGAATTATACAGGGAAATTAGGGCAGCAATGTCCAGCACATCCTATCTGGGGTGTACTATCTTTCAGTAACTGGATTTTTGACTGCCTTGGGTCTCTTGCATCACACAGTAAAAAAAACAATGTTTCCCTTGTTCCCTGGGCAGCCAATTCTGTGGAGCACATGCCAGCATTATCAATGGGATTTTCCATACTAGATTAACCCCACAGTTCACCTTGTCCCGTACCAAGTGACTAATGTTATCCGTATGGTATTTTCAAATATTACTTATTTTGCCAGTCTCAGGAAACCCAGTTTGGTTTCCTTTCTTGGCAACAGATGTGCATTGAAGGGGCTCTCTAAAACATAGCTTGGTTTTCTCTTGTTAACTTCATCCTCTCCCAAAGATTTCCTATCTCACTGCTCAAGTGCTATGCAATTAGTAAGCTCCCTTCTTTCTTTCGTTTTTCCATCAATACAATTCAGTAGAAATCAGTATGTTTGTAAGACTCTTTGAAGGAATTAAATGGTTGAAGCCTGAAGCTTATTTATTGTCATGTTGGGTGATGATTCACACTAAGGAGTGACAGTAAGGTATTTTCTGAGATCTGAGATGTGCAGGTCTGGCTCAAAGCCACCTTTCCTTCCATTGCTCTGTTTCTGTGGTGAAATATCTCAGGTAACCAGAAGGACCTGACAGCACAGTCATCTTTCTATTGTTTGTACTCACCAGTGTAGTACTTGAGCAGTTAAAAATAACAAGGAGTGTACCAAAACCAACGTGCTTTGGCAAACATCACTTAGGACGCTTCTTTTGCAAGCTGCACACATGTAAAGTGAATATTTCACTTCTACTTTGAGGAAGTAATAAAGCCTTTGGGTCACAGACATTAAAATTACTCATATATTGGGAGAGTTATAAGATGAAATACAAAGGCTGCTATGCCATATTTTGGATGACCTTCTCAATCCTAAAGTGCTTATGACTATGTGATGTTGTTTGCTCCCTGTCTCAAGTCATCCCCTGTACATTCAATTAGCAAAAATAATTGCTTCATCACAAACTGAATAAAAATGCCAAGACCCATTTAGAGACAACAGCAATCATTAAACAAAACCCATTTGCAGGAGAGCTGAAGGCCTTTCAAATACGCATATGAGATTTAAAAATAGAAGAACACTTCAGAGTGTTCAAACTGCAGACAAAATCCTGTTTAATTTCAGAGGTGGCAGGGTTACTAATGCACCAGCTACTTCAAAGACAACAAAATAAATTGCTTTTTTAAAACACTGGCAGTTCCTTCCAACATGATGCGAAATACATAAGATTTACCAAATATGAAATGTAATGTGCCCAGGTTGTTCAAAAGATGCCTTAATTTGCATGAGTGAGCATTACAAAAGGCATAACTTATCATCACAGTTAGGCTCAACTTTGGAAATTGCTGTTCAGTCATGAATCTCAAACAGTCAATCCACAAGGCCATCTCTCCCTTTTATTCCATAATGCTGAAAAAATAAAGTGTTGTTTATATAGCTGGAAGACTTTGCTCCATTATAAAACACAACAAGAGAGTAATTTATTTAATATCATTATTTAGCATGTGCATGACCACAGATAAATAGCAATTCACTGAAGAATTTAAGGCCTCCCCTGAAATATTTTTACAATCCTCTCAAAACCAATGAACTTTTGACTCAAGACTAGGTTTTGTTTTCAACAATTATTTTTCCTAAATCTATTAGCAAGCTCTTATTACCTTTGCACTAAATGCAATTAAAAGCCCAATACCATGCACACAAGGAAGAGCATATGCCTGTTTACTGGGATCCTCATTCTGGCTGGCAAGAGCTGTTCCTCCACATTGAGTTTAACTGGCTCCATACAGCACCTCAATGAAGTCACCAAACAAAATATTAACAGCCATGTTTGGTTCATGTTTGAAAAGCTTCCCTTGCATTTAGGAGCTCATATAAACACAAGACTGCATGGATAACACCACCTGAACAGGGATTCTAGGGTGTGCTGTGTCCTTTGGATCATGTTGTCTCAATGACAAAATGGTCACCAGGAGGGATTCAAGGTCACCCATTTTTATGAAACTATAGTTTACTCTATGCATCAGGTGATCCTTCAAGACACCCTCAGAAGATGAGCATAAGGAAACATTCAAGTTTAGCAACAAACACCTGAAGCCTGTGTTTCAAAAAAAATAATAATACACATCTCCACCTGATGTAGAGAGTCAAAACAAGCCCTGAAGCTCCACAACTGCTTTGAAATTGAGAGGAACTGCAACCACAACATTGAGTGATGATTCTTAATGATTAGTATTTACTATATGATCACTACTGATCCAGTTATTGAATATGTTTTACAGGGAATTGAAAAATTCTTGAAAAAAAGGAAAATATTGAGATATAAATGGAACTTTTAAAGATTTATTCTATCATTTTCACATATGTGTGTATACATATATGTATAAACATATATCTATGTGTGTGTATATATATATATATATACCATATATATGGTATAATACTTAAATCAGTGTCTCCAGCTTCTATCAGCAAAAGAAATATCAAAGTAGTAATATCATACTTTTTCTGTTAATAAAAAAAGAGGATACTATTATCCTTTAGGAGTGGGAGTACCTCATCATGTTCCCCCCTCCTTTCCAAATTCATTGAACAGTAAATATTTCAAAGGGTTCAAGCTTGTTCATTCCCTCTTTTTTTTCCTCCAGCTTTGTATAGCTCCTTTGAAGCAGCTGTCCTCAAAGGATCAGATTCTGAGTTTTCTAATCCTGTTTCAACTTCTCAGCAAGACTTCAGAGTTCTGTTAAAGATTAGGCAACATTTTTCTGTGCTGAGGCTTTCTAGGCATCTGAACAAGGAATGAGCCCCCAAATACACTAAACAAAGGTGACATTGCTGTTGGCCATGAAACTCCTTAAAAGAGATAATTTCCATTAACAAGAAAATAAAAAAAGCCAACATGATTTAAACCAGCCCTTATCGTGCCATCTGAATCAAAAAACATATGTACATAACAAACTTCTACGACAAAGTAAATAGGAAACAACTGGGCTTTTAGCAATTGTGCTCTATATGAAGAATGTTCAAAAAAGGGTCAAAGTATATTGTGGGATGGAAAGCCAAATGTTCCTGCATATTCCTTCCTTAAAATGCTTTTATTTTTAGCAAAGGTTGTAAACCACCCACTCTCAGGTATAAAGCATGGGGTGTGAATCCTACCACAACAGTCATGCAGCAAGCATTTTCTGTAAATATGTACTGTTCTGGGAAATTGCAAGTACCTGTGGACACATGTATTTGTGTGTATATGTAAATATGTGTGTCTGGGCACATTTGTGAGAGCAAGACCACAGTGCTGTTAACCTCCACATTTCACAAGCTCAGAGTTTCAAATTTCAGCTGGGTTGACAGTGCTTCTTAGTTAAATTACTCTTTATCCATTTCTGTGAAGTATTTGTTGACACAGAGGATGGAGATTCTGTTTTCTGAAATTAAGTAGAATGAATCTTGGGCAGCTGCTTGGGTTATTAATATCATGCAAATATGGCAAATTTGTTCTCTAAACACATTCCCCCTCGCCCCTCCTACAGTTAAGGGATTTTACAGGGGAACTGCCAGCTCAGGCTGCTGAACTCATACCCACACAAAGGCTCCTGCCCAGGAGATGTCAGGATGGGACTGTACCAGCAGAGTTCCAAGGTAAAAGACGCTGCTGACCTTTAACCGCTCCTTTGGGATGTGGTGCCATATGGAACTCACAGGAAGGCTGTGTGCTGGCACCACGGGAGTTTCTATCCCAGCAGTAAATGCAGAGGGCATGCTGCCAGCCACCTTCCCTTCACAGCCAGAAAAGGGGCAGAGAGGGCTCCTTTCCTCAGCCAAAGAGCTCAGAGGGGAGATCAGACCCTTCGACAGGGGACCTGTAACAGGAGAAAAGGCTGCGAATGTGCACAATAGCGGCACATTCCAAAGCTGGACACGAGTGAGGATCCTTGTGATACCCCAGTGAGTGTGCCCTTCTTCTCTGCATGTGTGTATGTCTATTCCCTGTGAATAGACTCAGCTAGGACCCCATGACTAAAGACAGGGGAGGCACAGAAGTGTGCAAAGCCATGGCAGCACAGCCCCTGCCAAGGGCAGCCTTGCTCCTAAAACGTCAACAGTGACACAGCACAACTCCAGCTGGGGCTCCAGGCACTGCCCTGCCAACTACTCACACCTTGAGTTTGCCTCTCTGGCCTTCAGGGAAGTGGGGAATCCCTCCCAGTATGAGATTTGAGAATATTCCTTTACCTTATAAGAATTCCACTCTGATGGATTTTTTAAATTTTTTTTTTAGGAGAATAAGAGCCTGGTTAACATTTCTGTTGTAGTCACACAAAGGTAAGTTTCTGAAAGGTTGTGTTCTAAGAACACAGAAAACCAGGAATTATCAGCAGTTCTTTTGCTGACAGGGTTCTCCTGAAAACCCATTTTGTCCAGTTTTGGAGCTCAGGTGATGAGAGCACAACTTCCTGTGTCTCAAGGAACCTGTGCCAGAGAGCAGTTCTGGAACCAAGGGTGGTTTTAATTACACTTTTTTTTCTTTCTAGTCAATTCTAGCACTGCTGAAGAATGAAAATGTGCAGACCTTTGTATGTAAATGTATCAAGCAGCTGGGGATATCCAACTTAATTTCTTTTTTATTCAAGTGTCATACAGGATATTTAATTGTGGTGTTTTCTTCTTCCAGACAGGAAAGAAAACTGTGTAGGCCCAGTAGAGACCAAAAATTCTCTACCACAGCCCTTGATGCCAGGGGAGATCATAACCATACACTTTCTGGACCAAAGTCAGACACTACAGTGTGAGATTTAGGAACAAGATGGAGAAACCCAGGACCAAAGTTATAAAATAAAAAAAAAATATAGTACAAATACTCAAAAGCATTAAAAAAGTATGTAAATGAAAATTAAAAATCTTAAGGGCTGTGATACTTCTAAACAGTGAGGAGAAAACAGAAAGTGTAACAAACAACAAATGGGAACTGTTGGAAGTAGGGCATGGGCAATATAAATGCTTTCAAATTATTCATCCAATTACACTTACATCAAATCAAAGCAAAAACTAGAAACTTTGCAGATATTGTTCACACAGATCATAAAAGGAATAAATGCATGTGTTCCTTTCATAGTGCACTGGACATGGTTGAAAAAAAAGTCAACAGTCTGATTAGTAAAAACTTAGACATATTCACTAAAATACTACAAACAGTATGCCTTGGCTTCAAACACTTATATAGTTGTATAATTTCAGAAAAATTTTACTGCAATAATGCTGTTTACATGCATCTGTCTGGCAGAACCTAATATATATTGAGATATGCACATTTGAGAAAATTACCATGGGCTAAACTGAAATGTTAGCACCTCAGCTGAACTGCTGTGCCTGCCTTAACTTTTGAATTGTCCACAGTGAAGCAATCAGATTATTTTAAAGCTTTTCTACATTTAGATCCCAAGTTCTTAATTTTATTTTGAGCTGACATCAAGTTTCTTGTCATAGACACTGAACTCCCATGAGAAACAGGAATCAGAGTGGCTGGAATATGGTAATGGACTGAGCATTGAATCTCTGTTATAAAACCTGGATTCACTTCTCAGTGTTCTTGGATAACCTTCAGCAAATTTCTTCACCTTCCTGCACCTCAGTGTGTTTTTTTTTTTCCCAGTTGCTTTAACTGTTACCATTATATATTTGAGGCAGAGACCATTCCATGTAACGTGCTTTGGCATTTCTACAGGGTGGCACTACTCCAAATTCAAGCCTTTACATGCTACTGTGGAATTAATGAGAATGTAAAAATCAAAGCCTAAGATGTTTTCTGAATATCACTGTTTCCAGCCTGAAGTGTCTTGTATTTTGACTAGTGCTATCTAACAAATCATTGTTGCACAGATTAAATATTGTTAATCCCTTAATTAAAATATTTTTTCAATTTATTAACATGAAATTTACACAGGGAGCAATTTAAAATACCTACTAAATATTTACTTGTTTACTTACCATGATCTTATGAACCATTATGAGAAATTAATGGTGTGAGTTGAACTGCTATTTTAAAAAGTTTTAAAGCATTTCTGCTTTCTTCAAGCTTTTTTTAAAAAAAGTCTTCATCAGCATCAGTGAATTTTTTGAGGGAAGGGGGGAGAGGACTGCATTTGCTTGCATAAATCTGCTAATATAGTTATCCCTTCTGAATCAGTTGTCTTGGCATAATATTTTAAACCAGAAAGCAGTCCTTTCTTAAACAAGAAACATTCTCCTCAAAGTGAGAGCTGAGATCTGTGTCTCTCATCTCATTTCCTGTCTTTCTGGTTTTTAATCAAAATATATGAAGTCATCGCTTAAAATGGCTGTTCAGTCACATGAATATTGTGGAACTTGTAGAATAGAGATATTTACCAGTAGAAGAGAAGCATGACAGGTTAAATCCCACTGATCTCATTCCTTATTAAAACCAATGGATCATATTCATATGATCTTCAGGGGATCTCACATAAAGACCATGAACTGCATGTAGTCCCCTATATGCTCCCCAGCAGTATGAATTTGCTATTCTATTATATAAACATCTAATTACCTGCAAAGTGTTGAATTCTCATACTACAATCTCAGCAGAAACACAAGCACATAGTTCAGGGTGCAGCTGAAACAGCCTTAGAGTGCTCTGCATGTGCCTCACTAACTCCTTAGGATACCAAAGTGCAAACATCCTCCTATAAATACATACCTACACACTCAAAGAGCAAGAGAAATATTTCCCCCTTTTCATTAGATGTATTTCTGATATTTTTATCATACAAACTCCAAAGCACTTTTAAATGTGAACACTCCTAATTAATACTGAGTAACTGCAACTCCCAAACTGACAACAGTTAATATTTATTTCTTGAAACAATCTAAATATTTTATCTCAAGTCAGTTTCAGCGTTCCTCCTTGAGGATAGGAAAGAAATATGACCCTCATGAGGCAGAGTTTTACCTGTTGTAGGAGACAGCCCTGAATAAGCACTCCCAGGGAAGACTAACAGTGCTCTCTCAACCTGTCCTGCTTTCACAAGATCTCAAGGTGATATTTGTGGTGGGTTGTCACTGACTGTGCACCTGGTGCTCACCACTCCACCACTTCCCTCCTTAGCTGGGCAGGGGAGAGAAAATACAACAAAAGGCTCATGAGTCAAGAGAGGGGCAGGGAGAGGTCACTGACCAGTTACTGCCACAGGCAAAACGTAGGTGAGACATAGGGAAATCAGTTTAATTTATTACCACTCACACCAGACTAGGACAATGAGAAATGGGGCTATTCTTCTACCTCTCTCTGGTTGAAGTTGCACAGATTTTTATCCCCTGCTTCTTAACTCTGTTATTCTAGAGGCACTGTCACTGATGGCCTTGGCCAGTGGTGGCTTCATCTTGGAGCTCACTGGCACTGACTCTTGGACATGGGAGAAGCTTCTGGCAACTTCTCACAGAAGCCACCCCTGTAGCCCACCTGCTCCCATAACCTGGCCACACAAACCACATACACCAGTTTATGTATTATATTACAGGAGCTGACACAAATTTTGTTACTGCACAGGTATCAAAGTGCTCTTTCCCACTGTGATGCAGCAGCTTCACAGAAGTGACACTCTGAGAATGTGGTGCTCTCATTTTTCCAAATGCTTCCCAGCATTCCCATGTATTTTCAACAACAGAGTGCCTCTAGGGAATACCCTAGGAATATACCTCAGAAAGGTATGCCATCTTGCATAACAGAAGTTGTTCTCTACATAAAAGAATGTTACAGCACCATATCAAGTAAAAGAACAGAATTTCAGTTTCTTTATAGCAAAATGAAAGTGAGTCAGTCGCACTTTCATTTTCCTACAAAGCTACATGTAACTGATAGATCTTCACAAGAAGAAAATATAGATAGGTATAAATATTTCTTCTGCATGGAGCCACCCACTCAAATGATTAGAAAAAAATAAACATCACCAGCAGCAGTTGTTTAAATAAAGTGTAATCTGTATACTGTGAATGAGTTTGTACTGCATTTTCCAGTTTGTTTTTCTACAGGCAATCACAACGTTGCCTGAGCCAACTTTTTGTATTTAATGTTCCCTTAGTACCCAGCACTCCACCTCAGGTTATTTCCTACAAACTCTCTTGTAATCCACAAGGCCACACAAGGTCAGTACTTTCAGATATTGAACCACTGCCCTCTGAAGATTTTCCAGCTGTGAAGGTTAGCCAGTTTTCCTACCATGAACATTTCCCTAAGTTATCAGATTGCTTTTTCCATGTTTCCATTTTCACCCAGTAAATGAAAATTACACGCATCTCTGCTTTAATGAGGAAAAACTACAAATTGAAGATCTCATATCAGAAATCCAGTGGTTCAAATAAGACTTTTTTCCTTCTATCTCCCTACTCTAAATGCTTATTTCTCTTTTTCCCTGTGTTCATTAAACTGTGCTGTCTATGATAATATGGATCAAAGCCCACTCAGAATTACACAACCCTAATGCAAAATGATCTACAAAGAACTTCATAATACTGCTTAATTTGCCCATCTTTAGGGTAAGTTGCCCAAGATACAGAGATACCATTCACATATCAGCTTTCCTAATGACTGGAACTCAGTTCTTAGATTAGTCCATCAGAAAGAATACTCATCAAGGTCAATTTAATCAGGTGTAGCTGATGTGTCTAAACAGTCACCAGTCAATGGAGAGAAAAATATTCTCCAGCAAAGCCTAATTTGACTGCTGAGTCCCTCTGTGGAGGACAAAGGCCCTCTCCTCCACTGAGCATAGATGGAGCTGATGAAGATCATCCTTACTGAGATAATGTCAGCGTTCACAAAGAGCCCCTTCTGGTTCATCTGCTCACCTCAGTTTTCCTTTCCAGGCTTTACTGTCAGAGGACATAACTACTGCCAAAACTCAGACCCCAGAGGACTCAAGGAATCTTTAAATAGTCTCCATACCTCCAGAGTGTATACATTTAGCATATTTCTTTCTGAAACTGAGATGCATGGAAACACCACATTCCAGATATCAAAGTCTCACTGCAGTGGAGTGGCCTAGGAGATCAAAATCAAACTATAACTAAAAGCTCACAGAATTTACAAAGTAAACTAAAATCTGAGCCATCTGGGAAAAAAATCATATGCACATTTTTTGGAATGCAGGTGACAAGCACAGAACCTTATGGGATATTAACAGAGGTCTGTGCTGTTGGATATTATGTATATGTATGCCACCAAAAATTAAGATGTGTGTGTGGATATTGAACATATTCACCCATGCAAGTCCACTCAAAAACACATTTAATGACATGAAAACATATATATGCATATATGTTTATGACTTTAAGGTGAATTCCTGCATTTTATGCATTTCTGAAGCAACTGAAGAGTTAAGAAAGGAAGCTGATGCTGTGATGTCAGTCATAGCATCATCCCAGGCATCCACACTGCTCCACAGGAAGAGGCAGGGCCCTGACAACAAACAGCACTGTCACTTCTTTCCAGAACACAATCTTTGGGCAGCAGGCACAGGGAATATATCCAGAATACAGGAAAGATGTGGAGAGAAAACAAAAAATCACAAGAAACTGACATCAACATCTGTGTAACAAAAGATTACTCTACAGTTCACTACTTCCTTGCTTCCTCTGATATTTGAGGCACCACAGTCTCACAAAACATCGACCTTCACAACAATCCCACGTGGGTGAAAAGTACTCCCCTCCCTACACAGGAAGGACAGGAGGTAAGAGAGGACAAGAGTAGGGAGGAGTTGTCTGATGCAGCCTGGGAGATGGCACAGAGAATTGTGGCCAGCTGACCAACCTGGGGTGAGAACTGAGGAGCCAGAGCACGTCTCCTCATTCATCTCCTGGAGACAGAACCAGGGACTCAGTCAAGTAAGGCTTGTGAGTTAAGGCCTGTAAGCACTGAGGGAAAGCATTGTAGATCAATCTAAATCCTAAGTGAAGCATCACCTTTCCACATTTTTCTTGAATATTTCCATGAATATTTCTTTCCACAGCCATAATCGTCAACCGAACAAGATTTTCCTATGGGACATGGAGAGGGAATTCCCCACAATTAGGAAGACTACATAAAATTTAGTTTCCTTATTTGAATGTATATAACATCTAATTTTCTGATTGCCATATGTCATACAACTATGTTCAGAAACACCAATGTAGGAAAACATACCTGTCATAAACTTCATTTCAAAACATACCACCAGTATACCACCAATGGTATTACAGTCCATTTTAACATAATCTGAAATAGGATCAGAATAAGGATCACATTTCCCATGTTACGTCTATTTTCAGGTTTAAAATAGTCAAAACTAAAATGTTTACTTTTTCTAAATTTAAAAGCAACATGCATGGCAAATTATATTCTGGCCAACACTGCTCATCAATCAAGCATTTCAGGGTTTTCCTGGACATACAGAGCTTTCACTGCAATGATTCAGGCTGAATATAATTTTTTATCTTGAACCAAACACAGGACTTAATATTTCCTAGTGAAGCATTACTTCCAAATTCTTCTTTTAACTCATTTCTCATCTTCAGTCACATTTTCTCTGAGATTTAAGAATGAATGCAGGCTATTCAGTTTAAGCAAAATTGGCTGGATAAATTAACAGCAGCACACATTTTGCATCAGACTAAATATTGATCCATGAAGAGTTATTTCTGAAGGTTATTAGAAATGGAAAAATTCCATGTGTTCTTTTTTGTAACTCATTCCTCTATTCCTATTCAAATTGAAGTTTCCTTTATGATTTTTACAGTTTGGTCTACACTTTCAAAAAATATTCAGGAAGAGCACACAAAACTTACTATGCCTTTAGGAATTTTAAAGTATAAATCTGCATTTTTAAACTACAAATACCCATTTCAATACTTACAAATAAAATAATAACCTATTTTATTATTTATATTTAACCTGTTTTTCAGAGAAACCAAAGTAAAAAATTCGAAAATTTGGGAATAACAATTCTATCAAAAATTTAAAGATCTGATCTTTCAAGAAAACCCAGACTCAGCTAAAAACTTGATCATTAATGGCCATTCCTGATTTTAAGGGGAATTAAAGGCACAGAGAACTTCTTTACAGGACTCCTTATTACATTGCATTGTCTGTCGTGCTTTGCGAGAACTCAGTAAAATTAATAATTTTCAGCTTAGAAAGACAAGGCATTATGTACCTTTGCTGGAAGCATCTTATTTGTGTATTATTTAAATATATTCAAAGGGATCTAACACAGAGTTCAGTTTCTGCCCTGACAGAAACATTTTTTGGCTGCTTCATATGAAGTTTGCTGCTAATAACTAGAAAGGATGTAAAGCACCAAGCAACATCAAAAAGTGGCTCTGGGATAAATACGTTTCACTGCCAATACAGGAACTGAGTGTTTGTTCCTGTGTTGGCAATGAAACATATTTATCCCAGACATCCCAGAATCGAAGGCAGAGTTTGGTTTTCTTTAGGAACTGATGCTTTGTCGATGCTTTTAAACATGAACAGTTTCCATAATGCATTCAGTATATTAAATTACTCAATCAGAGTCTACTGTCACAAGTCTGTTCTACCTCCCATATGTTCCAAACTTCAAAGATTTTCTAAGTATCTGTTTTGGTCCCAGTGCTATTCTATTGACAACAGGCCCAAACGAAATTTGTAAGGTAATGAAATTACAGAATATGTCACTTTGATCTGTTTTCTTCAGTGCACCACACAAACCAGACCCTGAAAAGTACATCTGAAGATAAACAGCTCACACACTGTTGAAGAACTGTGCATTTTCAGCATTTCCTGTGCTGAAATTCAGCCTTGAGTGGGCTATGTAGATAAATGAACACCATGAAAAGCACAGATAGATCTGCTTGCAAGATACTTAACACTGCCTGTGGGATAAACATTCATACAAGTCAAGACTCCACTGAGTATATATAAATTAAATATATCATTTGAAAAAACAATAAACAAAAATGTTGCACAAACTTGGAGCTGAGCTGAGTAAGTGCAGATCAAGCCAAGTAAAATCTTATAAAGTTACAAAACCTCCTGACCCTGCAGCAGTGTCTGCAGACACCTGATTGCACCACATGTGTCCCAGTTTCCATGCCACAGGCATTATCCTAAATGTTGTACAGTGAACTGAGTGAAAACATGGGTGAAGGCACAGGTCAGTGCTGACTGTTGCTGGTTGTGCAGTGACTGCCTGGGTGAAACAGTGCTGGAGGACCACTTCCCCTCCAGACAACTGGCAGCAGGGGAGGGATACAGCCCTAAAGCACAGGTACACCCATCCAAAGAGAGGCATTTGGGTCACTCAAAGGACCTGCAAGAAACAGGGACAGCTACTTGTCTTCCCTCAAGCTGACTGGGGGGTGAGAGGGAACATCATTCACTGCCAACATTTGCACCCTTCACATCAGCTTCAGCAGATCATTTTCTCATCTTTCTCAAGCCAGTATAAACTAAATAAATTTATCAGTGATTCCATGGTACACATGAAAGATGATTGCAATCAAATCTCTGTGACCCCCAAATCAGTTACACTCTGAAAGTTCAAAACCAGCATACTCTGTTTAACAGACTCAAAAATCTGGCTGTGACTTACTGTCCTTCCAATGTGTACCTTAGTATTTACTGACAAATTGGCACTGTTTTTCCAAGAAACAAATGGAAATCTAAGAATCTCTTTCCTTATATCAAGACCAAGGCCAAATCAAAACTGTCTGAACCACTTCTTAGACACAGATCAAACATAATAATCCCTAAAACTGATGTCAAGAGCCATCCCTCAAAGTCAGATGATTAGATAATGACTCTAAAATAGGAGATAACAACACCTAAATAGATATTTTCTTTTTGCAGCATATTCTCACTGACATCAGTAGATCTGCTCATGAGAGCAAGTGCAACTCACTAGGATGTGAGCTAGGACAGCAGAGGGGGCATTGCCCATTTTGCTTTAGAAACACACAGCAAGGAAGGAATAGGATAAGGACTGCATCAGGGAAAAAACCACATTTGCTGCAGAAATTGCACCTGACTTGAAGAAAGACGAGTAGAAAATTTCCCACTTTGTTCCTAGGACAAGATGGTTATGAGGATGGAGCATAGGAATAGCAAAAGGCATATTTTTTACCTTTTCTGCTCAGCTGCATTGTCACAGGACTGACTATGAGCACAGTCAATAAGGTCTGTATGAATATTGCAAAAGTAATTAGGAAATTGCTAAGGAAACACATAGGAAACTGAAAATTAAGCAGATCACATAGGAGGTCAACATACTGACAATGACCAACATGGAAGGAGAAAATTTTCACACATTTTTCAGTCTCACACCTTCACAGTGACAAAAGATTGAGTCCTGCAGTATGATAATCTCCTACTTTGCTGAAAACAGCTGCTAATATCTCCAGCACCAGAAAATCTAAAGGAAAATTATTTTCTTGGAATGCTCCTTTCATCTCTACAGGTCTTGGACACCGTTAAGTCATACTTGCAGCTTTGAGAGCATTCTTCATCCACGGAAATATCCAACAAAATGGGACATGCTACACATATTTCCCAGTCAGCAGCAGGCAATTACTGACTTATGCACAAGCAAGGTGTGTATCTTCTCCCCACAGAAAGCTTCAATTATCTTAATCTGACTACTCATGGAAGCATCTGCATTAAACAATCTGTTAGTTTATTTTAAATGTGATAGGGAGGCACTGCATAGTCTCAGTGTGGATGACATTCTTCGCTTTTTCCTCAGAAAAACTCACAACACTTCACATCAGTGGAAGCTGAAGCTGTCCAAATTCAGGCTAGAAGTTTAATCACTGCAACACCACACTGAAATGCAGAGGCTTTACCATTGCCTGACACCTTTAAATCAAAGGTAGCCAACTGTTAAGGATGTGTTATAACCCAGACACGTATTCAAGGGCCTGACATGGCAACTATTGTTGTGGTTTGTTGTCCAATATTGTAAAGGTTATCACTGAAGATCTTGGCTCTACCTCAGCCATGGAGCACTTAAATCTATGCTGCTATTCATTCCACCTTCACCGGGTCAGAAGAAAAGGTAAAATGAACCAGTCTGGATGTGAACTCAAGTCACCAGCCCAAACATGTAAGGAGGGCTAAAAAGAAAGAAACTCTTCATTTTAAGAGATTCTGCTAGGACAGTTTTAAGTCTATTTTACAATGTGAGTGGGTTGTTTTATTCAGTTGGTTTTTTTAAGAGGAAAATGGTTGTGTCCTTTTTTAGTTCCGTTCACAAGATGTGCACAGAAAGCAAAGAGATCTTTCTCCTCAAAAACATTTAATATAGGCTAATAAACATAAACGAGATTGATGGAAACTATAGATAAATTAGATAAAAAATAATTACAATAAACTTCCCACAGACTTGAGGAATGTGAAATAATACCTGGGTCCAGGTGGTAACAATTACTCTTTTCTTCATGCAACTGCTTCTGACATAGTTCTGTTATAATATAAAGTGAAATTAAGGCCTATTTTTAAGTGATAGGGCATCTTGGAAAATACTTCAAAAAGGCTTTCTAGTTTGATTCATTTGAAAATTCTCTTTGTTCAGTTTTACATCAAGGGTAAGATCGTGGCAAGAGTAAAAGCAAGAACAGCATAAGAGCATTTGTAGAAGGAAAGGAGTGTCATGAGAGATCCCTTGAGTGCTCTCTCTCCCAGCTTTCCTCTTGCAACCTGGAAAATAAAATATTGGTGCTTTCATGTTCTCCTAATATTACTTTCCTTGTCTAGAGCATTTGTTGATAGCAGTCTTCCAAACTCTTTAGTCTCTCCAACAGCTTTTCTGGAAGTGACTTTCTGAAATTACCCTACTTAAACAAATAAAACCCAGCCATCTTCTCAGGACTAGAAACCATGGATACACAGACACAGGACACTATAAGCAAAGATATACAGGAAAAAGATTGTGAGCAATCCATCAGCAGAAGCATTCAACAAACCCACAAGAATAGAGAGAGCCATGAGGAATGTTACTGTGCTGCTTTTGGCTGGAGTACAGTTGGTTTTCTTCACCGTTGCTCATATGGGGCTGTGTTTTGGATTTGTGCTGAACATGGTGATGATAATATAGAAATGTTTTTGTTATTGCTGAGCAGGGCTTACACAGAGCCAAGGCCTTTGCTGCTTTTCCTATAGCCACAGTGGTGAGTGAGGAGGCTGGGGGTGCTTGGGAGGTTTGGAGGAGACACAGCTGGGACAGGTGACCTCCACTGAGCAAAGGGATATCCCAGACCATATGGCATCCTCCTCAGTATATAAAGGGGGTGGAGGGATGAAGAAGGAAGAAGGGGAACAACTCATTGATGGCTTTTGCCTCCCCCAGTAACCATTATGTATGGTGGGGCCCTGCTCTCCTGGAGATGGCTGAACATCTGCCTGCCCATGGGAAGTGGTGAGCTAATTCCTTGTTTTGCTTTGCTTTTGTGTGTGACTTTTGCTTTCCCTATTAAATTGTTTTTATATCAACCCATGAGTTTTCTCATTTTTACCCTTCCCATTCTCTCCCCACTCCCACTGGTGGGGCAGAGACTGAATGGCTGCCTGGGGCTTGGCTGCTGGCTGGGGTTAAACCATGCCAGTGGCTAAGTGAAAGCCTCAGAAACAGGCAAATGAAGAGAAGGAAATACTCTTCCTTCAAGTACTCTCCTGTACTCCAAACATTTGCAGCCACAGCTTTTCTTAAGCCAAGCATGCTTTCTCTCATTTCCTAATTCTCCAGAGAACAGTGCCAGGAATTTGCGTGATGTTTCACTCCGCGCAGTTGCCCGCGGCAAGGATTTCCACTGATTAACAGCACATGACATAGAGAGCTGGCTGCTCCCTTCTGCCTTGCATTTATCACCCCCAAAGTTAAGTGTGTGTCCTTTACCAACACTCAATAGCTGGAGCTCTCTTAGGAAGGATAAATGCCACTGAAGTCTAATGTCCTACTCTGTCCTCAAATAGTTTTGGCCGAATTAGACAAGTAATAGCAAAACAATCCGAATCACTCATCCAAAATGCTTCCTTCAGGACCCCTGAAGCATCATCCCCTTGCCTACAGTTTCCCACCTTCCTCTAGAACAGGTATCATGAGCTCCTCCAGCCACAGGGAGACCACCAGGACCCAGACAGCTCACTTCTGTCACCTATCAAGGCAGTGGCACCCTTCCTGTGATAATCATAATCTCTTTCTCAGAGACAAATCCAGTGAATGAGTGATAGGAATAGCTTGCCTTGCTCTAATAAAACAGTTATATCATAAGTAAAACAGTTATATCATAAGTACATTAAACAGTGGTGGCCTCCTTTACTCTATTGCCACATGGATCAGGAAGACAAAATCTGTACCCACTGACAGATCCTGCTTTGCCTTTTGCCAGGTTTGAATGCTGTGCTGTTATTTATTTAGCTTTGTAAACAGATTGACAATTCTGGTTACACGTATCTTTTACTGGGTAAGGGAAAATTAGAAGCAGATGGTAGCAATACGAAGTGTACCTGTAAAAAATAAGCACTCTGATCTATGGGTCTGGTGCAGAGCTATCTGAAATCGAGGGAGGAGCTTTCCCCAGGAGTCTGAAGGGGTACCACACCATGCTGTGAGCTCTTGGTGACACTGTCCAAAGCATCCAGCCATGAGTGCAGAGCCTGGTGCTCCCCTTGGCACACACAGCAAGCACCCTCCTGGGTGATGTGCTCTGTGCACTTGCACTAATGGCAGGCAGGAAGAGAGGGGACACACCCACACCTGTGCACCTCTGGTGTCTGGGGAGGTTGTGCCCCTCAGGAGGGAGTGTGCTGAGGAGTTGTGCAAGTGTAAACTACAGACAGGACTCTTCACCTGTCACAGAAATCAGCATCCCTGCAGGTGTGGAGCTGCAGGTGTGGAGTGCAAATCCCTGCAGGTATGGAGTGAGAAGAAAGCACAGGAGGTTGCTCCCCAACTTCTGGGTGATGCTGACAAATTTCCAGAGCTACACAGCCAAAACTAAATAGACTTAAGTAACTGTCCTGGTAACACTGCTGAAGCAGAGGACTCTGTAATGTTTTAGACTCCACGGACAAAAGCCACTTTGGCAGTCTTCCTCCAATCCCCAGTTAAACCCACCTCCTAATCTTCTGCCAGCAAAGAAGTCAGACAGACCTTAACAAAACAGAAATGTTCACAAAGTGCTACATTTCCATCCATCAGAAGGCAAAAGCACAGATAAGGCATGAGTTCCACTAAATCAAGACCTACAATTAAAGAAACTGTTGTCTGCACTCCACAGCCAGTTTGTGTTTACACAGCAATTTTATCCAGCTTGTCACCTCATCAGCTTTCAGAACATATATTTCAGAGAATTCATTGCATAGTTACATTATGCTGTCTCCTCAATTATTTCCGTTAGATAGCATTAATAGGTCATAATATAAAGATCCCATTTGTTTTTCTGGCTAATGACCAAGTAAAAATTCTTTATGTCACACAATATATTAACATTTAAAACCATTTTGATTGCATCTAGAAAGATTCCAGAAATTAATTTGAAAACAATTCTCTGAGTTGCATGATGCCTTTATGATTTTGCTAGAATTTACAGTCAATTTTAATTAGCATTTGCACTTAAAATGTAATGTATCATAATCCAATCTCATTCCCTTAAAAATCATTAAAATTATTGAGGGAAGACAAGCTACTGGTTTTTTTTCCACTTCATCTAGGAGGCTTTTTTTCAGTTCAGTAATAGTATAGATGCATATACTGTCCATTCAAAGATGGGAAAATTGATGAAAAGTAATTAACAGCACAAATTAAGTTTTGCTATCACCCTGAAATGAAATAACTATCACTAGATGCTAATTATCTGGCAAGTAAAATGAAAGACTGTCTGACAAGGGCATTCAGAAAAAAATAGTACCAAGTTCTTTTTAGTACAATCATCCAATTTTTATGTGCTGTGTGCTTCGTGCTCCCCTAAGTCAAGATCTCTGTGTAAGGAGAGAGTGGACGTTTCTCTCCTCCTCAGCAGAAGATAAAGGAGGGCCAAAGAGTATGTGCAATGTCAGCCTCATTTCTAAGTCAAATTCAGCCAGCTGTGAGCATAATTCACAACATAAAGTAGGGATGATGCAAATCATAGTCAGGTTTTGTTTCTTTTTCCTCTCACAGATTTGACCTATACGTCAGGCTGAATTCTGGGTATCTTCTCCATATGCTAAATTATGCAAACCACTGCATTTTCTTTGAGCTTCCTGACATACCTCTACATCTACAGGAAAAAAATGCTGCTCCCTCCCTCTTCTCCCCACCTCCCCCCAAAAAGGCAGGCTGTCAGGAGCAGTGGGTCTCATTATTTCTATGCTTGATCTAAGGGACAGCAACCAACACGACAGGGGGATGTTCTGTGCTCTCCCTACAAGGAAGGGAACAAAAGACACTGGTTTGGAGGTTTTTCAGACCTTTCTAATCCTTAAAGGAACTACAGGATTCAACCAAACAAAAAAAAAGCAACCAAGTTCAGGGGAAGGGGTATGAACTGATGTGTCATGTCTTTGGTTGAATTTGCAACAGCTGCTTTGCAGTCCACATGGATGAAGTGGGCAAATATATGGATAGTTTCTTCAGTAATTTACTTAAATAAAAGAGATAATTGGTATAAATGCTAAAAGAGGAAAGAAAACTCTTGTTCTATTCCTGGGCCACTTCTTTCTCCCTATAATCCCACATTCCCAAAACTCTGTGGGTACAAATGCAGCCAGCACAGCTGCCAGGACACGGCTGAGAGGTGATTTTATGTGCTAAACTTCAAGAGCAAAAGGCAAGAACAAATACAGGCAGTGCAGTCTCAAAATCTCCTACTGACAGGAGGCAAAAAGCCACATTTCCTACAGGGTCCTTCCTTGTTTATGTCTAGGAGGTTGTCTGAGACTAAAGGCTTCTACCTTCCCTGTCACTTTTATGTTATGTGTCTTCCTCTTCTTCCACTTGTGTATTTTTTTATTATTATTTTTCAATAAATTACACATGTTGGTAATAGAAAACACAAGCTACACAATGTGGGTTCCTAAATCTTTGGAATTAATTAATACTTCACTGAAGGGCCATTTAAGAAAAATGGACTTTTATTACTATGACTAATCAGAGCAATGCTGTTTACAGTAAGGGTGTATTGTGGATGCCTCCAAACTCCTGGTGCAATACAGAAGAAAAATTGGCAGCAAAAGGCATTTATTGGCTTGCATCCATTCTGTTCCAGGTTGGTTATATTTACACTGCTCTGTAGAAAGCAGGCCCCAGTGGATATGTGGAAAATATGTCACTATATCTGTGTTCAGCAGCCAGGGTTTCCTCTAAAAGAGAACAAGTTGGTTTTGTGCCAAGAGGAGGCCAGAAGACAACTGGCACTGGACAATCACAGAACTGAAGCCATGGTGCAAAACAGAGACTGAGCCAAAATGAGAGCATAAATGTGTCCACAAAATGTGTGCCACACACTCACATGAGTAAATCACTTTAGAATACTTTGGAAAGACATCAATAACATCAAAAATAACTTGCAACCTAATCACTGTGTGGGCATTTACCATTACAGCACACAGTACCCAGGGTCATGGTAAGGGAATTAGACAGATATGAAGCTTTTCCATCTGCTTTCATTTTATTTACTTTCTACAATAGCAACATTTGGTGCACACTGAGATTTGCTGTCCTCTCTCCATGTGTCCCTGCAGTTCTGTGGGTCTTATATGCAGAAATAGAAAAAAAAAAAACAACAGAAATCATTGAGACAATGATATGCAGCATTGCTGTTACTTCTTTAAATCAGCAGCATTTCACTGTGCCTCTTTTTAATTAATATTTTTTCCTAACAGCTTTTATTTGTTGCGATTTAAATGCTTTAATTGTTTACAATATTTAAGATATTTTATACAACATAAATGTCTCTCTGAATCCTACTCTTTGTTTAAAGTCAGAGAATTTAAGAATCAGTCTAGCAGTTAACAAGACTGCACTCACAAAGTAAACCAGCAAGAATCCTGTTTGCACTGGACCACTATTTAAACTGATGTTTATTTTGGCACTGGTAGTTATGGTATGTCTCTGTGAACATAACTGTGATCAATAAATGGACAACAAAGTTCTTTTGCAGGAGCCATCCATCTGTTACTTGCTGTTAAGGTATTGATTTGTATTCTGCACGTGTAGCCACATTACTACACAATATACATAATACAAGGATGCAATTACTGAAACTAAGAGCTAAACCTTCATTTGTCTCATAGGTGGGGCAAATGAAAATAATGGACTCGTGACATTCACACACAAGCAATATTATTACTTCCGTCTCTCCATTTTGATGCCAAGGAAAATACATCCACATAAAACATACCTCACAGTATCTTGAGAACAACAAAAGGTTTCAAAAGTTATGGTATTGTAATAACTCCCCTTTCAGAAAGCTGATTAGGCAATCTTAATAGGAAGTTCAGCATTTCAACAACAACAAAAAATCCTCTGCCTCATTTAATGAGATCGTTTAATGAAGAGCGCTCAATTACAGTTTTATGAAGACTTCCTCACGTCCCTTTAATTGCTCTTTCCCATTCTAATTAACCTCTTGAATGCCAATCTAGCTCTCTTTCTGGCATGCCCATTACTGTGCCTTTTAAGTGTGATCCAGTTGCTCACAGCAATAGTAGGACACGCAGCACTCCCCCTCCACACTGCGCCATCCCTCCGGTGAGCAGGGGGCAGGCACCTGCACTGGCCTCCACACACACACAGAGCTTTGTGATCCACCACAGGCTTTGCTCTCTGGTCTTAGCAGACTTTGGGACTGAACTATTAAATGGCAAGAGCAACAATTCATCACATTAATTAACATATCCTAGAAGTTGGATAGTAACAGGAAGATCCACCAAAGAATGTGCTCTTTTCTCTTTCCAACAATGAGCTGAAAGTCCTTTCTGACTGACTGATCATTTCTGCCTTTCAGGCATTTTGGCTAATATTTCTGAGGAAGTAGTGCAAATTATTCCGTAGTGGGGAGACAAGAATTATTTTAAAAAGAAGTCAAAGGTTTTATGGTAGTTAGGATAAAACTAGTGATGCTGAGGTAGAAGTTGGCAAATTTAGATCACTTACAGAACAACAAGAATAAGGCATTTGTTAATATTTGCTTTTGTTGCAAGATAAACTACTAGAAGTTTAAACTACTATTCCACAACACTTTCTTTGCAATATAACACAGAATTATTGCAGCAGACATGAAAATTATATGAAGTATATCTGTTCCTTTAGTCCCCACTTGAGGCAGAGCAAAGATTGCACAGACACAAGAAAATAATTTAGTAAAAGAAACTTGTCTCATAATAGACAGCAACTAAAACATTTGCACTATAAAGAGCAAATTGCCATAAGCAATCCAGATTAAGCTACATGAAATCAAGGAGAAGAATAAAGACTGAAAATTCAGAAATCTCTGCAGAGGAGAGAAGGGGATATAAACAGTCTTGCCACTTGTTTAGCTCTTCACATGCCTTCTCTGTTTCTTGTCAAGTGTTTCCATAGCAGGAAGATCTCTGTTCTCATAAACACACCCCTGGCCATAGCTTATCTTCTTGTTGCTCAGACTTCCTTGAGCTCAGAGTTAAACTTCTCTAGAAGAAAGTTTACAGGCCACTATATCTCCCTCACATTATCGACCATTTGTGGACAGCTATTTTTTCTAAGAACATATTATTAGTAGGTTACAAAACCAAAGAAAGTAAAAGGATGGCTGGAAACCACAGTAATTTCCTGAAATCTCATTTTAAAACTCAATGTGTTTTAAACAAGCTACAAAACAGAGTGAAATCTTAGCTGTAAGTTGACCAGAAACAAGCATCAGGCTTCAACCCCATGTGTCAGTCAATCCTGGGAAGATCAGCTTTCTCAAATATTGTTTTTGGCCACCAGAATTTTACTGCATTTAGAGTATTAATTGCCATAATTAATCAATAAACCACACTGAAATCCTGAAACAGCACTCTAACTGCTTAATTTATGTTCTTGTTTACCTCTAAGATGGACATTTCTCATATGGGAAGCCTCACTGAGTCCCCTCCTCACCGAGCAAGTTTGTTTTCAAAATCAGCCTCTATCAAATAATGTTCTTGCACCTCTTATGCCTAAATGTCGTGGGATGATCTTGTATTCCCCATCGCCTGCTGGAAGGTTTTTTGTGCCTTCGGACTGCAGCCGGGAGGACTCTTCACGGCGGCTCGCCTGACCTTGCAGCCGGAATGTTTACATACTTTTGCCCGACTGGAGACTTTTTTCCCTCTGCTGGTAGCGGAGGAGGAGGGGTTGCTCCCAACCTTTTTTTTTCAGCTGTCGGCTGGAGAGGAACGGAGATCTGCTTCTGCGGCTTCTGCTCCTTTCTGGACGGTTTTCAGCTCGTTTCCTTCATCCGAGACCAGCTCGCCATCTCTGGGACTCGTGGTTGGGACCCCTCGATCCGGTGGGGCCCAGCTGGGCTCGGGCCTTGGGCCTGGGAGACGTGAGAGAACTGTGGGGAAACCCATCGACCTCCACCTCTGGGAAGGGAGGGGGGAGCTCGTTTTGTTGAATAAACAGGGGTTTTTTCGCTCTCGTGTGAGAAATTCTTTCTCCCGAACCCATGAGGGGTGGGTGCTGCCGGGACCTGCTTGCTTGGCTGGCAGGAGAGAGGAGAGGGACTCCCTTCCGGGTTGTTTCCTCCCCGATTTGTGTCCAAACCGGCACACTAAATGAAGATGTCAACAGTGTCTGTGTCCCATGTCCACCCCCATTATCTTCTTACAAATAAGCCCCTGTCAGACCACACCTCTGACAGTCAGTGACTCTTCCAAGCACGGCTGTCAGTGGCAGTGGCACACCAACAGTGGACTGGAAATAATGATGGCTTCTTTAAACCCTCAGGTATTTGGATGGTTGGAGGGTCAGAGCCAGGCAAAAAGCAGTGCCTAAGCAGTGCAGAGGCTACAGGGAACTGGGAATACAACAAAAGGATAAGTGTAACTGTACAAAGATAGTACCTGCTGGAACATATCTGCATCCCTTAGACTTTAACATTTAAAGGGAGAGTATTTCTCAAATACTTGCTGCTCCTGAGAGGGACTGCATGTCAGAGAGCTTTGGGGGCCTCAGCCATGTGATCAGTTTCTTTCAACTGAAGTAAAATTCTCCAGGACACATAGTTCAGGATAAATTGTGAAGAAATCCACTCCCTCTCCTCCCAATTTCTATTTTTTAGGCCATGCTGAATGCTACAGACAAATACAATCAATTTAAAAGCCCATAAACACCTTTCAAGTCTCTAGACTTCACAGAAACAGCTTTTACTTTATTCTCTCAAAATAGAGGCTAACAGCATATGGGAATTTTGTAATATAGGAAATAATGAAACAGACTTAAAAATGGACTGACTGCATAGAACCCACAGAAACAAATTACAGCTGCTAGCATAAAGCAAGTAAGTATACTGTGTAGGCATAGAAAATTTATCATCTCATAATATCTGTAGCATAATGTGTAAAATATTCCTTTCTTTCTGCTATAAAATGGTTTCATTTAAGTCCAAACCAACTATTTATGAGACCAAGTCCATCTTTCCCATGACTCCTGGCTTTTCAAACAGTTCCTGATTTACTTCTTTAAATATCTTTGTTTTAAAACTTTATTAGCTTTGTAGAATCACTGTATATCATACCAAATAACTGATTTCTGTGACATATATTTACACCTGAGTGATGAATCAAGTTCCCTTTAAGAAGAGAAGGCTTAGGTATATCATAGCTTTATTGTAACAGGTTACTATTCTAATGCTTTCAATGCTTTGAGATTCTCAATAACAGATGCAACTCCCAGCAGTTTTTTCTGTTTTCTTCTACCATCATTTAAGAATCTTATACAGAAACATAATTTATTTTTCTGACACAGAAATAAACAGGCTGATCTCAAAACATTGAAAAATTATCTGTAATTAGTGCTGTAATTAAGGAGTCAATATGTCCTGGCTACCTTTTAAGAAACTTATTGTCTCTTGAGTGAGACACAAACCATGATCATTCTAAAAACCCAAAAGAAAATGGGGGGTTTGAGTCTGTTTTTAAAGTGCAGAAGATATCTATATATTGACACTTACGTTAATAAGTACAAACTCAAATATTTCAGACTTCAGAGAAAGCTTCTGCCTAACTTCTTTCATGCAAAGTTAAGATAGAAAATTTTTTTTCATACAAAGTTAGGATAGAAAAATCTGAATCTTGTGCAAAGTTTGATACCGAATGTGTTTAACTTCACACAAATACAACACTTGATTTCAAGTGTGCAGGTTCTTAGCTCAGCAAGATTGCTTTGTTCTTAGTGACAGTTGAAAAACAATGGATAAGGTGTTACACTGTACCAAAACTTTCATGTTTCAGTTTTAAGACAGTGCTCTGCCAACTTCTAAACTACATTAGAACAATCCACAGAAGTATTTGAAGGAGGACATAAGGAAAATCAGAATGAAACTGGGCAAATAGCCCATAGAACCAAAAATGGTCCTGCCAAACCATTAAGATAATGAATTTCTGGTATCTCCTCTGTACTGCAGAGGATGAAGTGAATGCTCATCCCTATATTACATTTCACAATCATGAACTTGGGTAGGTACATTCAAAAAAATGAAGGAGGTTTCAGTAAAACCTTATAAAATGTCCTTTAAGACTTGCTATAAACTCCCCCAGTACAAACCCAGGTGCCTTTCACTGGCTGCCCAGTGTAAAAAACTCAGTGAAAGGCATGCAAACCTCACCAGAAAGTCTGGGCACTCGGTCACAGTGTCATTCTAAGATGGAAGGAAATCTGAAAGCTACTTGTCTCCCTCCAATCCTAAAATGTCAGCAGAATTTATGAAGGAAACATTACTTAATAAAGGAAGACTTGCTTCTTTTCAAACTTTTATGGAAACCACAATGCAAAACATATTTAGCATCCAACCATGAACAGTGAGTTCAAAGTCCAATAACCATAGCGCGCGGCACGATTTACACCTACAGAGCCTTCGAGTTCTTCCAGACCAGTAGCATTGCAGGAAAGATCCTAATCTGTAGTTTCAGAAACTAATTCAAAGTAGTGCACAGGCATTTGGATCTGATCCAAGTTACTTTGCAACTGGGAACTTCTCCTTAGCCCAGCATGCCCCTGGTGAAAAGCCGTGCAGGGGGACAACAGCTTCCCTGGGGCACGCGGGCAGAAAAGGCACCACAGCAAACACCACCAGCACCTCCAGTAACCCCCTGCTCTCCCTAGGTCTGTCTCAAAACCACAGGGCTTCCATGACAGACAGCAGAAGCTCAGCCAAGGGTGATGCTGCTTTTATCCCCTGTTCCCAGAAAAGGTAGTTTGCATTTTGTCCAGCTCCCGTTTCCAGACGGATCAGTGTTCTCTAAGTACATCTGCCACAACTTTGGCATGACTGGGATGCATCAAAGCTGCATCACTCACTCCCTTAAAAGATGCTCTTTGCTTTTGAAGTGACCTGACTGAAATGGAAGCATTTTGTTTAGATTTTCCCATAATAAATCAAAATATTTCAGCAAAAGCAGATAGGTCCCATGTGATAACTTGATTTTAATGGAATTTCCTTTTTCATTGTAGATATACTGGCAGAAGGTTGCCAATAAAATATAAATTTCACAATCACTGGAAGTGTAAAAGCTACCTGGATAATTCACTTGGTTATTCTTATTTTAAGAAACAATACTGAGAAATGGGAACTCAAATTAACAATGCATGTAAGAAAACCACAAAAATACTGCTCTTTTCAATAATGCAAATATGAGGTAATGAATACATACAACTCAAAGGAATAGAAACTGCTACCTCAGCAATACATGTTGCATATGAGAGGGAGGGCTCAGGTTAAGCTTAGTTCCAAAATTCTGGTCTATCATAAGCCTACATGAGGGACAGAAGCAAGATATCAATAGGCAACACCATTTCTTCTAACTCAACCACAAGAAACAGAGAAATAGGGTGGCAGCTGTGACTGTGATCTTGCCAAGATATATCCAAAAGCCTCCTGGGGACATTGAGGGTTTCCCTGATCCCCCCAATAATTAAAGAAAAATAAATTTAAAACAAAGAAGATGTGTCATGGGTAAGATCAATTTAAGACAAAGTCATTTTCAAGCCCGTGATAGAGGCACAGATATTTTGTGTACAGCTCGTATGTTAGCACCTTGGGCATCTTCTGGCGTATTTTTTTTCACCACTCATGTTTTGTCTGAAGTAAATTCTATTTAATCTTGTCATAGAAACAACAGGAATTTAAAGCATGCTGCTTATTTGTAAGTACTTTTGATAACATAAATTCCAGAGGCTTTTCTCTGGGACGTGGCTCTGCCTTGAGGCACCTGTTGGCAGAAGGGAAAGCAAATGTCAAGCATACCTGCAGGCAGTTCATGCAGGGTGCTGGCAGGCATTCTGCTACCAATCCAGCTGACTACAACAGCTCCCAAGACAAGGGGCACCTTCCTCTGCAATACTTGCTTGCAATTTTGTTCCTCTGCCAAACTTGTTAAAAACCATCCAGAGCTAATCAAACTTTTTTGTTTGTTTTTGGCTGCTTCCTTATCAAAACTTTACAAAACTTTAATTTCAGCCTCATGAGCCCTGCAGCTGTAAATTAATTGAATAAAATTTACAAACATTATGCACTGATAAAGCACTTCCAAGACTTTTCCCTATTCAGTTGACTTAGCTGCTTGGCATGACAGTTTTGCTTGACATGAGTTCAGAGCCCCTGGAAACCTTCCTAATCCCACTCTCCAGGCCTTGTGCCTATTCATGGAACCATGTTAACCCAACTCCAGAAAATTAATAAATCTCAAATGGTTTTAAGCCCTTGGTACACATTCCACCTTCTTTATATTGCAGGCATCTTGTTGCACAGAGTAACTCTTACTTGAAAGACCTAAGAAGAAACAAGTCTACTCCCCAGAGTTATTAATATTTAATAAAATATCTTATTTAAGATTATTGTGGGTTGAAGCATAATTGCATTTATTACAGTCATTCTGACATCATCTGTTTATATTTCAGTACAATATTTCTGTATCAGCATTCCAACTAAAGGTTTTCAATGGAATCACTGGATGATTTCTTTTATACTAAAGAAGAAAAAAATCTCTCCTGTCCATATAGCAATCCATAAAGATCCTCATCCCAACCATTTCAGCTAAGATTTTTGATTAGACCACAAAGCACAACTTTTTTGAGACACAACATGATCATAGCAAATTAAGATGATTCCTTGCCTTCTGGGCCAAAGTAGGAGTAAAAACTACACATATTTTATGAAATATTTGGCTGCATGGTAAAGGGCTTTTCTTATATTATCTGTTTATTGTTTTGAAAACAACTGTTAGGCAATAATCTGTAGGGTCTGCAATAGCCTTTACACTTAAAATGAAAATGAAAGTCCAAGAAGCAACATCTGAGTCATACTTATCAGAGCTCACAGGCAAAGCACATGGAAGTAAATATCCAGGCTGTAAATAAGGTTTTACATAAAGGCATGAATTAAAATGAGTCTGTACTGACCTATAATACAGATGTAAATAAAGTTTTGATGGGGATTAATTAATCCGAATAACTTTATCTCACCCCAAGATTCCTCTCATTTCTATTTGTGCAGGCAATTAACTACAAACAACATGATGTTAAAATGCCAAAGCCCAGAAATACTACTCTTTAAGTAGTCAAAAAGTTTGTGAAAAGTATCAGGTGCTCAAGGAAGGGAGGATCAGCTGTTCCCAATGCCAGAAGGAAGTTTTGTAAAAGCTTCATGCATGCAACCAAAGAATGTGATTCAAAACAAAGTCCACAGCATAAATAAAATATTGGCATCTATCCAGCCATGTAAGAGATGGAGAGAATACAAAATGTTGTCCATGTTTTGGCAGATGAATAATTTTAATAGAATCAGATCACCACTTGCATCAGACCCCTAAATCTACAGATGTGATGATGTCATGAAACTCCAAGAAAAATGTGTAAATATATTCAGAAGTCAGATCAGAGCTATTGAATGACACAAAGAAACATAGAAGAACAATGTTATTTTAGCTCATCTTACTCACAATTCAGTCAAGCACTACAACTAGCTAATATTTCATGGGCAGTATTTAAGCAATAAAAACCAAAATAAATCGAGGCCAAAAGAATAAGCATTTTCAAAGGCAGAGAGCCCTTTCAGTGCCCTTTTCCCACATCAAGAGAACAGAATTTAGGCACATTACCACCATTTTTCCCTTGAAAAGCTCCCACATGGATCAGCTGTGCCACTAAGACCAAGTATTTTAAATGCATCAAATTAACTTTAGGAAGGAAAAAGAATCTAATATACACTTCCAGCAATTGTTACAGTAACACCCTTGGTGGGACTGACCACATGGGACACACAGTGTCACTGCACAAGGGACACCACTGCCAGGGAGGAATATTGCACCAGTGCTACTCAGATGACCCCTGGAAAAATAAAGCAAGACTAAGCAAACAAGGAGAAAAGAACAAGAAAAAAAAATTTTAAATAGGGGAATTTTCAACATCCAGTATTGAGCTGACTTGATGTATAAAACTCAACTTTTTAGTTGTTCCTTCTAGTTAGAAAAATATTAACCATGTGCCTAGTATTTAATTTACACAGTTCTAATCTTTATCTATCATGACAGAGTCAAGTAGCTAAATCCATCTTAGCCAACACATATTGCATTGAGAAAGTCAAAATACAAGCTTTTTCCTCTTGATAGTCATAGGGGGAAATGTTTGCCTTTAACATTATTTATTTAACATAACTGCAATTCCTAGAAGTATAACTTTGAGAGGATGAAGGCATTTTATAGAAAGACTATCAGTATTGTAGGCAGGACACTGATGGAAGGCAGGGTAGTCTAGGTAATGGTAAATCCTAAAACCTCTATATGAATTATATCTGAAGCACAGTGAGGAGTCACAAGCAGTAAAACAGGTTTTTAAAAGCTAATGGTTTTGAGCTTGTGTTTTGCTTTGAACCCATCATTTGACAAGGGTTCTGCTCCATTGCATATCATCTCAGCATCATTTGAAGAGCAATCCTTTTCATTCTGCCATCACCCAGGCACCCACTCTTAATTCTTCACACTGATGTTTCAATACCAAGAAGGCAGGCAGGTTTCTGAAACACCTGAAGAGCAGGAACTCTGTTGTCACTTACATGTGAGTACTGGAGAAAATACTGAGGCAGGCTACATATTTGATGTATCATCTCCTTCCAAGTCACTTGACTTATACTCAAAAATCCTCCAAACCAATCTCTTACACTTGATATCACAGTCTGTACACCATGTTACATTAACTAGTTGGCAGGTTCTGTTGCTCATTTCAAAGATGTTTAGGAATTAAGGGATGAATCTCTTTCTGCTTTTTTTATTAGTGATACTGGTAAGCTGTGAATATGCTGGCAGAAAGGAGCTCCAAGCAGATAAATCATATGGTTGCTTCAATACACATAAATAACTAGCAGAAAGGACTGCAAGCCTAAGAATTCATAAAGCCTGTGAGAGATGCAGAAGGCCTCTGCTAACTACAGTTAACAGTTGATATGTTCATGGTTTGGGGTTTTTTTAATGGAGAATGTTTTAAATATAGTGATAGTCCTACATAATTAACATGAAACTCAGGGCAACACAAAAGCTCACAAAATAGACAGATGTGAAATAAGCAACAGATATCCCCCTTCATCAGAATAAATTAACTTTTAAAGAAATGTGATTTAAAATGTTGAATAGTAGAACTTACAAGGTACATGATTTTGCCCACTAAGAAAACTCTCAGACCATAATAATTGTATTTTTTTTCAATACATGTTCCTATCTACCTTTTTTCAGGTTTTTTTTATCATCACTGTTTGTTACAGACAACATATGATTGCCCCTTTACAAAAGAGTAATGATTTGGAGGAATCTGCCATAGGTAATGAGCTTTTCTGGAAGAGAAGATCTCCTTGTTATTTCCTCCCAGTTTCTTTTTATTCACACCATGCGTGCAAACTGAAATAATATAAAGAAGATGCTGCAAACAGGTGCCAAACAACGCAAGGACAATTTCAGTAGCAGCCCAGATGAAATCACTTTGTCCAGGCAGGTGGTCAGAAACTACTCTTTCAGCTTGTGATATTTCATTCCAGCTCAGCAAAGTGCCTTCCTGCACCATTTGCACTGCCTCCACCTGACCCTGCATCAAAGGTATGTCCCAGTAGGAACACTAACTCCAGTCACAGCAGGCATTTTCCTTCCTCCCTGTTCCAGTTTTCCTCCCTTGTTCTGGGGACAGAATGTATTACATGGTGCTAAAAGGGCACATTTTAAAAATATTTCAGAAGATAATGATGCAATTGTAAAGCTGAGACCTTGTTCTTCCAGTACAGTCTTAAATGTGATAAGGCAAATGAGTTAGAAAGAAAATCACCCTGTGTTGCTCTGAGGGAAGACTAAGAGGGGACTGGTGAGCCAGGAGCACGTGTAGACACAGGGATTCTGCTGGAAAATGAGCAGTGATGACTGCATAACTCATGGGTGAGAGTCTGAAAGCTTTTCAGATGATCAGAAAGGGAGCACTGCAGTGATAAGAGTGCAAAGTTTCATCTAATGATGGATAGTTTCTCTCTAAATTATTTGGAGGGTGATGCACCAAAATTGCTTTATTTAAATGGATGCCTTTGGAGGCCTTTCCCAGATGAAATAGAGACATACAGCATTTAACTCACATAAGTATGAAAGAGGTAAAATTACACTAAACCTGAAGACCAGATTAAAAAAAAAAAAAAAAAGAAAGAAAATAAATTAGTATGGCTTATTTTTTTAGTAGCTGTTTTAAGAAAAGAACAAATAAAAGAGAAAAGAGATAAATATACTTAAAGCACCACTGTAAGTGCTGAGTACTTCCAGTCACACAGCTCAGTCTGTGCTCTGACCTTCAGAGGGTGAGCACTATTTCCACAGCCTCACCTCTGCACCATTAGAAATTATGCTGCAGGTACCTAATACGTGTTTCAGTCACCACCTTTTGGCCATCCAAGCATCACAAAGAGATCTGGCCTTCAAAGAGTGAAAAAATAACATTCACTTCAGATTTTTAAAATGACTTATCAGTGAAATAAAGACAGAGACAGTTTCACATAACTAAAGCAGAAATGAGATCTGTGTTTCCAATGACCAAGGAGCAAGGGGATGGATTGCCCATCCCAAAGTGTCTCCATCCATTGCACAACAGCCTGTCTGTGAAGCTAATATCACCAACAGTGTCTTCTGTTCAGTTAAAAATCAAGGAAGAAAGGCAACATACCATCAGATAACTGTAAATGCTGCCCAAGGGGTTGTGTATGTAAGGATCAAGGTCTTTTGCAATTCTGCTGATGGATTATCACCCATTTAATTACTGAGGTCTGTACAAATTATGGAAAGACATGCAAATGTAATTAGGAGGGCTAGTCTTTTAATGAACTAACAAGAAGTGCTATAGGTAGTTATACACTTAATCATTGCTACCAGCAACACTAGAAGCTTTCTCATTAAAAAGTTAGTTTGTGAAGATAATTTTTTCAGATGATGAAAAATGCATGTAGAAACCGAATACAAGTTAAATTATGATTTCTGCTCATTCCAAGCTCTCCCTTTATGCCAGAAAAATAGCAAGCAGTGCTCTGCTTCATTAGTCCCTTGGATGTGAAGGCAGCATAAAGTCATGGCTTTGCACCTACATACAGGAACAGAGAGAGTAGAGAACTATGAATTAACTCAAAGGGGCAGGCAAAATCACACTAGGGTCCACGAAACAAGAAAAGCCCACATGTGACAAGACAACTGTCATCTTCCAAAGCTCAAGCTGCAGTCAGATGGGAATGTTACTTTTCACACAGCCTCATCATGAACTGGAGTATTCACCATGTCAAACCTTGCTAGAGCAAGTAAAATTAAATTAATTAGACTGTAGAGGTACCATCCTAAGAACCCAGGAGCCAGGGAGTGTGTGTTACAGGCTGTAGAATGACACCAGTTTGATACAACTCTTTGCACAATCATGCATTAATTCTTTTTCCTTTGTAAGACAAAGGTGTTGGAATCATCAAATCATTCTGCAACAATATTATCAAAGGAAACCCAGCCTTGCTCAGCACATTAATAGGTTCAAATAAACAAAGCTGCATGATATTTCCAAAACATAAATGACATATCCTGCTGAAGTAGTAGGATTAGATAGGAAATGTTACTATCTCAGGCTATTAATTTGTTACCTGTACATTTAGGCAGGTCAGGAAAGGGCTAAAGGCCACTGTGAACCTGATGCTGTTAGGATCCAGCACACTGCAGAGCAAAAGGTTAGTTGAACTTAGACACCCTATCTCCTGCTAGAGGATCTTAGTTCAATCAGTCTTCTAACTTCTGAAAAAGACACCCCAAACCCACATAAGTTACTGATTTAACAGCTTAGAGTGTTCTCAGTAAAATCATAATTGGAACTAAAATTTGATCCTTAAATGAAACAAAAGAGAGAAAAGACAGCTCTTAAAACAGTTAATAGAAAAACCCTGAAGTGTCCTTTTACTATTAATGTTATATATACAGTTTACCAACTACTTGCAGGAGATGACAGGTATCAAAAATATATTTTAAACCTATGTTGTGTCCAAGAGAATTTGAAATTCCTAAGTTGTTAAAGCAAGTAATTTTATTTGTTAGTAATCCATAAATTAACCATGGCTTTTAAAAGGCTGCCTTAAGTAATCACAAGTACTAACATGACATCATTTGCAATAAAAATCCTCTATTATTGTGAACTTATACTAACCTATATAAAAACATTTGTGCAAATCCTAGCATTACAAATTTTGAATTTATTGAATTCTATTGAATTTAACAACATCAAGGTTTGACCCAGTACTCTTCTAGATCCAAAAATATAATATAGATTCTAAGACTCTGGAAGGACTCTAAAACCAACTTGAATATAGTAAAAGGCAAGTTTCAGTGAAAAATTCAAATTAGATTGTCTTAGGAAAACTAAAGAGAAAGAAGAAAAGAGCATATCTTTGTCTTTTTTACATAATTAAAATCTATAAATTGAAAACTGAATTGAAAATGAGAGCAGAAAATAAAGGCAATGATTAAATATTCACTGCATGCAAAGAGCAGCCCTATAAATAAAGCTTTCATAGAGCAGCTGAGCTGATATCCTCTGCTAAATTATGTTGTTGTTATTCATAAACGGTTCCGACAAGAGTCAAATAGATGCAATAAAATAAAGTAGCATCATCAAATTTAAAAATAATAATAATAAAATAACTGGTAATTAATATAACTCCACAGAAAGAAAAAAAAATAGCAAACAAAATTGGGGGGAAATCCTAGTATAGCTGTGAAGAAGTTTGAAACCACCATATACTGAACTTGCCCATTGATACACAGATCCATTTACCACACCCACACACTGAATTATCCTCAAATCATGGCAGCAGCCCCCAGCTCACAGCTCTGGCAAAGGAAGACAAATGTAATCTGAGCAGGGAGATTCCCAGTGTGTGCTTGGGAAGTTGTGTGACTTGCACCAAGGACATGGGTAAACCTGAACTGCAAGATGAGCTACCTTTCCAGCAGGGACCCTTCCCACTTCAATGAGGACATGGGAAAACTGCCTCCATGCTGTGAGCAAAATGGCAGATTTGTAGCTTCTTAGTCCTCTGTAAGCCTCATGAACTATTCCCTTGAACTATTCCCATTACTGAGCAGTAACTGATGTCCAGAAACTACATTAGATGCCTCTAATCACAACCATTATGTCCATTCTACTAATGGTGCCTCAGATCAAACCCTCGTAGCACCTCAAAGAGATAAGGAAAGAAATGGGAAGTTGTTGCCAGGGGACACAGGATTCATTCAGAGCAGCTTGAACATACACTTACACAGCAGTATTGGCTGCCTCTCATCTAAGGAAAAAGAAGAAGTTCAACCTGAAAATATCCTTTGGAAGAAGAATAAGAAGAATTCCCCAGTAAATACGATTTTAACATATACAGGGAAAAAAACTGATTCACTTCCCCATAGTAATTACAGTAATACATATATGCCCCTTGCTAGTAATCTATATAATTATTTTAAAAATCACTTTCAAGGGTGAAATATAAGTACTTTTGATCTTTCTTCATAAAGAAATATAGAAATACTAGCTCAGAATCAAGGAGAAAGATATTTTCCAGTTAGGTAAAGAAGCCACTTGAGTGGCTGCTATCAAGAGGATCACTTTTTATTGTTCATTTCCAGGCAGTGAAATCTGTGGCTAATGTGGCTACCCCACAACAGCTGCTAATACTCTAGAGATGCTCTTTGATATTCTGGTTTCCAGCACTGCCTTGCAATACTGAGAGAAGTGCAGGTAAAAGCAGGGCACTGCCAGGAAAACACACTTAGCTGCACAGCTCCTACAAACTACTCAGTGCAGGCACTCATTAAGGACATTTACTTTTGAGGCTAATAAAACTTGTTTTACAGTACACCATAGTCAGTAAAGGAAATTACTACCAATGACATCAGAAATTGACTGCCTTTTGTACTTAGTAATATTTTTTACAGTTTAAGACATGACCTAAAGCCCTAAGATTTTAACATACCATCAAGTGCCTTTTTAACAGTCTTTATGATCAGTTCTGTGGGAGCAGGAAAGATGCAAATTGTAAATGGCACGTAGCATTGGGCACATGTCTTCAAAAATGGTTTACCCAGTTTCACATTCTTCCTTTTCTCAAGATTGAAACAAATCAAGAGCTGGATTCAGATCAAAACCAGTGTACCTGTATAATATTAGGAAGCCTAATAGCTGTCCCTTAATATCCCTTTACCTAGCCAAAGCCAAAAGGAGGTTGGAAAGTATGAAACACAGAGACTATAGAAATATTAAGAAGCCCAAAGGTGCTCCAGTAATGCCACAGGTAAGCTAGGGCAAGCCTTGGATTGAGAAGTGGTATATATACATGAGGGAACAAAGCAGCAGGCAAATTGTTCTCATGTTTCAAGTCCATTACACTGTTATCATGTCCCTAGTAACAAGTTCTGAATCTCTAGGCCATTAAACTTTTCCTCACAGGTCAGACTCACAGTGCCCAAGGAGGCAGAGCTGCCCTCTCTGCTGGCTTCATCTCTGCCGCCAAAGGGGTTGATCTGGGTCTCAGGACCCGGTGTTATGTCCAAACCAACACTGATGCAGCAGGTGATGACTTTAGACCTCATACCACAACTGGGTTACCAGCAGGAGGCAGAGCCTGTGCTCCCTGTCCACGTGCAGGCTTGGCCCTGATGGAGCTGGCTGTGGTTCTGTCACAGCCCTGTGACAAAAGCGCTGGGTGTGACAAGGATCGCTACTGCGGCTGTGACAGGAGTCCCTGCAACTCTGACAAGGATCACTGCGGGGTCCTGCTGCAGGGCTGCTGGCAGAATCCACTGTGCAGCTCAGTGACACTTGCTCTGTAACCCCTATGACTCACACACTTCCCCAGAAGTTTTTCCTAGCAAATCTGGAGGGCTCAGAGGGTCAGGGATTTCCCTTTGAGGTCCAGCAGCGAACAGCTTCAATCTGGTTTATAACCACACCATGCTTAGACTGCTGAAGTAAAAATATTAATAAGGTCAAAGCTATTCTGGTGGAAGAAGGACAGCAAGATTTATTTTTTAATTCCAGGAGGACTTGTTTCCATGAGGTCAAAGTGGCTCTAGGGCTATTGCCATTGACCAAGTTCACCAGCAGATAAATTTTCTGCTGCTCCAGCTGGATCTCTACAAACCTATGCAGCCTGATGGGATTTATCCAAGAATCCTCAAAGAATCCTCAAAGAGCTAGTTGATAACATTGCAAAACCTCTCTCAATCATTTTTGAGTGATCTTGGGAATCTGGAGAGTCCAGCTGACTGGAAGCTGGCAAATATCCCAATTTTCAAGAAGGAGGACCCTGGAAACTATGGATCTGTCAGTCTCATTTCAGTGCCTGGTGAAGTTATGGAGATTATTCTGGGTGGAATTGAAGAACACCTGAAGGACAACACAGTCATTGGTCACATCCAGCATGGCTTTATGAAAGGAAAGTCCTGCTTGTCAAAAGTGATTGCCTTTTATGACAAGGTACCCTACCTACCTGATCAAGGGAAGCCAGCTGATGTAATCTTTTTGGATTTCAGTAAAGCTTTGGATACTGTCTGTCACAGGATTCTTCTGGACAAAATGTCCAGTATTCAGCTGGATAAACACGTTGTGGGATGGGCGAACAACTGGCTCATGGGTCAGGCACAAAGGATAACAGTGGATGGGGTGACATCAGACTGGGGACCTGGCACTTGTGTCCATCTGAGACCCTGTGCTCATCAGCATCTTCATAAATGACTTGGATGCAGGACTGGAAGCAATACAGGGCAAGTGCACAGATGATACAAAACTGGGAGGAACTGCAGACTCCCTGGAGGGCAGGGAGACCCTGCAGAGACCCTGACAAATCAGAGGCCTGGGCAATCACCAACCATATGAAGCTCAGCAACGGAAAGTGCCAGATTCCTGGGGAATGGGGAAGACCTGGATGTACAGACAGCCTGGGGAATGAGCTGAAAGATACTAAACTGTTGGAGAGCATCCCAAAGAAAGGCTACAAAGATGGTGGAGAGCCTAGAGAGGAAGGCGTATGAGGAGCAGCCAAGGTCACTGGGTCTGTTCAGCCTGGAGAGGAGGAGACAGAGGGGAGACCTCATCACTACAAGGAAGTCTACAACTTCCATGTGAGGGCAAGAGGAGGGGCAGGCACTGATCTCTTCTCTCTAGTGCCCAGTGACAGGACCTGAGGGAAAGGCCTGAAGCTGTGTCAGGGGAGGTTTAGGTTGGATATCAGGGAAAGGTTCTTCATCCAGAGGGTGGTTGGGCACTGGAACCGCTCCCCAGGGCAGTGGTCACAGCACCAGCCTGACAGAGCTCAAGAAGTGCTTGGACAGTGCTCTCAGGCACAGGGTGTGACTCTTGGGGTGCAGGGACAGGAGCTGAACTCAATGATCCTGACGGGTTCCTTCCAATTTGGCATATTCTGTGCTTCTGGGTGATTTATTCAAAATAAATGGTTCACTCTAAGGTATCTCAGTATTTTCCATGAGGTATCAAGTTGGTCTTTTTCTAAGGCCAAGGTCTTGCCCCACTTAGACGAATATAAACCTAAACTAGTCCCTGATATTTTGTGGAGAGTCTGTAACAGAGAACACAGATCTGCTTTTTACTTTAAAAACATGACTTCCACTATATTCATTTTTTCAGAGGCTTACCATAAGTAGTTAGTAATTGCAAATACTGGTATTTGGAACACAAGAGGGTAATATTCAAAAGAAGCTAGTTTGTTTTGCATTTTTTGGCTCATAAGGAATCAACAAACTTTTAGCTGAATGCAGTATTCCTGTGTTGAATTAGAAGTGTATAAAGCAAAACAGAACTTACCAAACCAAATATTAACATGACATAACTATATATGGTTTCAATTTTAGGATATCTAACTAGCAAATCCACAAAGTAAGCCCCAGAATTAAAAGAAACTGCTGTGACACTGACAGCAGTGTCACAAGGCTGTGGGTAAGAAAACAGCCCACCATGGCCTGCCAGCAAGCTGCCAGCAGCCCATGTGCTCTCACCATGGTCAGGAGTACCCTTCAGCTACCTGCACATCCAGGAGAAGCCACCTGTATCTTCACCCTAACACTCAAGGCAGCAGCTGTGACCACAAATTTTCAGGTGAAGGGGGGCTGAGTCCATCTCTTGCCCATGCAAAGTTTAACAGAGGAAATATTTCCTTGGTATTGCCACTCCTGCTTGCTCCCTTTCTCTTCATTTGAAGTTGTGCTGTCAAGAACCTGTTATCATCAGAGCCCACCTGCCACTTGTTACTGTTTTCCTCAGTGGATTTATGTAGCTCCAAGGAGCTGTAGGCAAAGGTATGACTGCAAGAAATTGTTTAAACTGAATTCTGCTTTCTTGACCAAATAATGCTCCATTCTATTTCCTTCTCAAAAGCAAGGTGGGAGGTTACATCTTCTGTAAAAAACCCCCACAACAATCTATAATCTAAACTAACACAATTAGGTTGATTTCAGGAACCAGGCAGGTTCCTTTGAGTTTCACAAGCTTGCCATGTACAGTGAAACCAGATTCTCTGAAGGATAATTTCTGCCATCTCATTCAGCTTGCAGTCATCCACCATAAAAAAATTGTCACATTGGGCTTTTCTTTAAAAAAAGCACACAAACAAAATCAATAAAGTACTGGATGGTAACCCCACTGACTATTCAAATTATGTAGGTAGAAATTATAATTCAATTTTTAAATGGTCCTGTAGGACTAGTCATGAACTTGTATTTTTGTGACAGAACCTGGGTTGCAATTTTCTACACATTATTTAACATTATTCTAGAGCCTTATAAATGGTCTGCATTATTGTGTCTTGATCTATTGGCAGCAAAAAAGTGCTTAAGTAGTATGCTGTATTTCTCAGAGTCTTTTAAAATGGTTTCCTTGCTTAGTCTGTATTCATGGTCATTTGCACATTGAACACAAGAAGAAATATAGAGAAATTTAAGGAAGAGAATCAGGTTTGTTCATTCCTCTGATTAGGTTAAAGGAAGACCATGATCTTTAAATGAAATAAAAGCAGACTCACAGCACAAAATCCACCCCTGCATAGAAGCTTTGGACTGAGATAATAACCTGAGTCAAATAATTTCTTTCCCACAAGACTAAAAGCTGCTTTAAATGTCCAGGTGGACCCAGTGATCAAAGGGGGGACTGAACATGGGGCTGCCAATGGGCTCCCTTCCCTAAGGTCTTTCAGAAAGCCTCAGAAGTCCTCCTCTGAATTTCTGCAGATCTTCCTCTTCCCTCTGGTTCCATTAACAGGTTCCTGATGTTCAGCAACCATTTTTTCACTTATGAAGCACTCATTCTTAACTTATAAAAAATAACACTTTTATTTCAGAATAATTGCAGCATCCATCATCTAGCTCATAAACTGAGAGCTGGAACCACTTGGTCATTTAGTTAATGGGTTCAAATAATGAAAGTTAAGCTACAAAAAAACACACCAAAACAACTAATACCTTAGATTAAAGTAACTTTACATGTTTTGCTAGAGTTTTCTTCCTTGACTTAAATTAAAATTCACAAATATAAGGAGCCTGGCTTGGAGCTAGCATTCAAGATATACAGTATCTTAAAAAAAAATAATAATTTTGAAGATGTGTTCTTTTTCCCCAGTATCAAATCCAATTGTCAAATAATACCTGAAGTAATAGAAACTTTCACAAATATGTGGAAACTATTTAAGGTATCTAATAAAGATATTGGAAGACCAATTATGATGATTTCTCCACATAGAAGAGATTCAGGGTCTAATCTGAGAATACTTTCTTAACACACATCACACTGCTTTGTCACAAACCAAACACTTCTTGTTCAAAAGTGCAATAAATTGTATCTAAAACTATAGATAGTAGAGTGTTCACATTAGTCAGTGAAATAAAGAGAACAGAAAATTCTGTACTCAGAAGAAATAAAAAGTATTATGAAATTTCATACATGAACCTAAATATATCTGTGTCATCTCTGCATAAGAATAAAATACCAACTTCTGCTTTACTATTGAGTTTTCCTTCTCTTTAGAGGAGTATAATATTACATGTCATGGAGGGTTAAGAGATTTGGCAAAGTTTGAGGCAGCTCTGAGCTAGGCAGAGTGGCTGACAGGATAAGTGCCAGAGCCTCTGTCCAGGAACTGCCCGTGAAACTCTTCTTGGTAGTGTCACACAGCATAACAAGGAAAACAACCACACAAGGAAGTTTCAGAGATTAAAGTTGGACAGCTGGAAAAATATTTTCCCTAGTAGCACTGGAATAGGTTGTCAAACAGGTTGAGAGATTCTGTCCTTGGAAAGGTTCATCCAGACAAAGCAATGGTTTATATGGTCCTTTGTTGCAACAGCCTTCTTCCAAGTAGTAGAACCTTGGATTATTGAAGGACCAGACCTAATTATCCCTTAAAGGGCCTTCCAGATGGCATTTTATAATTTCCCAAAATAGTAGAGTTAAAAACTATCCGTTCATTCATTCTCAATCTACTATTTTACTGATCAGGTATTGTAAATTTTGATTGTTTTCCTTTGTCTCTACTAGATATTTCAATGTGATACATGTATTCACAGAACTCAACATCTCAGGGCATATTTACACTATTACAAAAAAGCTGTTCTTAAACATGGCCACGTGTGCATCTGCCTAATCTGGAGATCATTTACAAGACCTATGTCACTATGTTAGTTCTTTTATTTCTTGCTTAATTAAGTAGATTTCTATCCCTGCACAAAGATTTTGACTTTATAAAAGAACTATATTGCTATGCATTCATTGGCATTGCAAACTGGACATTAAGCACAACTGAGGGAGGTTTGAAAGAGTGCTGAAAATGCATCAGTCAGACAGCATCACTTCCTAAAATAATGAAATAATCCTCATTGTAATCTCTGTACTTGCTTAGAATGCAACGATGAATTTGCACCAAAGTGTTGCATACAAAAAGGGGGCATATGATCTGGGAAATGGAGGTCACTAAAAACCATTTTGGTCAATGAAATTGAAATGTTTCAATCAATGTAAAAGTTCCTTTCTTAAAAGGTAGCTTCTTCCTTAAATCTCTAATCAGGTAACAGGTAATGGTGTGTCAGTATTCAAACTAGACACAAATGGCATCCTCCATCTCTAAAAGAGAGCATATGTGCCAGTTACAGGCAATTTTTGAATGGCTTTGTAAAGATGACAGGGAGAAGCTTGGGGAGAAGTAGCAGAAAGCCCATCACTGAGTAACCTTAAGGCATAATTCCTGAAATCCTCACAGGCTAGGAGCTGGGAGGAGGCTGGGAATGAGCACTCACTGCTGAGTCTCTGGTCTCTCCTCTGCCGGTGCCCACTGCCCTGCTCCAGTGGTGCCCACTCCCCAACCCCAGTGGGGCCCAGCCTTGCCCTTTCCTCCCCACACAACTCCTCATGCACTCCTCTGGAGGCAGGAATTGCTGCTGCCTTGCCTAATTGTTTCTGATTAACGAGCTGGTTTTGTTTGCAAATAAGTGCAAGGCACGTTTAAAGATGCAGCCTTTGGTACCTCATGTATCACACGGGCTCCCAGGGCTCCTCCAGAGGGCCCAACTCTGCTGGCACCTAATATCACCAGGCAAAGGGAAGAGATCCTACTTTAAGCTGTCCAGGAATGAAAGCCTGTATCTGCTCAGGGGCTCACTAAGCATCCTAACTTTGAAGTGAAAAATAACAAATGGAGAAATCAAGCGGCACTTATCTAGGAATCGCTGCAGTACGGGAAATGAAGAAAAGCAGCAACAGCAACAAAAACCCACCCCATAGAGGAAAGCTGAAAGGCTGAGGATGTCCTTGGATGCTTTCCAGTAACAGGCAGGCACACTTCATGCTGCTATAGCTACATAAAGGTGCTTGCTTGCAAATTCAGCAAGTGTGTTGCCATCAATAAACTGTTTTAAATAAAAAGCTTTGATGCAAATAGTTTGCTCTGATCTTCAGTTAGTGAAAGTAAAAAGTGTCTTACAGCAGCAAAGAGAATGTCTCTTCAGCAGATCTTGTGTATGTCTTACACAAACCCTTATCTTTTAGCCACTTTCAATACTTCTTTTCCATTTTGGAACTCTTAGCATGATGTAACCCAAATAAACTGAGATCAGAATAAACATCTGATTTCACATGCAACACATACTATAATTATTTCTTATATAATATAAGCATAATGGTTAATTTAAATTAAATTGCTACTGCCTACCTAAAATTATTTAAGAAGATATTCAAAAATAATTGAACATTTTTCTGTCTAAATACTTGAATTTTTACTCAGGGTTAGCATGATTCAGATAAATACCCAGAACAGCACTCACTAATTTCTAGGCCCCCAGCACTTGTGTTCAGATGCATCATGGAGCACGTGCTGGCTCCTTGGTGCTTGTGCCAATGGAGACCCTTCAGTAAGAGAAACTTTAATATTCTGGTGCCAAATGTTGCCAGTGCAGAACAGGGGAAAATGGAGAGGTTCATCTCCACAGCACCTCAGGGAGCCCTGTGGCTTGGGCAGGGGATGGAAGCACATTGAGGCATCAGTTTTCCAAAACATTCAGGGTTTTGTTCATTAAAACTTATATGGAAGATTTGTTAGGAGTGCAGAGGGAGCAGGTTAGACCAAACTTTGATTAATTTCCAAGCTGATGTACTTGCCCTGCAGGTATGGAATTGCTTCTACCAACCAGGTGGAGAGGTGAGAGGGAATCCCATAAATATCACCCCAAACTGTCAGCTCAGAAATAGGGAATGGAAACACAGACATGAAACAAGTCTTTCCAACAGATCCAGTCCCCATTCCATGATACATTTTGTTCTCATGTGTAGTATTATAAATCTGCTGTTCACATTACTGCAGCAGTTTCCCTCACTGCCTTATGATCACCACAGGAATCAAAATCCATTTGGAGGGTTATGGGGAAATGTTGAGGCTCATGAAAACAAGCAAGACCAAGCATTACTATAAATGCCTACAATATATAAACACAATTACAGTTTGGAATTGAAAGAACTGAATTAAGAGTGCTATCTGGGCAGAGAAAGCTGATTAAAGGCAATGGAGATAGAGAGAGATTGTATCTAAGTAGCTCACACAAAACAGAAGGATCTTCTCCAATTCTAAGGCTGATTAATTAATTAAGATCAGAAAAATATTTGCTATGTAAATGCAAACCACTATATTTAAATTAAGAGTAGTTCATCTTTAGAATGAATTTCAGAATTAGAATTAGATTAAATTTAGAAATTAGAACTAGCTCACCTATATAACATTTGATAGTCATCTCTGGGAAAGGATCATAGATCATTAAGTACAGGTAAATACCTGGCCCAGCATATGCCACAGGTCTTTCCATTTCTTTTGTCCATCATGCATATCCTGCATATTTAATATGAAGTAATGCTCTGGCTTAACATGGGGTTCATTTCATACAGATCCTGTTTTTTTAAGGAATGAGAAATCTCTAGATTTTTTTAGAATCTCTAAGAAGATACTTTGAAAAAGAAGGTACTTTCAGAAAAAGAAATTAAAAAGAGAAGAAAATAACATTTCTAAAAGAAGTTTAAAAGTTGATTGCCTTCCAAAATCAAATTTTTCCTTTTCCAAAGGAAACATGAGCAATGGAATAATTTAAAATGGGGTTTATACCTCAAACATGATAAAACCTAAAGCACCATGTCAAAGCACAGCATCTTCAGGGGATAATTTTACATAGGAAGCAAACAACAATATACACATTTTCCAGGCATCCCAAGGTTCTTCAAAGAGATCAGATGAATGAATCAGGGTCATCTGTCAGGAAAAAGTCCAGAACAAGCATCTCCCAAGCTCCAAGCCAGAGCTGGGTTCCCAAGCTGAGTTATGCACATTTATGCATATCTGGAAATTAGGGGAAATTTACTGCTTAAATATACAATTCATGTCTCTGGAAACCCACAACCACAGAATGAATTTGGGCAAGGAATAGTTCAACATTCTCTTGGAATTAATTTCTGAATTCAGCTACTTTGCAGAGTCTACTGGCAGATGTTGGTAATGTTTCAGAATTAAAAAGTAAAAACTATAAATAAAAGAATTCAGAAAAAAATAGTGTATGAGATTTGCAGACCCTTATCCCACAAACAGACCATCAAATAAAGCTGTTGGAAATAATGTTAAAAATATAACAGTTGATAAAAAATAATTAGAAAGCTCCAGCTTCTTTTTGGTGTAGAATCATAAAGAATATCTCCATACTATCATGTCAAGACCAGTCAATGTCATTTTCCACAGGCCAGAACAGCAGCCTCAGTAGGGCTGAAGTAAGGGAGCCTTTTCAGTTTCAAAAGCAGAATTCCTACAATCAGATCCTTTCAATTTCTCAAAAGTTTCCTATATTTTCATGTTTTACCAAAAATTCTCATTCACCATCAAGCACTTTTTCTTATGAAAAAATATATTCTTGGCCAACATACACATCTAAGACATTATTTCAAAGACATTTCTGTAAAAGACATCACGGGAAGTGTAATAAAGAAGGGGAAAACAGGTCTATTTTAAATCCAATGGAACAACAACTTTCAAATTTTTAAAAATAAAATCATTAAAATCTATTCCTTGAGGGGTTTTTAGCAAGTCTAAAGAACATAATTTATAAGGAATCTCCTCAGTGACAGTCAATTTAACAGAAGTTCCACACACAGAGACCCTTTTTGTGAAGTTTAGACTCTGCAATGTTGGTGTTGGCTGTTTATTTTTTTAAATTCTTGTTGAAAATAAAAGTCATCTTCACCCCTTTATATCCTTGATGATTAGATACTTTGTAAATACCATAAAAAGACCCATGATCTTATATATAAATAGTCTAGAAGGTCTCCATGTACACAGACATAAAGAAACATCTATATGTATTTTTTTATATATATATATACACATACAGTTGTGGTTGTGTGGCAATCATCTGCACACAAACACACAATGGATATTCAATGCAAACACAACTTCAAATGCACAAATTGTTTCTTAATACTTATCCTCCCATCAATTAAGGTAACAAAAAATTATAATAATAAATATAAATTAATACTGAATTAATACTGAGTACTTGAAATATTTGGTGCACACACTGCCAGTCTCTAGGATTAACAGGAAATTTGACCAGAGGATAATAGGCATAAGAATTCTCACCAGCTGTAGCCTCTTTCTGTCATTTTTAACATGCAAAGGGTAAAGAAAAACTAATCTGAGCCAGGGTTTCTTTCTGTACGCTACAGATAGTCATCTTTGGCATCAGCAGACTAAGTTCAGGCTTCACATTGATTTTCTTTTTTCCTGATGTATACAGTGAAATTGAAGACCTATGCATTTCTGTTAAATGAGCTTCTGCCTTAGCTAATAGCAAAGGATGACAATGGTCTGCAAAGAACAGGGGAAAGGGAAGCTGTCTTTAAAAAAACTCACCACCAGCAGCTGTAAATTCATAACTGTCAATAAAATTGCTGAGGTTTTTATATGCACATTAACAGCATGCTGCAGTGTAAAATGGGATTCTTAATTCTTTTTCACAGAGCATTAAATCATATTTAAGATTAGAAACAATCCTCAAACAGTTACTGGCACGTGCCCTCCCTATCAAAACCACTCTGCTCCCTATGTTTGTACTTTATTGACTTCAACAACAATCTAATTGCAAAAAAATCTTCTTGAAGTAAAATATAAAACAATAGGGTACAACTACACAACTTATGCTGCTCTTTTTGCTCCAAGAACAATTCCAGGAGCCTGATGTGCTTTTTTGCAATGCCAGTGAGATGTATTTCAAAAGGAAGGGAAGTCACAAGCAGAAGATGGTGCAGGACTTGGCTTTGGGTTCCTTCAGTTGCATGGGAAAATGTTTTATAATTCCTGCATACTTCAAGAGAGAGCCCCCTAAACCCTGTGAGGATGGAATGATTCACTGGTGACATGGTTCCCACCAGCCTGCAAGGGCTCACTCAGGAACCAGTGACACCTCCAGAGAACTGTCTGTGATCAAAATGTTCCTCAATTCCCAAATCCTGCTGGGCACCAAGGGCACCTTCTTACTCTTGCTTATGTTTTATCCAATCCCTCAAAAATAATATGGAATTACTAGACAAAATCTAACCCTCTGATATCTTGTTCCTTAAGAGATTAATAAAACTAAGTGACAATCAGAGCATCTCCAGCCACCTGTCTGCCCATCTTTCTCTTAACTTCACTGCCAGTGTAAACCAGCTGAGGCACTAGGGCAGCACAGGAGTTGTGAATATTTAACCTATGACTGTTGCTAGAAAAAATATAAATTGTTAAAGTCAAAAAACTCTGACACTAGGACAATATATCAGTTGCATTTACTTTAGATGATGATGAATTATTTCTTCCTAACTGTGGGACTTCCTTCTTGGTAGGAATTTGACTGTGACTTGCAGTGTCTTTATGAGAACTCTGGTTATGTAGTTTGCCAGCCCTCTGCCCAGCCCATGAGCACTGACACCCAGACCAAGGGGGTTTCTGGAGTGTGACCCTGGTGTGCTCAGCTTGCACTCTCCTCTGCCCAGCTCTGTGCTGGCACAGCACCTGAGGGATGAAGGAGCAGGAACTTGGCTTCCCAAACTTCTCCAGAGGAAATGACAGCTTGAGTGACCCACTACCATTGACCTGGGTTTTAATGAAACACCAGTACTGCACACCACTGTGCAAAGAACATATGTGGCTGCAAGTGATTAATTACAGTCCTGAAGAACCTAAAAGAGACTCCAATGTTTAAAATACTTTATGGCAACTATTAATTTTTTTCTCTCTAATTATCAGAATAGCAATGGAGTAATGCACCTTTCACCTCAAATTTGCTTATTTTTAATTTCCTTCATCCCACAGCTTTGTTTATGCTAGCTATTGGTTCTGTGCAACAAACCATCTTATTTATCTTTTCAATGTATAAACATAAAATACATCAAGAATTAAATCAAACAAAAGACTTTAATTTCATTAGAAAGATTTTTTTTTTTTCACAGAAAAGTCTGCCCTATGAAATTCACACTATTTTGTTTTCACATCTGCAAGGAGAACAAATTTTAGTATTGTGACTCTCTCAGGGGTCTGACTTCAGATGCTGAAAATGCTAAGCAGAAACAATCACCTTTAAGAAGTGATGAGCATCTACTGTTGAGCACTGACAATCAGTACTAGTGTGCAAACCCAAAAATCTGACAATTCAGACCTATGTGCAGTAACTTCAGGAAGCTACATTATGGTTCCATCCAAAATAGAAATATGATTTTTCACCATGCTGGCCTGTTTGACAAGTATGGACATGTTTTAAAGAGGAATCTACACAAAAATCAAAGGAACCAGCATTTGGGAAATGGCTTTGCTTTTCTGTGCTGGACTGCAAGCAACTCTGAAACCAGTTATTGACCTTCTTCTTCAGTAGCCTGACCCAAAACCACTGTTCAGCAGCAGAATTTCAATACCAGGTCATAACTGCTGAAGAAATATATTGTTCATGCTGATGGGAAGTTTCATACTGATCAAATGTAACAAACCCCCATTTAATCTTTCACTAATTTTAATACACTGAAAAAGACTTCAAAGAACTGGCTGCTTGCTGTTATCGTAAAACAAACAGAGCTGTTGTGTGAAGAAATGAAGAAAACACACACACACTGAGATGACCTTTCTGAATACTTCTTTATGGGCTGTCTGAATGCTATTTTTCAAAGCCAAACTATTCTTAAACCTTTATACAGCTGAAAACTGGCCAAAATAGGAAGGGAAAAAAGAAACCCTGAGGATACTAATCCATATGCTCCTAAATTTATACCTTCCTCAAATGAAAGAAAACCAACCACACCCTATAAGTACATATGATTAATATCTATATTATAAAACATAACCAGGCTTGGGAAAAAGCAATTACTTCAAGCATTCCTGGAATGATTTTCAATTTTACAGCAGGTCTGTGTACCTCTGCTTTTAGCTGCTGAAGTGCAGTCACGACACCTGGCTCAGCAGACAGCTGTGCACACACAGGCAGAGCCACAGGCACCTCCTTGGCTTGTTAATGTGCACTGAGGCTGCTGCTGCTGCTGCTGCTCAGGAGAGGACAGCCAGCTCAGGAACAATTATTTTGTCTTTTACCACTCCTGGTGCTGGTAGCTGCAGCCAAAGCACTTAAAATGCCATCTATTTGCTGCCATCTACAAGTGTCAGGGTAGAATTAGACAAGCACAGACACCTTGCAAGCCTGATGGGAGGATGAAAGGCTTGGTTTTTTGGGAAAATTAACATGATGGGTTCTGCTGGTTTGTCCCTTGAAACACAACCCACACATGAAGTGGTGCATCCTCAGAAATGAGCAGCATAATGATGCTTTATTGCTTGAGAAAGCCACGTGCCCCAGGAGAATTTGTGTCATCATACACCAGGAGTAAGGCTGAAGGAGCTGGCTTTAGGCTCTAATAAAAGAGGTGGGAAAGAGATGAAAAAACACCATGACAAAAGATGCTTTTGTTACTTGTTGAGATTAATCTGAATCAAAATGTGTTCACAGTTATAATTTCTTCTACAATTGAAAAAACTGCCAGTAGGAATAGCATGATTTTACTTTCCAATGCCACTATAATTCTTATTCCTATCAAAGGAAGCTGAAAAAACTGCCAAGTTATTTCATTAGGAAATGCAGCTAATTTATTAGCTTGGTAATTTTCCCCCTACAAAATTGTATAATGAGCTTTAAACTCACTAAATAAAGGGTCTCTTCTCTGAGTGATTATGCTTAATTTACACAGGAATTAGTGGTGACTGGACCTCCTTTCAGAACAGCTTTAAAAGAGCTACATTACAAAAAAAAAAAAAAA